>SJYA01000209.1:381538-500969 GCA_006410615.1 Neotragus moschatus
GCCGCAGAATTGATGCTTTTGAACTGTGGTGTTGAAGAAGACTCTTGAGAGTCCCTTGGACTGCAAGGAGATCCAACCAGTCCATTCTGAAGATCAGCCCTGGGAGTTCTTTGGAAGGAATGATGCTAAAGCTGAAACTCCAGTACTTTGTCCACCTCATGCGAAGAGTTGACTCATTGGAAAAGACTCTGATGGTGGGAGGGATTGGGGGCAGGAGGAGAAGGGGACAACCAAGGATGAGATGGCTGGATGGCATCACTGACTTGATGGGCGTGAGTCTGAGTGAACTCCAGGAGTTGGTGATGGACAGGGAGGCCTGGCGTGCTGCGATTCATGGGGTCGCAAAGAGTCGACACGACTGAGGGACATAACTGAACTGAAGTGAACTGAAACCTGACCAGGCCTAGGACGTGTAGAAAGAGTCATCCTTTGTAGGACAAACTGAAGTCAAAAGTCATGATTTGGTGAGAGTAAAACGGACTGTGATTTTATTGGGAAGGACGTAGAGATGACAACAATTCCTGTCATGGTGAAAAATAAGTGCTCTCAAAGCAATGCAGAAAGCTGAGAATCTGTTTATCAAACTTGTTTTTTATCAATAGCCATTTTGGAGACCTATCAGTTTGTCAGTGCATTCATTTCACCCACTGCATAAAATTCACCCTTCAGACATAACAAAAGCATGAATAGAATCAGTATTCTGGCCGTATTAGTGGCATTCGGCTTGATAAGCTGTGTGGGAAGCTACTTGTCAAGGCCCTGTGATAATGAAAATGGCTCTCTTCACATTACAAAGATACTACTTATCTCCCATAGTTGGAAAGCTATAAAAATTCTTACACTTTTCATATTTACATTCTAGGCTTCCACATACCAGTTAAGTGCATGACATTTTGTTTCAGCTGTTCTTGCCAGAATATATGAAAGGATGAGTGGGTTTCTGTTATGTTTTGCTTTAGGACCATGGTTGCCTGTAACTTTAAAAGACTTTTAAGAACTTAAAACTTAGTTGATACTGTTGTCCATTTTTTCTTCTCAGTCTGGAGACAATGATAATATGGTCCAGGAGCTTAGCGTGGCACTGATAAGGAAGCTTCCAGATAATAGCCTTCTGTGAAAGCACAGTCTTGCCATGAATAGGGGTTGAAAGGGCATCTGCTGATTCACTTGAAAGGAAGCAACCATGAGAAACAAAGTGCCTTTTTTTTTTTTAAAGCAAGATCAAAGGAATGGACCCATAGAAGAGATTGTCTGGTAATTCTGATTTTTTTAGGAGAGCTTTTTATTTCATATGGTTACTATTTCTTTATCAGTAGAGAAGTGCACTATTTGAAATCATATAATATAATATAGTATAGTATATAACATATCATATATCATAATATATCATAGCATATAATTTAATTCAATGCATCTGAGGTTGTGTCTGCACAAACTGCTAGTGTCCCAAGCTGTGAAAATCGTTGCCAGAAATAAATATATAAGAAAATGAGTAAAAACAACAAAGATCAATTTTAAAAGTCATATTTACTTACTTATTTACATGAAAAGTGAATTAATGAATAAATTTCCTATTAACTGTTCTTATTAATAATACTATTTAAGTTATTTATTTCACATTGAGTGAGTTATAGTAGTTATTAGTTTTTGAAGAGTTGGTACATTTTGTCTAAGTTGTCAGGTTTATGTATGTGGAGTTGTTCATTGTTGNCAACAAAGATCAATTTTAAAAGTCATATTTACTTACTTATTTACATGAAAAGTGAATTAATGAATAAATTTCCTATTAACTGTTCTTATTAATAATACTATTTAAGTTATTTATTTCACATTGAGTGAGTTATAGTAGTTATTAGTTTTTGAAGAGTTGGTACATTTTGTCTAAGTTGTCAGGTTTATGTATGTGGAGTTGTTCATTGTTGTGTTGTTGTTAAGCCGCTAAATCATATCCAACTCTTTGCAGTCCCATGGACTGTAGCCTGCCAGGCTTCTGTGTCCATGGAATTTCCCAGGCTAGAATATTGGAGTCAGTTGCCACTTTCCTTCTCCAGGGGATCTTCCCAACCCAGATGGAACCGTTGTCTCCTGCACTGCAGGTGAATTCTTTACCACCGCGCCACCAGGAAAGCCCTGGAGTTGTTCACAGCCTTCATTTTTAGTCCTTTCCATGTTTGTAGAATCTGTAACATTACCACCCGCTTCATTCCTGAAATTGTTAATTTGTGTATTCTCTTTTCTTCTTTCTCAGTCTTGGTAGAAGTTTGCCAATTTATTGATATTTTCAAAGTATCATTTATTTGCTTCATTTATTTTCTCTAATATTTTTATGCCATAAATTTTATTGATTTCTGTTCTTAAATTTCCTTTATTTTACTTGTTTTGGGTTGATTTTGCACTTTTCCCCTAGATTCTTGAAGTGGGAGGTTAGATTATAGGCTCTTCTTGTCTAATGTATGCATTTAGAGCTATAAATTTTCCTTTCAGCACTATTTTAGCCGTGTCCTGCCCTCTGTGGTAAATAGTATTTTCACTTTCATTCAGTTCAAACTATTTTATTTCCCTTGAGACTTCCTCTTTGACCCATGGATTACTTAGAGTGTGTTGTTTTGTTTCCAAGTGTTTGTTTCCCGTTATCTTTATGCTATTGATTTCTAGTTTGATTCTATGACAGTTGAAGACACTCCTTTGAGATTTATTTTATGAGCCAGCATATAATCTATCTTTGTATATATTGTGCGGAACTTGCAAAGAATGTGTAATTTGCTGTTGTAGATGTTACTCGATGGCGTGGTTGAATTACTTCATATTCTTGCTGATTATCTGTCCGATAAATTCTTTTGTGAAGGGTATTGAAGTTTCTAACTATAATTATAAGCCTTTAATTTTTCTCCTTCCAGTTATTTCAGTATTTCGTATATTTTGTGACTCTGTTTTTGGTGCATACAAATTTAAGACTGCTATGTATTTTCAGTCGGAGAAGGCAATGGCACCCCACTCCAGTACTCTTGCCTGGAAAATCCCATGGACGGAGGAGCCTGGTAGGCTGCAGTCCATAGGGTTGCTAAGAGTTGGACACGACTGAGCAACATCACTTTCACTTTTCATTTTTCACTTTCATGCACTGGAGAAGGAAATGGCAACCCACTCCAGTGTTCTTGCCTGGAGAATCCCAGGGACAGGGAAGCCTGGTGGGTTGTCGTCTATGGAGTCGCACAGAGTCGGACACGACTGAAGTAACTTAGCAGCAGCAACAGCATGTATTTTCAGTGGGTAAACACTTTTATTATGTCCAAAGTCTACTTTACCTGGCATTAATATAGCCATTCCTACTTTCCTTTGCTCAATATGTTAGCAAATTTGGAAAACTTGGCAGTGGCCACAGGACTGGAAAAGGTCGGTTTTCTTTCCAGTCCCAAAGAAGGCTCAAACTACCGCACAATTGCACTCATCTCACATGCTAGTAAAGTAATGGTCAAAATTCTCCAAGCCAGGCTTCAGCAATACGTGAACCGTGAACTTCCAGATGTTCAAGCTGGTTTTAGAAAAGGCAGAGGAATCAGAGATCAAATTGCCAACATCTGCTGGATCATGGAAAAAGCAAGAGAGTTCCAGAGAAACATCTATTTCTGCTTTATTGACTATGCCAAAGCCTTTGACTGTGTGGATCACAATAAACTGTGGAAAATTCTGAAGGATATGGGAATACCAGACCACCCGACCTGCCTCTTGAGAAACCTGTATGCAGGTCAGGAAGCAACAGTTAGAACTGGACATGGAACAACAGACTGGTTCCAAATAGGAAAAGGAGTATGTCAAGGCTGTATATTGTCACCTTGCTTATTTAACTTATATGCAGAGTACATCATGAGAAACGTNAAACATCTATTTCTGCTTTATTGACTATGCCAAAGCCTTTGACTGTGTGGATCACAATAAACTGTGGAAAATTCTGAAGGATATGGGAATACCAGACCACCCGACCTGCCTCTTGAGAAACCTGTATGCAGGTCAGGAAGCAACAGTTAGAAATGGACATGGAACAACAGACTGGTTCCAAATAGGAAAAGGAGTATGTCAAGGCTGTATATTGTCACCTTGCTTATTTAACTTATATGCAGAGTACATCATGAGAAACGTTGGGCTGGAGGAAGCACAATCTGGAATCAAGATTGCTGGGAGAAATATCAATAACCTCATATATGCAGATGATCCCACCCTTATGGCAGAAAGTGAAGAGGAACTAAAGAGCCTCTTGATGAAAGTAGAAGAGGAGAGTAAAAAAGTTGGCTTAAAGCTCAACATTCAGAAAACGAAGATCATGGCATCTGGTCCCATTACTTCATGGCAAATAGATGGGGAAACAGTGGGAACAGTGGCTGACTATTTTTTCGGCTCCAAAATCAATGCAGATGATGATTGCAGCCATGAAATTAAAAGACGCTTACTCCTTGGAAGGAAAGTTATGATCAACCTAGACAGCATATTAAAAAGCAGAGACATTACTTTTTGCCAACAAAGGTCCATCTAATCAAGACTATGATTTTTCCTGTGGTCATGTATGGATGTGAGAGTTGGACTATAAAGAAAGCTGAGTGCTGAATAATTGATGCTTTTGAACTGTGGTGTTGGAGAAGACTCTTGAGAGTGCCTTGGACTGCAAGGGGATCCAACCAGTCCATCCTAAAGGAGATCAGTCCTGGGTGTTCATTGGAGGGACTGATGTTGAGGCTGAAACTTCAATCCTTTGTCCACCTGATGCAAAGAGCTGACTCATTTGAGAAGACCCTGATGCTGGGAAAGATTGAGGGCAGGAGGAGAAGGGGATGACAGGATGAGATGGCATCACTGACTCAATGGACATAGGTTTGGGTAGACTCAGCAGTTGGTGATGGACTGGGAGGCCTGGCATACTGCTGTTCATGGGGTCACAAAGAGTCAGACATGACTGAGCGACTGAAATGAACTGAACTTTCCTTTGATCGATGTTTGTGTGACATATTTTTTCATTCTTTACTTTTAAACTTACCTATTCTGCTATATTTAAGTGAGTTTCTAAGAGACAACATATAGATGAGCCATGTCACTTTACTCTGTCAATCTCTGTCTTTTAATTGGTGTATTTAGATAATTTACATTGGTAATTATTGTTTCATTAGGGCTTATGCCTGCTTCCCTGCACCCCCCTTCCCCCCGCCTACTTTTTCATCACTGTTTTTTCTTTGCTGCCTTACTCTGGGTAATTTGAATATTTTTTACAACTACATTTTCACGACTACATTTCTGTATGACCTTTGAGTGTGTCTTTTCTTATAGCTTTTTTTAGCAGGGGTGCTTTTGCATTAATGTTAGATGGCAAGGCTTTCCTGATAACTCAGTTGGTGAAGAATCCACCTGTGATGTGGGAGACCTCGGTTTGATCCCTGGGTTGTGAAGATCCCCTGGAGAAGGAAAAAGTTGCCCATTGCAGTAGTTTGGCCTGGAGAATTGGCAAAGGCAAATAACTGGCAGGTGGCAAAGGAAATGTAGATTTTCTACTCAGCCTTCATTTACATCTGACAAGTTCTGGGATGAGAGTTTTATGCGTATTTGTGGTCTCCACTGACAGTCTGCTTGGGGTAGTCTCATTACCACTAAGTGATTGGAAAAGTCCTGACTGTTCACTAGGCTTCCAGTAACTCCAACCCAGGGGGGAGTGTGAGCATCATGTTACTCTTGGGTGATGGTAGAATTCCAGGCTACCTACACGATCCCACTAATACTGGAGAAAAGAAATGTTACCTTGCTATCAGCTGAAAGGGATGAAAGCCCTGGCTTCCCACGTGGCCTTCTCTCATGCCAACTTGGCAAGGTATTGGGTGTCTCATTACAGCCTCCTTGAAAGCAGAAGTCTAAACTTTCCACTGGCCTTTGCTGGTAATGGTACAGGTAGGGACACAGATGTTTCAGTGGTGTTTGCTTAAAGTAGAGTGGTTATTATCTTGAAGTTTTCTCTATTGCTAGACTACCCATTCTCTGCCCTTTGGCTAGAGGGAACAGCCTCTCATGGAAGCTTTCAGTTTCTTGGTGCCCTTAGATATTTCCAGGCTGCTGGCTTCTAAGACTGGGATATGTGAGTTGAAAAGAAAACTAAGGGAACTCTTCACCATACAGTTTCTCAGGTTCTGAGGTTGCCAGTCGGTCTGTCTTCTCTCCACCATTTAGAGTCTCTTCAGTTTCTTTAATAAATTATGTCCAGTGTTTTTGGTTATACTTTGCAGAAGGAAAAGGAAAATGTCCATCGATTCCATTGCTAAAAGTAAAAGTTCCAAATTCTCATGTGCGTATTTGCTATTTGTACATCTTCTGCTATGCCTCTCCAGTGCCCTTTATTGACGAAGTTCAGCATCATGCCAACTGGTGAAGAAAAATATTTGAAAGAGTCCATCTCTATTTTTACATACCAGGTAACCAAGAGTGAATTTGGAGCTGAGAGTACATAAATATATATGTATCAACATTTTAATTCCTCTTTAGTTATTTGCCATTTTTCTTCAAGATTTTTCTTAAAATTCTCAGTTATACTATTGACACATGATGAGCCAACTCAATTTGAGCATACGTATTTTGATTTATCTCAAAAGAAACAATATATATTATCCTTTTACTTCAATCCCATTATTTCTATTCATATATTCAGGGATTGCCTTTAGCAGGATCTGAAACTTCTTTTCTTATTTTCAATGTCCCAAATTTTGTTGTATTTTTTCTAGTATTATCTGTGATGCATTTTGAAAGACTTTTTCAGTCTTTCAATCCAAGTAAAATTTTTCTTTTTATATGTGCCATTCTCCAATGTATAGTCTACTGATGTCTTATTTTTATGACTTTTTTCCACTGGATTTCATATTGATACTTTTAAAAAGCAATTATTTTTGTTTATACATATAATTTTGTATTCTTGGATATAATCATTAATTAGAGATTTAAAATACATATAGCTCTGTTCCATTGTCAAATTCTTCAAATTATTGCCATTTTTTTCAGCATTTGTCTTTATTCTATTCTTTATAATTTTTGCTTTAGATCTGAGTTTGAAAACATTTTTTCTCCACAGTGAAATTTCCTTTAGAATAATTACACATTGGTTTCAATCTTGACCCACAGGATGTCATGTTCTGAATAAGCTCTTATGCTTAGTTTAGGTTGGAGCGCCAATTGCATGTGCAAAGTAGTAGTTTTTGAAACTTCTTTTCCTCACTGGAAAAATCAATTTATTCAAGTGTATATAGGAAACCCCAGTAATCATATATCTGAGCTTTCCTTTATAAAGAGAGTAGAACAAGACTAATAGCATTTTTTTAACCTCTTTGCTTTTCTATTTTACCTCCAATAGATTTTGAGGCACTTCATCCCAAGCATTAGTTATAAAGAAGAAAATCTGTAAACTACTGAATAAAGAGTTTTTAGTATCTTTGTACACACACATACACACTCACTCTCTCTCTCTCACACACACATACACACACACACACACTTCCCAGGTGGCTCAGTGGTAAAGAATTGCCTGCAAAGAAAGATGTGCAGGAGGTGTGAGTTCAATCCCTGGGTTGGAAAGATCCCCTGGAGGAAGGCATAGCAAACCATGTACCTGCATGCAGGCTCAGTCATTCAGTCGTGTCTGACTATTTGCAACCACATGGACTGAGGCTCTCCAGGTTCTTCTGTCCTTGGGATTTTCCAGGCAAGGATACTGGATGTCATTTCCTACTTCTATATATGTGTGTGTGTATGTACACATGCGTATATAAATATACATGTTTAGTGTGTTGACATGACTGAACATTCTGAGATCCCTGGATGATAAGCATCACATTGAAATATGGGCAGAGAATTGTTTAGGAAGTCATATCAAGATAGGAAATTTTTCAGGTGTGAAGTGTGCTATTTAAAATGAAATGCTGGTAGAATAGATGTATCCAGATATTGAGTTTGCAAATGATATTAATAAAGTCTCACTTCTCAGGGTTTTATATTAGAAGAAGATCAACATGCGGAAAAGATTTTTAGCTGCCCAAATTGCATGAATTAAATCTTTTGCAGAAGTTAAGCTATCATCAAATCCAGTACATTGATATGTTTTCTCATTGCTGCTTTGTGTTGAACTTTATATAAATAACTCTGTGGTTTGTTTAGCTATAAAAGCTGATGACAAATGAGTGCTGTTACATAGCCTTGCAACAAGGTGAGGAGACAGGGCCTCCTTTTGTCTGATAACGAGGGAAGTTCAATCTCAGTTTGAGGATTTTCACATAATGAAATGTGATACATTTGCTTATTAAGCATGAGATCTCTAACTAATGGATTAGGTTCAGCTGGCAAATTTTCTTTTAAAACTCAGGATTTAGATTTCAGCTCTCTAATTTTTGAGTTCAAGTGATCCTGTCTTGCTGAGAGCGGTTTAACAGCCTCGACTATTCTCCTTCCTATGCTGTGACTCCTCCGTTGGTTGCATCAGCCCCCTTCAAAAAATCACTATACTGAATTTAGTGTTTATTATTAAAATTTTATGAACTTGTTGATAATTTTACTATAGATATATGGACACACACATACAATGTACAATTGACCCTGGAATAATGCATGGGCTAAGAGTGCTGACTACCGCACAGTTCAAAGTGCACATATAACTTTTGACTGCCCCCAAACTTAACTATAAATAGCCTGCTATTGACTGGAAACCATAATGTTAACATAAGCAGTCTATTAACACATATTTTGTATGTGTTTATATATTAACACACACATATGTATACATTTTATGTATCTTATATCTTGTGTTCTTACAATAAGCTGCTGCTGCTGCTGCCGCTAAGTCACTTCAGTCGTGTCCGACCCTGTGCGATCCCATAGATGGCAGCCCACCAGGCTCCCCCGTCCCTGGGATTCTCCAGGCAAGAACACTGGAGTGGGTTGCCATTTCCTTCTCCAATGCATGAAAGTGAAAAGTGAAAGTGAAGTCGCTCAGTCGTGTCTGACTCTTAGCGACCCCATGGACTGTAGCCTACCAGGCTCCTTTGTCCATGGGATTTTCTAGGCAAGAATATAATAAGCTAGAGGAAAGAAAATAAAAAAGAAAACACATTTACAATACTGTATTGTACTTATTGATACCTTAAGTTTATATCTTCTGTTTTCAAGATGAATTGTCTGTCAATACTTGCATCAATATCATCTTATGTGGTATAAACATTGTAGATGTTTTAAGTATTACAAACACTAGAATCAAAAATGTAAAGATGATGTGAAAAAGAAATTCATATTTATTTACAGGTATAATGATTCATGCACTGATAATGAAGAAACAACATGACTGTTTTATGGTAGCCTAGCAATGGCACCCCACTCCAGTACTCTTGCCTGGAAAATCCCATGGACGGAGGAGCCTGGTAGGTTGCAGTCCATGGGGTCGCCTAAGAGTCGGACACGACTGAAGCGACTTAGCAGCAGCAGGAGCAGCCTATATGTTAAAGAATGAGTTGTTATAAAGTATTTATGGTATTCAAACTGTATTAGAAACATCATTATAGTAAAAAAAAAAAAAACCCACTTAGCTGTAAAGATGGCTAATATGTAGTCTCACCCGTTATAAGAGAGAGGCATGCTGTACAGTAATTCAATTCTTTGAAAGCAAAGTTACAAAACTGTAAGAAAAATAACACATAATTAATTTGTATTAAATATCACTCTCTTTGTGCCTATGGAAGGAGAAGCTATCTACTTCAATGCAAATTTTGCTCACAGTATTCTGAATGATAAATACTTAGGTGACAACGATAACACAAAAATGTCTCATACCATTCTTGCCATACAGTTATCAGATTTTCACAGGACGACACACAGATGCACAACATAATTTTACTAACTGAGAGTCAGGATACTTATTTATTATTCATTAAGTGGAAATGGATCCTTCACCCTCATCATCCTCATTTTGAATGTGCTGAGGAGGAGGAGGAAAAGGAGGGGTTGGCCTTGCTGCCTCAGGAGTGGCAGAGTGGAAGAAGTGGAGGAGATGGAAGGGGGTGCGGGAGAGGCTGGCACAGTATGTGTAACTTTAGGGAAATATATCATAATTTCTGTCTGACTTTTTGCTTTTTTGGTTCTCTCAAAATGTTTCAATATGGTACCAATTCTCCTTCCATTATTTGCTTTAGTTTCAGTGCCAATATTATAGAAGGGTACATGTCATTAAAAAGAGTCAAAGGCAGTCCCGAAAAACTGGCACCCTTCTGCCTGATGGTCTAAGGTCAGTTTGTTTCCTGGTGTTGTTTTTCTCTATGTCTTCTTCTCATTGTTTGGTGCTGGTTCAGAAGCCCTCATCTCTGCCAGGTCTGCTCTATTAATTCCTCTGGTGTGATTTCTATTTGATATTGAATTTCTCCAAGGTGCATATCTTGAAACCCTTTTCCCACAGCACATAAATGTTTTTTTTCCCCCTAACATCCACAGTCTCCTTCGTGATTTCCTTGATTGGCTCTGCCATAAATCCTGTGAAGCTATGCACAACATCTGGACACAGTTTTCTCCAGCAAGAATTTATTGTTTCAATCTTAATGGCTTTCACAGCTTTTTCTCTAACAATGATGGCATCTTCAATGGTGTAATCCTTACAGACATTCATATACTCTGTCAGTGCTTTTTCTCATAACGTTGACAGTTTTTCCCGCAGAGTACCATGTGTAATGACCTCAAATGTCCTTATGAACCCCTGATCTAGAGGCAAAATTAGAGATTGCTTTGGGGGAAGTAGACCACTTTGATGACTTTATTGTTAATCTCATGGAGTTCTGAATGGCCAAGGGCATTGTCTAAAAAAAAAGCTTCAAAAAGCAGTGCCGTACTGGCAAGGTGCTTCCTGATTTCAGGGACAAAGCATCAGTGGAGCCATTCAAGAAAAAGCCTTTAGACCACAGCTGTTGTATAATTTTTTCCTTCAAGGCTTAGAGATTATAAGGGTGGTCTGGATCATAAACCAATTGTGTATGCACAAAAGAGTCAAGTTAGCTTATCCCTTCCTGACATAAATGATGATGTCCACTTCTCTTCGTTACTGACAAATGTCCTTATGGCAATTTCTTTTTCCAGAATAGGGGAATTTTCATCTGCATAAAAAAGTCTGTTCACACAGATATCCTTTCTTCTTGATGATTTTTGTTTTTTTAATGGCATCTAAGAACTCCTCTGCTGCCTCTAGGTCAACAGAAGCTGCTTCTCCTGTTATCTGGACATTTCTCAAGCCAAACCTCTTCCTAAAATGATCAAACCACCCTTTTACTGGCATTGAATTCTCCAGCTTTATATCCTTCTCCTTCTCCTTCATTTTGCTGTTTGTCATATCATGTCTTCAATTTCTCTCAAATTATCCTAGAGTCCATCAGTATATCTTTCTATGTCCATAGGTATGTCTGTCCCCACATAAAAGTTGCACTTTCAATACAAGAGCAAAATGTATTTCAAAATAATGCAGTTTTCACACCTGCTGGAGTAGCTGTAGTGATGGCTTCATGAATATTCTTTTTTTTCAATGGTTCTCATGTTAAATTTATCTTTATGTTGAAATGATGTGCAAACACAGCTACAGACCTCTATCTATGGTACACATTAAGCAACTCACCTTTTTCTTTAATGTAATGACTTTTCTCTGCTTCTTGGGAATACCAGTATCGCTAGTGGCACGTCATCTGCATTCCATGGTGCTATTCAAGATTTATGGCATCGCACCAAACATGATGAATAATACACAAGAACTGTGAAAGATCACCTTTTACTGCTATATGCAATTTACTGGAGAGACAAACTGCTCCATGGAGATTGTTAGCATCATACGATGCTATAAGCAGTTACTCCCAACACTTGAGCTCACCACAATAGAAGATGGCTACAAAATTATTACAATGGTATAGTATAGACTACAGTTTATGCAATTATGATTTAATACTGCATCTTTATACTTATTTACATTTCTCTCTACTGTTAACGGCATCATGCATAGTCTGTAAGTATTTCATGCATATTTTCATGAAGTTTAACTTTTTATAACACATTTGTGTATATGTTTGGTAGTAAATGATCAGACTAGTATCTACATATATTTTATGCATTCATGACATACCTAACTTTCTTTTTAGTTTTTTTTTAATATTACTAGGCTATGCCAGATCATCTCTGGGTTTTTAAAAATTGTTTCAAATCTTCAAAAATTTTACTAACTTATTGAAAAAAATTCACATGTAAGTGGACCTATGCAGTTCAAACCCATGTTGTTCAAGGATCAACTGTATAGTTTCATAGTATATGTTGTAAATTTTTATATAAATGCAGTTTTTTTTTAACATTATGCTTGTGAGATATACCTATGTTGATCTATAAAAACACCTGCTTTAAGTTTTGTTTCACTGCCATATAGTATTCTTTTTGTGAAGATAACATAATAGATTCATCTTTTTCGATGATATTTTATATTATCAGCAGTGTTTTAAAATATATTTATGCATAACACTATGCATTTGTAAAAGAAATGTTCTAGGTATATGTCTATAAGTAAAATTGCTAGAGTAGTATATTTGCATCTNTTCACTGCCATATAGTATTCTTTTTGTGAAGATAACATAATAGATTCATCTTTTTCGATGATATTTTATATTATCAGCAGTGTTTTAAAATATATTTATGCATAACACTATGCATTTGTAAAAGAAATGTTCTAGGTATATGTCTATAAGTAAAATTGCTAGAGTAGTATATTTGCATCTTTAATTTATATGATATTATAAAATTTCTATCTAACATGGTTTTACCGATTTACCTCTCACAGCAATGTGAGTTCCATTAGTCTTCATTCTTACTTAGATATCATATTGTCATGTATCTTAATTTTGCTAATCTGATGGAAATGTTATCTTACTGTCACCTAATTAGAATCTCCTTGATTATTAATAAATAACATATTTGCTTTTTTATTGACCATTTTTGGTTTTATCTTCTATGAGTATCTGTTTATATCTTTTCCTCTCAACTATTTTTCTTTTACTTGTTAATTTTAAATAATAGTTTTAATTTTCTTAAGTTTTTTTTTTTAATCTTTCATTTGCTACTAGTCTGAGTATAATGTGTTAACTCTTGGTAGATAAGGAGTAGTGTTTTGTTTTCTTTTTTTTTGGTAGTAATTCTGCTTGAAATTTGCTTAGCTTTTAGAATCTGCCATTCAAAAAATTTGTGAACTTTTCAGTCATTTTTTTTTAGACTTTTTTCTGTCCACTTCAGTCTCTTTTTCTTTTTGGACTACATCTTCACATATGTTGGATATTTTGATCAACTATAGGTAGGTCTTTTTGTGGACATTTATTTTTATTTTTAATCTGTTTTCTCTCTTTTGTTCAGACTGAATAACTTCTATTGATCTCTTTCAAGTGCACTGAATATTTTTCTCTGTAATCTCCATTCTATTAATAAGTCCAATTAAAGACATTTGAATTTCTAGCACTGTATTTTTCGCTTCTAAAATTTCTGTTTGGTTGTTTTGTATGTATTCTCTTTCTCTGCTAGTATTTCCTATCTTTTTTTTTTCACAAGTGTATTTTATTTTACCTCACTGAATTGAATATTCATCTATATCATCTGCTTTAAAGTCATTGTCTTATAATTACAACTTTGAACCCTCTCAAGCTTGGGCTCTGTTGATTGTCTTTCCCTGTGAAAATCACTCATATTTTCTTGGTTATCTGTATGTAACATAATTTGGATTGCATCTTAAATGTTGTAAATGTAGGCTGTAGATTCTGCTGTATTCCTTCAAGGGTAATGATACTTTTGTTTCTGCAAGTAATTGATTCGTTCAGATTCAAATTGCAAATTCTGGCTCACCTGTGGTGGGTGACACCTTGACTCTAATTGTAATTCTTTTATATTGGGCTGGTCTGCTGGTAGCTTCCCCCAGGCACCCACAGTTCAGGCTCATCCAGAGACCAGCACAGAGTTTACTTACACAGTTTGAAGATTCCCTTGTCCAGCTCTGTCTTCCATGGTTCCCTCACATTCTCTACCGTTTCTGGCTCCATTCCTTGATTCCTCAGGACACCAAGACAGAGGGATTTCTATCAGATTATAAGAATTTTATCTACTCTTCACTGAGCCAAATCCAGGACAGAAAACATACACTGTATTATTTATATTTTCTTCTAGTGAAAACTTCTTTTTAGAATCTGCCCTCAAGACATTGCTTTTAGTATTTTGTCCAGAGTTTATAGCTGCTATTAGCAAAGGGATATTTACATTTTCCTTTTGAATAATGAAGTATTGGTAGGATAAGTGAAAGTGAAGTGAAAGTGAAGTCGCTCAGTTGTGTCTGATTCTTTGAGACCCCATGGACTGTAGCCTACCAGGCTTCTCAGTCCATGGGATTTTCCAGGCAAGAGTATTGGAGTGGGGTGCCATCTCCTTCTCCAGAGGATCTTCCTGACCCAGGGATCGAACCCAGGTCTCTCACATTGTAGGCAGATGCTTTACCCTCTGAGCCACCAGGGAAAAAATAAAATTAATTCATTCTTATAACTTATTCTTTCTATATAAGAATATAGACATTTTAGGAAACTAGTCTGGCTAATGCTACAGTTTTTCAACACTTGTCTAGAACTTCTTTTGAAATTGCCTTAAGAGCCTATGATATGCTGTTCTAAGAACTGACACTTATCTAAGTAATAAGTGTCATCTATCTCAAGAGAAAATGTGATATTTGTTTATACAGGCAAAATAAATTTGGAGAGATTAAGCCAAATAAACAAGATGGCTACTATGAACTGTATTATGTTCTCCTAAAGTTCTTTTACAATTCTAACCCCACATTATAACTATACCTGGAGGTAGGAACTTTAAGGACACGATTAATATTAAATGGGGTCATAAGAATAGAGTCCTGATCTGATAGTACTGGCGTTCAAATAATGAAAAGAGACGCCAGAGTTCACTTTCTCTGTGCACACACAGAGCAAAAACCATGTGAGGATACAGTAAGGTGACCATCTGCAAACCAGGAGAAGAGGCCTCACTAGAAACCGACCCTGCCAGAACCTTGATCTCAGACTGCCAGTCTCTAGAATAATGGGAAAATACACCTCTGTTTTGTAAGTTACCTGGCCTCTGCTATATTGTTACCCCAGCATGAGCACACTAATACAATAATATAACTTGCTTATACCATATTTTGAGGCTAAAAATGATGTAAGTATATAAAACAATGAAAAAACAGGAATTTGGGGTAGGAGAGAAATAAGTTCAAAAGCATTTTATACAATGCAAACATCCTAGAATGAGCAGAATGTCCTTATGTAGCATCATTTAAGACTTGTGATATCTATGATGACCATTCGGGCCCCAGGGAAGAAACAGCTTCATGATTTTGAAATATTTATTGTTGATTTGGTTGTGTCTTATCTTAGTTGTGGCACATGGGCTTAGTCCTTAGTTGTGTTACACGGGCCTAGTGGCTCCATGGCATATGGGCTCATATTTTCCCAACTAGGGATTGAACCTGCAAGGCCTATTCTTTACCTCTGGACCACCAGGGAATTCCCTACCTTGTGCATTATTTACACTTTGTCAGAATACTCCAAAATGACATACTTCAAGTTTGCTGTAGACTATAGAATGGTCAGAAAAGCTTTATGCAAGCTTTCAATATGTGTGAGTTTCTATTTTAAGCAGATGTTTATTACCATGTTTACGAACTCGTTGATCTTAAGGTGAGAAGATATAATTTATTTGACTTAATCTGCAGGACTCTCGTGAATCCACAAGAGAAGTTACTTACAGAGCTTAGGAGAGATAAAAAATAATCACTCATTACTCTGCCATCTAGCAGCTGTGACCTCAGTGATGCGTGTTCATATGTGTGCACGTGTGTTTAAATTTGCTAAAGGAATGGAACAGAAAATCACCAACAATAACAGGCAGATCAATATTCTCTCTCCCCTCTTTTGTGAGATTTGGAACATGGCCTGAATCTGTCAGACAGAATTAAGGGGCTCAGGATGTCAGGGAGAATGCCAGCAAATAGACCTGCCACGCTGTCTGTTAACAAAAGCCCCCAGTCACCACCATTGCCATTGTTACCACTTTAAAAAAGGGATGATCGGGACCTGCCACTATTAAGTGAATGGCAGTCTGGATATTCACAGCAGAGATTACTTGCATTTCTAAGAAATGAAGTATACACTAATTCAGTGATAACACTGAATAAACTCCGTGGAAAAGAAGAATCATTGTGTTTTATCACGTTGGGGGAAAATGTCATTTGAAAAACAGATAGAAGAGGGTACTATGAGACTCAATGAACACAGCGCAGGGCTTTCTTGAAAGTTTCCATCACATGCACAATCTTTCCTTTGGCAAAGGCTAATGCCTCAGGCTTTCTGGGTTATTTTGTCTTTGTATAACAACAACAACAACAGCACATCATGCATCTGGCCCATAGTGCAGTGGGATACCACAGGGAGGGTTTCCATCCCAGCACCAGCTGGTGATGACTTTATGGCTACCAGCATGAGGATTGATAGCTTCCATAAATTCACATCCAGCTAGTGTACCCACAGATGCCATTCTTATTCTTATCTTGAAACTTTACTAAATTTTAGCCCGAGAAATATCCTGCAGCAGTGAATTCTGAAAGCTGATTATGCACCACATAAAAAGTCTTTTTATCCATTTTCAATCTGCTGCCTTTTGAATTCCATCCAGTTTCTGCTTTTTTCCCAAATTAAGGTGGATGGGAGTATGGTATATAATTAGGCCGTGTTATACTATTCATTACTCCATTCACCTTAATCTTATTATCTCTGCAGACATGCTAGGTCAATTCCAGCAGCATTACTTGAACAGAAGATGTGGTTAATTTTAAATGAACTGAATATAACTAATGATATATCTGATTGAGATAAATCCCAAATTGAAAGAAATTGCCATAGGGACTTTTTTTCTGTTATTGACATTGGCATGAGGGAAGTAGGGAAATTACAGGTGCAGTGCTAGGGCCAGGGTGTCTCTCTGTTTTTGTGAAAAGCTGGGAAGACATGGGACAGTATCTATAGATCCTCTAGTCACTTTGCATTAATTGTAGGTGAATAACAGATTGTAAATTTTCAGTTGTGTGCTTGTGAGTCCTCCAAAGGATGACCCTGCAGCAGGAGTCTATAATAGATCAAGAGTATGTAGTCAGCAAGTTCTCATACTTGACACATCTCAAATAGAATGTTAGCAAGGACATAATTGGTAGTGTTTTAGAGAGCTGTAGTCTGAAATTATTATAAATGTCTACACATTTCCATAGTGGAAACAGAGTATAGATTATTCTTTGTAAAATAAATGTTTTTTAGTTAATAAGCTTCATATTTACTACATATGTTACATACATATAATCTAGGATTTAACATATTCTTCTTTCATCAATAGTAACATTTTCGATTATATGCTTGTGAAAAAGCTATGTTACAGATAAGTAGAGTCCCAGTGCCCCGATTTCTGCACTGGTTTGCTTCTTTACGCAACAATTCGCAGGGACTCTTAAGTTCATTCTCTGTCTCTCTCCTTCTCTCCCCTCCCCTTTTCTTCTCTGGTGTTGGCTACATAAAAGGCTACTGAAATCCACACTTTGTCTTTACTGCTTTTCCTGTTGGGTTTGCTGATCTACCTGCTTTCCTGTGTGGGCTCTGAACTGACCAAATCCTTAGGGTGATTTCTATTCTAACCAAGACCACATGTAAAGCCTTATGCTGAGGACACTCACCCTCAACATCTCCTTGCCCCCTCCTTGACTCTCCTTGTGACTTTTATTCTTTCTTCTCAGTTTAAACTTGAATGCATAATCACCTATCCTATTTTATCCACCTGATTTTCCTTTGCTTATGTGTCATTAGTCTGTGACTGCCAGTTTTCTGATTTCCCTAAATCCTGAGTGTCCTGGCTCTCACATTACTAGCAGTATAAGACTGGACTTTTGATTCCCTGTTTAGTTTCTGATCCACTTTTGCACCTGACTCCAACTTCCCACCCATAACTCATTACTTTAGTGGCAACTCACAGCTGAACACAGAATAGATTTTTCTTTTTATCCTTTTATTTTTGTTATAAAATAATACATGGTCCTTGTAAAACATTTGCAAGTTACCCACAAAGTAGAGAGAATCAGAACTCAACAAAGCCAAACAATTATTCCACAACCGAGAGACAGGCAGTATGGACATTTTGGCATTTTCTTTCCAGTTATGTTTTTAACATAATTCAGACAGTGTTAATGGGAATTCTTTAAAAAAATTCAACTTTATGCCATAAACATTTTCATACGTCATGGAAAAAAAAACTTTGACACACATGATTTTTCAGTGGTAGGTTTTTTCACTTTGAAAATCTCCTATAGTCATTAAATTATGCCTGTACTTCTGCTGTTATTCCTAAAAAAATTTGTGTAAGTAAAGTCTGGTGAATATTCTGTGTGTAAATATTTGTCTGGACTAAATTAATCAAACTAAAATTATTATGTTAAAGCACATAAATATTTTAGAGGTTTTTGAAATATAGAGCTATGTTATAAAAATAGAGAACCAGGATTAGAGAACTACTCTGATTAGATAGATGAAAGTACTTGTATAGCTTGGGAAGGGGAGTAGGTGTAGAAGCATAGGGCATAGGCTTTTTTATATGGTACTTCATATGGGAGAAACATGGTTTGTACAAGTTCAAATTCAGATATCACTGTATCATAATATACCCTATGATAAACACCGTATTAATATACATCATTCTCTATTGTTTTATGGCTCATGGTGAAATTTTCATTCTTGCATTTCATCTTCATCTGTAATGTTTGACTGCATCATATAATCTTGAGTGTCCAATATTTTCTCCATTACCACCTCTGTAATTCTGTTAAATTATTGTATTTTCCCTTATTCTCACCCCCATATCTGTTTATGGGCCATCTTTTGCACAGGTCAGCTATCTTTGGGTCTCAATTTTTTCTGATAAGCCAGTGTTTGAATTTTTGTTTTTCTGTACTCAATGTGTCATTTTTCTCTGGCTGCTTTCCAGATTTATTATCTCTTAATCTTTGGTCATTAGCAGTATGACTGATGTACTTGGAGGCATTTGTTTGTACTTACTCTGCCTAAATCTTTATAAATTTGTCTTTCACCAAATTTGGGAAATCTTTGGCTCTTATATCTTTATATTTTTTCTGAAAGTCTCTATAAGATTCCAGTAATATGTATTTTATACCTTTTTGTATTGTCCCACAGACTCCTGAGGCATTAACTTATGAATCTTTTTTTTCTCTTGTACTTCTTCATGCCTGATAATTTCTACTATTTTTTAATTCAATAATGCTTTCTTTAGACTTTTTTCCTAATGTTAAGCACACTGATTGAGTGTTTTATATCAAATATTGTATTTCAGTTTTTATTTCAAGAAATGCCATTTGGTTCTTATTTATATATCTATTTTTCTCTGATATTTCCTACTTTTTCACAAAATGAAAGCATATTTTTCATTTACTTTATTAAGCATATTTAAAGTAGCTGCTTAAAAACCCTTGTCTGGTAATTCCAACATCTGCATTATTTTGAGTTTGGGCTTTGTCAGTTGTTTTCTGATGCAAGTGGGTCATATATTCCTACTTTTAATATATCACGTATTTTGGAATATATGTTGGATATTATGTGTGGTACAGACTTCAGATTCTGTTATATTCTTATAAAGAGAACTCAAACCCAAGTTCTGAATTCATGGTTCCGTAGTTTCAATTGTTGTTTTTAGCCTTAAATGGACTGTTTAGAATCTGCATTCTTGAATGTGTAGTTTGGGGTAAGCCAGAAATTTGAGCAGAATTATTTGCAGAATTTGAGACTCTTCCGTTCCTCTCTTCTTCCTAAGATTCTCTGCTTCACTATCTAGTTACTATAGATGTTCTGTATTCTGGTCCCTTACTAATCTGGGGTATCTTTCTGGATTTTAGCCACTTTGCACGCCAACTGTGTCCTACTCTTAGCCATTAAAATGGAAAACTTAGCTCATACTATTTATTTTTCTATGTATTTCTATTGTATTACTATCTCATATCTGGGAAGTGTTATTTTCACTCTGGTGCCTTGGGTAGTTGTTTTATATTATTCTGTCCAAAGTCTATAGTTATTTATAGGACCTTGGTCCATTGGGAGCTACTCAGTCACCACCCAGGGTGAAAGCTTAGCCATGTTTTCTGAAAGAAATACCTGCTTGTTCATGTCTGACTCTCATTTGTGACTGAGATGTAGAGAAGGTGTTTTACAGGTAGAGTGATTGCCCTGAGACTCCAGATTTATGAACTGTCACGGGGAAATACTCCAAGAGTGGCTTGGCTTCTCTTCTTGCAGCTGAGTCCAGCTGCTGGAGGGCATGTTGCTCACCTCCATCCAGAGTTCTGCCAGAGACACATAAAATGAGTCTGGGTATTGCTCTTAGAATTTTAAAGTAATTTAAAACCTGTGTGTCTGAAAGTAGAAGTGGATTAAAAAGTACCACTGAGAGAACTGGAATATCATGGTTTTCTAGAAGATGAGATTCTTGATTAACTGGCATGAAACAGGCAGAATGGCAGACTCAGCGCATATCAATGTATCACAAAGTGTGACCATGGAGGAACTGCATCAGAATCATCCGGAGATTTAAAAAAAAAAAGACTTCTAGCCCATCCCAGACCTGCTGAACAATAAGCTTTGCAGCTCCCTGCATTCACATGTGGGTGATGCCTGAGTTCATTAATGTTGGATAACCACTGCTGTGTGTCAGTGGTTCTTAAGCCTGGCTGCACATTAGAGTCACCTGGGAAGCTTTTAAATCTTACAGATTCCCAGACATCCTCAGTTCAGTTCAGTTCAGTTGCTTAGTCGTGTCTGACTCTTTGTGACCCCATGAATCGCAGCACGCCAGGCCTCCCTGTCCATCACCATCTCTCGGAGTTCACTCAGACTCAAGTCTGAGTCCGTGATGCCATCCAGCCATCTCATCCTCTGTTGTCCCCTTCCCCTCCTGCCCCCAATCCCTCCCAGCATCAGAGTCTTTTCCAATGAGTCAACTCTTCGCATGAGATGGCCAAAGTACTGGAGCTTCAGCTTTAGCATCATTCCTTCCAAAGAAACCCCAGGGTTGATCTTCAGACTGGACTGGTTGGATCTCCTTGCAGTCCAAGGGACTCTCAAGAGTCTTCTCCAACACCACAGTTCAAAAGCATCAATTCTTCAGCCCTCAGCCTTCTTCACAGTCCAACTCTCACATCCATACATGACCACTGGAAAAACCATAGTCTTGACTAGACGGACCTTAGTCGGCAAAGTAATGTCTCTGCTTTTGAATATGCTATCTAGGTTGGTCATAACTTTTCTTCCAAGGAGTAAGCGTCTTTTAATTTCATGGCTGCAGTAACCATTTGCAGTGATTTTGGAGGCCCCCAAATAAAGTCTGACACTGTTTCCTTTAAAGAATTTTAGTTAATATGTTCAAGAACACATTTGACAAGACAAAGTATTTTACCAGAGAGGAATTTATGTTAAAAGAGAATAAAATTAAAGTTCTAGATATAAAAAGTAAATAGTTGAAATTAAGAGCCAAATTGGATTTCAATAGCAGATTAAAATGGAAGAGATTAGCAACTGTTAAAGCTGGTAGACAATATCCAAATGCAATGGAAAGAGAAAAGAAGAGAATATACACAATAAAGCTTGCCTATATCCCACTATAGTCCTGGAGGCTCCTCTGTTCACAGAATCCTCCAGGCAAGAATACTGGAGTGGGTAGCCATTCCCTTCTCCAGGGCATCTTTCCAACACAGGGATCAAACCCAGGACTCCTGAATTGCAGGAAGATTCTTTACCATTGAGTCAAGAAGGAAGCCCTATAATATACAAGAAATAGTAAGAAGTTTGGGGTTTGTGATTTAGCTTTAACACACAGAGGTTTGTGTGATCATTCCTTGCTCCAATGTCAGTCCCCTCAGAGAACTTCCCCTGCTCCTAAGATTGCATGGCACAGGAGTCCCAGGATCCTTGACAGCATAAACTGAATTTGAGCCAGATGCTGAAAGTCGAGCTGAGGGTAGAATATACTAATTGTTGATTGAACATAAGACCAGTCAAAAAAGCTTATACTGTAGTGGTCGCTCAGTATCCACTGGGGAATTGGTTCCAGGCTCCCCTGCAAACACCAAACGCTCAGCAGGTACAAGTTCCTTACATAACACGGCTAGTGCAGTCAACCCTAGGTATCCGTGGATTCTCTGGATATGGAGGCCCGACTATACTTCAAAAAGATCAAATAAGTAAATTTTGTGGTGTACTTTTCATTAATGAGTCAAACTAGTGAAATTGTTTTTTACATACAACAAAATGTACCAATTTTAGAATATAAGTCATCATGTTTGGCAAATGTATAGAATATTTCCATTATTTCAAAATATGATTTTCACATATTTGGGAACTTTTCATGTGTCTTTCTTAAAATTTATTTCCATCATGGTCAGCTTATATATTGTTTCAGTATGATTATTTTCAAAGTCATTGAGATTTGTTTTATGACTCATCATATGATCTATTAAGGTTTTGTGTACACTTGAAAGCGATGTGTATTCTGCTATTGTTGGGTGAAGTGTTCAGTAATGGCCTATTAGGTTAGTGGCTGGAGAGTGCTATTCATATCAGTTTTACCTTTGCTGATACACTGGCACACTGGCACTGATACACTCAGTTTGTTTTACTGAGCAAAGGGTTTTGAAGATCCATACTGTAATTATGTATTTGTTTATTTCTCCTTCTAGCTGTTCAGTATTTGCTTCTGGAGTTTGTCTCTTAGGTATATACTATTTAGGATTTTTATTCTTCTTAATCAACTCTTTTACTGTTATTAAACCTGTCTCTATAAGAATGGTCAAATACCTTGCCCTGATGTCTACTTTTCTAAAATTCAATAGCCACCATCACTTTCCTCTGATTAGTAAATTGCATTGTATAGCATGTTTCATCATTTTACTTTAAAAATGTCTCTTCTATATTTAAATACATTTCTGTTAAACAATGTAGTTGGTTATTGTCTTTTTATCAGTCTAACCAATACTGCCTTTTACTCAAAATATATACATTTATATTTATTTTTTTGATCTGAAGCTGTTTAAGTCTAAAGTCATTCTATAGTATTTGTTCTACATTTTTGGAAGCTGTTCTTCATTTTTCTCCTTTCAGACTGGGTAATCACTTAGTTTTATGCCCATTCTTGACTTATAAGCTGCATCTGTCTTGTTTTTTAGTGGTTGCTCTAAGATTTACAGTATGCAACTTTAAATATCATTATCTTCAAATATTATTATAGCACTTCATGTATGATGCATGAACCTTTACAATATTCCTGTTTCTCCCTCCTATTCATTGTGCTACTGTTATGTTTTACTGCTATGTATCTTACAATTCACTGTTACGAGTATAATGCTAGAGCATCACATCTAAAGGATTTTTAAAATGAGAAAATATTTTTTCACACTTCCAACATTTCTCACCCTCTTTATTCCTTTATGACGATCAGCAGCAACAGCGTCCCATCTGAAGGACTTTCTTCAACATATCTTGTAGTGCAAATTTGCTGATGCCGAATTCTCTTATGTAATGTTTGTATGAAAATGCTTTTAGTTTCATCTTTGAAGAAAATTTTTGCTGCATCTGAAATTCTGAATGATTATTTTCAGCATTTTAAAGATTGTTTTTCTATTGTCTACTGATTTAGTTGTTTTTTTTTTTTTCCCTTTTTGATGAAAAGTCAGAGATAATTCCTATCTTTGTTCTCTACTATGTATCCTCTCGTCTTTCTCTGACAGCTTTGACATTTTCTCTGTACTGTATCACTGTTTTCAGCACATTCATTGGTATGGTTTTCTTTGTTCATCTTGCTTCAAGTTCATCAAGCTTCTTGGATTTTCATAAAATTGGAAATAATTTAGCCATTATTGTTTTACTCATTGTTTTGACATTTTCTTTCTTTTTTATCTGTACTTAAGTGCCATGTATATTTGACCACTTGATATTGCTCTACAAATCACTAAAGCTTTTTAAATTTCTTTTCTATTCTCTTTTCTTGTCATTTTATTTTTCTCTGCCTGTGCTTCAACTTAGATGGTTTCTATTGTTATGTCTTTAAGTTTACTGATCTATCCAGTGCCAAATACTAGCATGCTATTAAGCCCACACAGTTAATTTTTTCATCTTATATATACAATTTTTAAGTCCTTGTCTACCGATTCTTTATGTCTTCTCTATGTCTGCTCCATGTACTGAATTTTTTTCCCTCTATCTTTAATGTCTGTTAATTTTGAGTCAGATGCTGGTCATTATGATGTTGTATGGAGACAGAAAAAAAAAAAATCCACATAGACATATGTGGATTTTGTTGTTTTAAAAATTGTTGAAGCTTATTTTGGAAGGCAAGTAAGTTACTTGAGAATCAATTTGATCCTTTTAGATTAACTTTAATCCTTTTTAGGAAGGTTACAGAATATCCTTCTTTTCCAGGACTAGTTTAGCATTACAATTAAGATCTGCTACTCTGCGGACTCTAATGAATACCCTGAGTTTTCTGACTGACTGGTTGGAAGAGGACTATCTCCTACTCCTGTGTGAGATCAGGACTCATGTACTTGACTCCTCCCAGTAGTTGATAGTATTTAATTTACTTGGCTTATTTTTGCATGGCATCACAGAGCTTTACTTGATGCACATAAAACTCGGTATTCAGCAACAGACCTAAGGAGACCCCTGCAGCAGACTTCTGGAGTACTTTTTCTGCATAACACTCTCCTTCCAGTTTCCTGGCCTGAAATTCTTACTGCCTCAGCCTTCTCACACTGGAATCTTTATTTCTTCATTCAACAAAACTATCTTGTTTCGTTTCCTTCTATTCTGCCAGCACTGAGCTCATGGAAATATCTACTGAAGCAAAGCTGGGGAAATTCTAGGGTTCACTCTCTCTGTTCTGCTCTGAGGGATCAGTACCTTGATCTAGTGCTCGATCATAGTTTCAGGTATCTTTATTAAATTTTGCCATTTCTTTTTAGTAAAAGGAAGGTCATTATTTTTGGAATTTTCAAGTTAGATATAAAGATACATACATTGCATATTTGATTCAAAATTTTAAAAAAATTATCTGGTTTTAAGAAATCAGTAATATAAACTTTTAATATAACAAAACAACAATTTGTAATAATACCATAATGTTGATTACTAATACAATATTTTAATTATACTGTCAAAGATTATGGACAAAAATAAATTGTAAAGTTTATGTAACTCTGTTTTTAAAATCCCATTCTTTGACTATTGAATCTAGTATCAGATTAGAATTGCTAATTTTGGCTCTCAAATTTTGTAGTGTTCAAGAATCAGATAGAATATTTGTCAAGCAACAGATTCCTGAGTCCCAACTACAGATATTCTAATTAAGTTCTATATAGGGCCAAACTATCACCACTGATTCTGATAAAGGAGGTCCAAGATGGTTTCATCAAATTCAGATGAAATGTCCTTGTGCTGTTGATAGTTTCCTTTTGAGTGACTGTTTAATGACAAATGACCATACTGATCTTGTAAACTGAAAGCATAATTTATGTGTTGCCTCAGGGCTATGTGGCTCTTGTGTTCAATCATTTCAAATAAGCAAACATGGAAACTAAAAGTTTTGTTTTCTTTCTCATTTAAACTTTTTTCCTCTCAATTCAGGGAACTAAAGAAGATATTTAAATTTGGCATGAATTAAATATTATCACACAGGTAGCTTAGAAGATGTTTTGCTGCTGCTGCTGCTAAGTCAATTCAGTCATGTCCGACTCTGTGGGACCCCATAGACGGCAGCCCACGAGCTCTTCGCATCAGGTGGCCAAAGTATTGGAGTTTCAGCTTCACCCTCAGTCCTTCCAGTGAATATTCAGGACTGATTTCCTTTCGGATGAGCTGATTTGATCTCCTTGCAGTCCAAGGGACTCTTGAGAGTCTTTGTCAACACCACAGTTCAAAAGCATCAGTTCTTCAGTGCTCAGCTTTCTTTATAGTCCAACTATCAGATCCATATAAGACAACTGGAAAAACCATAGCTTTGACAAGACAGACCTTTGTTGGCGAAGTAATGCCTCTGCTTTTTAATATGCTGTCTAGGTTGGTCATAGCTTTTCTTCCAAGGAGCAAACATCATTTAATTTCATGGCTGCTAATTACTCTCTGAATTTATTACTTAGTAGACAAATAAAGAACATTTTTCTATGAAATAAGCCTGAAGCCTAATGTGTCCAGGGAGATGTGGGAGACTGAGCATGCTGTCCTTGTTCTGTGACCTCTGCTGTCTTCTGTCCGGTTGGACTCCTTGGTTGGAAGGGGTCACTGTGCCCCATAAAATCCTAAAGAATAAAAGCTGCCGTTTGATGAATCCACTAATACACTGAATACTGGGACAATCTAGTGTTCTTCTGACTTCTCCAAAGTTTCAACTAAAAACCATAACAGGACTATTCTGACCAGTAGCCTTCTAAGGCAACTGTTTCATGCTTAACTCATTTCATGGCTTTAGGAAAAATCTAAGAGAAAAATTGCTGATTTTGAGAAAGTTTTAGAAAGAAAAAGAGCTTCTCCTTGCAATACTGGAGTTCATTTATTTTTCTTTAGGCTGAAAAATTGACAGTCTACCCTGTGGTGGAGCAGCCTCTAAGCTTCAACTCAAATCCATAGATTGGTTTCAGATTTGCTGGAGGCACTAAGTCTACTCTGGAAATTGCCTTTAGCAAAAGTTGCTAAGTCCAAGAGGTTGACTCTTGCCAAAGTAGAGAATGTAAAAATATAAAAATGGGCTTAGTGCTCCTAGACTTCAGAAATCTAGACGTGCTTTAACAAAGGTAAGAAATGCCAAACTCATATCTCGACTAGTTTTTTTCTTCCTAAAGTCTTTCCTTTATTGATTAATTACTATGTAGCCAGACATTAAACTCTCTGCATATTTTTCTCAAGTATTTACACTAATTTTATTAAATAGATCTTATTATTATGCCCATTTCACAGGCAAGCCAACTTATGATAATTATGTTAAACCTAAGAGCTAAGTTAAATGTGGTAGAGCCAATAAGTGGCACAGTCAACATTCAAATCCAAGGTTATCGTATTCTAAGGTCCACAATCTTAGTGATTATACTATATTTCAGTAACAACCTCTCAGTCTCTGTCCTCACTACTGGCTGTTCGTGTGCCCAGTTGCTCAGTTGTGTCTGACTCCTTCAGACCCCATGGACTGTAGCCTACCAGGCTCCTCTGTTCATGGGTAGAGTCAGTTGCCATTTCCTTTTCTAGGAGATCTTCCCAACCCAGGGATCGAACCAATGTCTCCTGTGTCTCCTGCCTTGGCAGATGGATTATTTACCACTGAACTACCTGGAAAACCCACAACTACTGGCTATATCCACAAGGATATGTTACAAACTATTCTTCCATGATAATCAGCCCTGAGAATTATGATAATGTAACACCAACTTTACTGATTTTCAGAGCTAAGAATCTCTTCTTGGTTTGGAAGTCTCTTATCTTCTAAAGAGACTTCTCTTCCCCTCTAAATCCCATTGTTATTAACCATATTGGATTCAGTACTGTAGACATTGGGTGTCCATGTTTTACTAAACGACACATTAATTCCTGTGTCTGTTTCTCTACTGACGTTGGCCTGATGAGGCAGAAAAAATCTGTTCTGCCAGGATTTTTCCTCCTTATTTTATCTACCGCTCTAGTTAGCTCTCATTTTGAAGACTGAAATCCCATTCTTCACCCCAAGCTGTTCACAAGGTTCTGGTAGGCCTTGTTTTTCTACTTTCTAGGACTAGACTCTGTTCTTATGGTGCCATATTTTGACTAGACACTTTCTGCTACTGCTACTGTTAAGTCACTTCAGTCATGTCCGACTCTGTGCCACCCTATAGACGGCAGCCCACCAGGCTCCCCTGTCCCTGGGATTCTCCAGGCAAGAACCTTGGAGTGGGTTGCCATTTCCTTCTCCAACACATGAAAGTGAAAAGTGAAAGTGAAGTCGCTCAGCCGTGTCTGACTCTTCATGACCCTATGGATGGCAGCCTACCAGGCTCCTCCATCCATGGGATTTTCTAGGCAAGAGTACTGGAGTGGGGTGTCATTGCCTTCTCTAAGACATCTTCTACATATAGACAAAAGATTTAATGATGACCACCACCTGAATGCCCTGTTGATATGGTTGGATTGTGTTTCTTGATGCTGTTTGATTGGATACACTTGAATAATCATTTGTTAAGCATTTTCTGAGAACAGGCTCTGTGTTGGGGCCTCACATCTAGGAATACATATATCCTCTGTCTTTGCGGTATTCACAGTTCAGTAACTCTGCCTTATGTGAGAACCAAAGCCATTCCCCTTTGGTTGGTGAATCTTATTCACTGAGTTTTTCCTATGAAATTGCCTTTCTCCAGATGTACCTTGGCAGGAATATCTCTGCTTGATCTGTTATAGTTCTATTTTCTGTACTAGATTTGCTGAAGACCCACTTGTACCTGGAGACCCAGGTACAAAAACCTGGGCCATGGCACCTCCCATCTCTGCTCTTCCCTCTTCTCTTCATGCCCCTATGGACACATGACCTAAAGTTGACCATTCCAACCACTTGCCCTTGTCCTTCTAGATACATACTCTAGTGCTGTGGACTTTCTCTATGAACCGTTAGAGAATAAGCAATTCTGAAGTTTCTAGCAATTTCCCTTGTTAATATTCACTAGGAGTGAAAGTTGCAGGGGAAAAATGATTGAAATTTTCTAAGACAAGGATTAGCTCACTGTATTCCATAGGCCAAATCCAGCTCATCACCTATTTTTGTAAATAAAGTTTTATTGGGACCCAGCCACATTCATTTAACGAGGTGTTATCTAAGATTGCTTTGTGATATCATAGCATGAAAAGATAAGTATCTGCAAAAGAGAAACAGTGGTTCACAAAGCCTAAAGGATCTACTATCTGAGAATTTACAGAACATTTACCCACACTTATTCTAAGACATTCTTAAACTCCTAGAAAGCACATTAAATAATAATACGTGATTATCTTAAGTATCCTAATGGTTAAGAGAGTAAATTTAAGTGGCTATATAATGAAAAGGATACACTTTTATAATTCTTGTTTCTTTGGCCACATTCAGCCTTAGCAGAAATCAAGGAAGCATTTGACTCAAGTGCTTCTTCATATTTCTCAGGTTTCTGGCAGCATCAACCCGCTATCCCATGCTGTTCTCATACATCTTCCAAAGGGGATGCCCAGCAGTCTCTTCATAGCTTTTATGAAACAGCACCAGGTGTTTAGGGGTCACAGGGTCTTGGCCAATGTTTTCTTATGTTGCCAAACAACATCTATGCAGCACTTAACCTCAGCTTTACCCTTGCTTTTTCAACAACATATTCCACCACTTACCTGGCTCCTTAGTGGGGAAAAAACCTCATTCCAAGCTTCATGTTTTTGTATGATGATCTTTGCTGATTTGTTTTCTAAGTATAAATAGTTTAGTGGTCCTTGAAAAAGTAGATTTGTTCTTTCAGGCTTGTAGGTCACTCTTCTAGTGAGATTTCCCGGAACTAAACGATCTTTCTAATAATAATGATATAAATAGTAATGATGATAATAACAGTAGCTTCGCATGCTTATTGTATGCTATAATCATTATGATAGGCTTATGATAATAAGCTTTATAATAATAAGTTGTGATAGTTTTTAATGCTTTTTATATGTTATATGTAGGAAATTGTTTCGAGTTCTGCACATAAATTAACATTTAATAGTAATGTAATTAGTTGAATTTAAAGGGCTCCCTAAAAAATAGGACACACATATATGCACACACATACATATGTATATACATAGTTTACGTACACATATACATATCATGTAGTAAAGTGCAGAATACATGTTTATTCATAGAAAGTTTAATTTATTCATCAAAAATGTTATCAAATATCACATAAGAAGCACTATCATAGTTTGGAAGGAATGCTTCAATTACCAGATGTGTACATATTCTTTTAAGAATCATTTCCTGAGAGTAACAAATCCATCTAGATTGTATTAAGACACAGAAGAAAATAAGTAAGTCTTGCTAGCATACAAGGGTAATTTGTGAAAGTGCAAGAAATACAAGAAGCAAGCAGTTAGGGTTCAAGTTAGTCTTCACTGGTCTCTTTCAGTCTCCTTTTCCTGCTCCTCCTTCTCCACTATCCCCTCCACTTGCACATTTACCACCCATTTCCTCTTGGGCATCTTTCTGAGCATCCAACCTCTTCTTTGCCTTTCTGCAAACAACCTATTTCTGTTTCTGAGGGACCATAGAGGGCATCACATTTCAAGCTTCTAAGACACTAACCAGAATTTCTGCATCCAAATTGAAGATTTCCAGGAGAGGAAATTAGTAAGTCATCTTTAACCAGATGTCCTCTTTCAGGCTCAATCAATAATGCCTGGCAGCAGGGTTGGGGCAAATTCACATGACCTGCTACGGAAACAGAATCTTTAAGACTGGGTGTTGAATAAGGCATGAACACTGAGTAAGAGATTTTCTGTGTACAAAAAAACATGTTGACATTTTCCTCGCTCTATCTTTGAATTTCTAGAAGCCATAGAAATGTTCTCTAAAACTGTAATAATGCTTTCAATTGCCCTTAAAGATTATGGGAAACTCCTTCACAAGAGATAAAAAATACATTAACCATAAAAAAGATACATTGTGTTCCCAGATCTTCACTCCTTGAATGATGCAACTCCCTGGGATCTTTCTAGATTCCTGTGTTTGCTTGTGATGTCAATAGAAGTTGCCATGGGGACAAATGTCAAACTTTCTGATACTACCTGTAGTCCCATCAATTATAGATTTCATCCTTCCTTCCAAATTGCCAGTGGGTGTATAATCTACAAAGATTAACCAAAGGGTGTGGAAGAGATAGAATGGCGTCATTTGGCATGGTGTCCTCCAGACCTGCAGAAATCAAAGAATTGGATTACCCAAGTGAACTGACTCACAGTGTCAGGCCAGAAACCATAAAATTTTTCCATTTCACTGGAAGAATTTCAACTACTAATTCCTTTCCTCATGACTCTCCAGAGGTCAAAGTCTGGGTCTGAAAAACTAAATACTAGGAAAGAGGGAGCATTGAAGATACTCAAACAGCCTGTTGAATAGTTATAGTCTTTTCAACATCAGCTGTCTTGGTGTAACAAGTCCTTTTTTAAAACCAAAAGTTAAAATGTATCTCTTATTTGAGTGATGTATAGAATTATTATTTGCTCTTGGCATATCCATATTGGGAATATTTACGCACACAATATAGAGATAAAAAATGTGACCGTGGAGTCGAATTCCTTTCAAAATTAACTGGAATTAGAAGGGAGAGTTTGCACTTTGGGGTGAAAAAGTGAAAGTGTTAGTCACTCTGTCATGTCCAATTCTTTGTGACCAAATGAACTGTAGCTCGCCAGGCTCCTCTGTCCATGGGATTCTCCAGGCAAGCATAGTGGAGTCAGTAGCCATGCTCTTCTCAAGGGGAATCTTCCCAACCCAGGGACCAAACCCACGTCTCTTATGTTTCCCATATTATTGGCAGATTCCTTACCATCTGAGCCACCAGGGAAGCTGTAGGCACTTTGGTGTATAGACATTATAGACATACCACAGAGCTATCTGTCACTTGCATATGACTTGCCAGGTACAAAGTGTTCCCATGTGATTAAGCTGCGTAAATTCTGTTTGTCACAAAATTCTTCTCAGGCCCCACAGCTCTTTCCCATTGAAGTATAAAGATGGTGTAAAAGAATAGTTGGGAGGCACTTGGATCTCATATTATACTCTGGGATGTAATATTTACAAATCACTGTATGAATTTATTCTGTTCATACTTGCCTTTTTAAGTGCCTATTGCTAACATTTTCCAGAGCTGATTAATTCAAACAAAAAGACATGTTTTCTTAAGAAACACAAAAAGTAGCTAATTGTTTCAGTACCAATTACCATGCAAACCAAGTGAAAGATTTTTGTGGGGAAGTCATTAACTTAGTTCCATCTAAATCAGTGGTTCCCACCTTTGGTTGCCTATGAGGATTATCTGGGGACTTGATACCAATACCCAAGTTGAATCACAAAGATTCTGATTTAATTTGGCCATGGTGTTTCCTGGGCATTAATATTTTTAAAAGAAACAATGTTTCTGAAACAATGTTTCAGATTTATACATAAGTTGAAAATATACTACAGAATGATCTCACATGCCCCTCACTGAGTTTCCCCCTCTAATATTATCTTCATGGTATATTTGTCACAACTAAGAAGTGAGCATTCAGTTCAGTTCAGTCACACAGTTGTGTCCGACTCTTTGTGACCCCGTGAATCACAGCATGTCAGGCCTCCCTGTCCATCACCATCTCCTGGAGTTCACTCCGACTCACGACCATCAAGTCCATGATGCCATCCAGCCATCTCAACCTCAGTCGTCCCCTTCTCCTCCTGCCCCCAATCCCTCCCAGCATCAGAGTCTTTTCCAATGAGTCAACACTTCACATGAGGTGGCCAAAGTACGGGAGCTTCAGCTTCAGCATCATTCCTTCCAAAGAAATCCCAGGGCTGATCTCCTTTAGAATGGACTGGTTGGATCTCCTTGCAGTCCAAGGGACTCTCAAGAGTCTTCTCCAACACCACAGTTCAAAAGCATCAGTTCTTCGGTGCTCAGCCTTCTTCACAGTCCAACTCTCACATCCATACATGACCACAGGAAAAACCATAGCCTTGACTAGACGGACCTTAGTCGGCAAAGTAATATCTCTGCTTTTGAATATGCTATCTAGGTTGGTCATAACTTTTCTTCTGAGTAAGCGTCTTTTAATTTCATGGCTGCAATCACCATCTGCAGTGATTTTGGAGCCTCCCAAAATAAAGTCTGACACTGTTTCCACTGTTTCCCCATCTATTTGCCATGAAGTGATGGGACTGGATGCCATGATCTTCATTTTCTGAATGTTGAGTTTTAAGCCAACTTTTTCACTCTCCACTTTCACTTTTGTCATCTCCATATCTGAGTTTATTGATATTTCTCCCGGCAATCTTGATTCCAGCTTGTGCTTCTTCCAGTCCAGTGTTTCTCATGATGTACTCTGCATAGAAGATAAATAAGCAGGGTGACAATATACAGCCTCGACGNGTGGCCAAAGTACGGGAGCTTCAGCTTCAGCATCATTCCTTCCAAAGAAATCCCAGGGCTGATCTCCTTTAGAATGGACTGGTTGGATCTCCTTGCAGTCCAAGGGACTCTCAAGAGTCTTCTCCAACACCACAGTTCAAAAGCATCAGTTCTTCGGTGCTCAGCCTTCTTCACAGTCCAACTCTCACATCCATACATGACCACAGGAAAAACCATAGCCTTGACTAGACGGACCTTAGTCGGCAAAGTAATATCTCTGCTTTTGAATATGCTATCTAGGTTGGTCATAACTTTTCTTCTGAGTAAGCGTCTTTTAATTTCATGGCTGCAATCACCATCTGCAGTGATTTTGGAGCCTCCCAAAATAAAGTCTGACACTGTTTCCACTGTTTCCCCATCTATTTGCCATGAAGTGATGGGACTGGATGCCATGATCTTCATTTTCTGAATGTTGAGTTTTAAGCCAACTTTTTCACTCTCCACTTTCACTTTTGTCATCTCCATATCTGAGTTTATTGATATTTCTCCCGGCAATCTTGATTCCAGCTTGTGCTTCTTCCAGTCCAGTGTTTCTCATGATGTACTCTGCATAGAAGATAAATAAGCAGGGTGACAATATACAGCCTCGACGGACTCCTTTTCCTATTTGGAACCAGTCTGTTGTTGTTCCATGTCCAGTCCTAACTGTTGCTTCCTGACCTGCATACAGATTTCTCAAGAGGCAGTTCAGGTGGTCTGGTATTCCCATCCCTTTCAGAATTTTCCACAGTTTATTGTACCTTACTATTAACTAACCTCCAAACTTTTTGATTTCACTGTCATTTCTACTCATGTCCTTTTTTGTTTTCCAGAATCCTAGTCAGCAATATATTACATTTTATCATTGTGTCTCCTTCACCTTACCAAGTTTATGATACTTTCTCAGTCTTCCATTGATATTCATGAATTTAAAACTTTTGGAGAGTATTGATCATCTATTTTGAAGAATGTCCTTCAGTTTGGGCTTTTTCATGGTTTTCTCATGGTTACACTAGTGTTATGTGTTTTGGGAAAGAATATCACGGAGGGTAAGTGCCTTCACCATACATGAGGGAGTAAATACCGTCAGCCTGCCTTCCCACTGAGAACGAGGCCTAGACCTTGATCACCTGCCCAAAGTTTCCATTGTACAGTTATTCTGGACCTCCTTCAAACTTGCTGTATTCTAATTTTTGAGGGCACAAAAGATTGGGTAGGGGAGGAGTTTGGATTCATCTCCTGCAGCCAGAACTATTGATATAAATTATTTCAAAATATTCACAAGAAGGACTTGCTGCTTCTCCCATGTTGATTTACTTATTTAGCTCTTTATTTATATAAAGATTTATATACAGATTAATGGATATTTATTTATGCTTTGGATTATAATCCAAAACTATATTTTGTTCCTCAAAGTATTCTAGCTTTGGCCACTGGGACCTCTTTTGGATTGGGTGCTTTAGTATTTCAAAGTGCTCCAGGTAATACTCACGTGCAGCCATGGTGTGTGTGCATGCTTAGTCGCTTCAGGCATGTCTGACTCTTTGTGACCCTATGGACTTTAGCCCACCAGGCTCCTCTGTCCGTAGGATTATCTTGGCAAGAATACTGGAGTGGTTTGCCAGTTTCTCCTCCAGGGGATCTTCCTGATCCAGAGATCAAACCTGCATCTCCTGTGTTTCCTGCATTGGCAAGTGAGCCACCTGGGAAGTCTGCAACCATGGTAGGGGACCCTGATATATAGCAGACCCATGTTTCTCAAAGTGTAGTTGCTAGACAACCAGCATGATCCTCACCTGGAAATTTGTTAGAAATGCAAATTCGGGGTGTTAGTCATTTAGTTGTGTCTGACACTTTACAATCCCGTGGACTGTGGTCCCACCAGGCTCCTCTGTCCATGGAATTCTCCAGGCAAGAATACTGGAGTGGGTTGCCATTTTGTTCTCCAGATGATCTTCTCAACGCAGGGATCAAACCTGGATCTCCCACATTGCAGGCAGATTCTTTACCATCTGAACCACCAGGGAAGATGGCAAAGTGCAAATTCAGGGGCCCCACTCCAAACCTACTGAATCAGTACTGGGTGAAGCCCAGGTGAATCCAAAGGACACTAATGTTTGAAAACCACTGAAGTAGATGATATCAAGAGTACCCTCTAGTCTTCACTAATGTCCTGAAAAGGTCACCTGGCACAATTCCGTGAAATGCACATGCATCACATTTTAGGTCTAGAGTTGCCAACTTAGAACTTTAGAAGTAGCCTAATTTCTCCCTGGCAGTATGCAATGATTTAGAAAGCCTTGAACAGAGGAAAAGTCCCTGCCCTGACACAGACATCTCTCTAGTCTTGGACAACTGTGAACAGAATATGCAAAGGACTGAACATTTCCCCCCAAATATGCCTCTTTATTGTGGCAACATAAATATTGATGTACTACTAATTATTAAAATGTGCAAAATTATTGTGAAGAAAGGGACNTCTCCTCCTGCCTTCAATCTTTCCCAGTATCAGCTGATATGAAATTCCGTGGTGAGTCACATCTTACAGGTCTAGATATTCTGGTTAACTTACCATAGATAAATCTTTAGCCAGGGATATCCTACTGAAGACATTCGAAAGTCAGGGTCTCCCCATACATATATCATCAGTCTTCCTACTTGGATATTCAGTTGGCAAGGAGACTACACTGAATGACACACATTCTTTTCCTTCTTCTGAGGATGTGTCCCAGAGAAAAAATCTTGTAAATTAACATAAGATCAGTTGCCATAACTCCCTCTTCCCCATACCTCAACCAGTTTTTGTAGGAACATCGACTCTGCTGATCTCTATACCCTTTCCACACACACACACGTACACACAGGCACGTGCACATACATTCACTCACTCACAACTGACCCTGTCAGTACTTCAGGTAGACTTAGAAATCCTGAGTACTTTTGGTTCCTCTGGGGCTTACAGTTTTTCTTTTCTTTCTGGCTTTCAATAGTGGTGGGACATCCCTGGTGGCTCAGATGGTAAAGAATCTGCCTGCAATGCAAGAGACCCAGCTTTGATCCCTGGATTGGGAAGATCCCCTGGAGAAGGAAATGGCAATCTACTCCAGCACTCTTGCCTGGAGAATTCCATGGACAGAAGTCCATGGGGTTGTAAACAGTCAGGCATGATTGAGCGGCTAACACTTTCTTTCACCAGTGGCATCTCCTGCTCAACCTTCACAAGGCCAAGGCACTTTTACATCCATACTAGAGATTAGGTAATTTAGTGCCTGACACTTGAGGATATTGGCACCCATGTGAAGGCTTCCCGCCACTGCTGCTCCATGACAGCAAGGCACAACCTCAAACTATTACCATTCTCAGCCTGGGTTACTGTAATTTTAGTAGCCAGTCTTCCTCCAGCTTCAAGCCTTACATCTGTCCCACTGCAATCTATCTCACACACTGCATCTAGGTGTACTTTCTATAGTGTGAATATGATTGGACCCTCCTCAGAACTAGAAACTTTCAGTGGCTCCCCAGGACCATCAGTATAAAGCATAAGCTTCTTATTCTGTATGCTATATTTTGGAGTTGCATTATGGAATACTTATCCGACTGCATATCTTTCCTCTCAACCCATAACTCAAGACTTCAAGATTCTGTGCCATCATAGTTTCTGTTCACTCTGCACGAGATCATCTTCTCCCCCACTCCTTTTTAAGTCCAAATTAGTTCTGCCTTATCCTGCATGGTTTGGTTTGGGTAATNATTCTGTATGCTATATTTTGGAGTTGCATTATGGAATACTTATCCGACTGCATATCTTTCCTCTCAACCCATAACTCAAGACTTCAAGATTCTGTGCCATCATAGTTTCTGTTCACTCTGCACGAGATCATCTTCTCCCCCACTCCTTTTTAAGTCCAAATTAGTTCTGCCTTATCCTGCATGGTTTGGTTTGGGTAATGTCTTCTCTGGGACAATTTTCTGGCCTCAACTGTCTAGAGCACATACTCTTGAAGTTAAAAAAAAAAAGATTAAAAAGGATACATTTGAATCAGTTCTAATGAGGTAGATGAAACTGGAGGCTATTATACAGAGTGAAGTAAGCCAGAAAGAAAAAAACCAATACAGTATATTAACGCATATATATGGAATTTAGAAAGATGGTAACGATAACCCTATAAGCAAGACAGCAAGAGACACAGACGTATAGAAGTCTTTTGGATTCTGTGGGAGAGGGCAAGGGTGGGATGATTTGGGAGAAATTTGGGAGAATGGCATTGAAACATGTATATTATCATATGTGAAAAATAAATAAAAATTTTAAAAAAAGAGCACAATAACACATGCTATGCTATAGATGTCTGTTCTCGGGCCTGTCTCTCTTACTGTCCTTGGAGCAAGAATTCTATGGTCTATTTGGTTGTGGCTTCAGAGACTGGCAGACAGAAACAGGCAAGGATGAATCCAGCGAAGGGCACAGATGGGAGCTTTACCAGGATGAAGGGGTGAGATGCCTTTTTCTTGGCCGGAAGGTGAAGTGTGGCTCTAGGGAGAGTTCTAGGAGTTGGGAAGGAATCTTGAGATGTCTCAGGCCTGATCTTGATACAAAGGTGGTCAAGCTATTTGATGAGAATGAGTATGGGGATGAGGGCTTGACGGGAAAATTTGGATAAGCACAGAGAAAAAGATGGGCTGATGGCTGAAGATAAGTAAGAAGGTTTAAAAAAGCAGGAGCTTCCAAGGCAAATTGCAAGGGGTAACTGAGTGCTGGTCTGTCGACTTTGTGTAGAAGCAGATCCTGACAGATCCTGAGACTGTAGGGATTGGTGGAGTTTGTGTGAGGGGAAGACAAAGAGCTGAGGGGGTTGAGGAGGTTAATAAGAGATGTTTGAAATCATGGCCTGAGAAAGTTGGCCTAGAGAAGGAAGGATGGGAGGTCAAGAGAGGGCTGAGATGTTGAAAGATAGTGTGGAGTCACTTTACATCCCTGGCTTTGGCTGTGGTTAACCAAATAAACACTCATCACCAACAAGAGTCAAGATTCCCCAGCATGGGATCAGTGTCATCCACTTCAGTGTAGGAGATCTGAATGTTATGAAATGTTTAAGGAAAAAAGGAGTAACAGGACTTTTATTCCATGGATGGGAGACCAGGGGGCTGGAATTAAAATTAGTTCTCATGAAGAACATTAATAACATTCTTAAAAATCTGGTTGTCTTTTCTATCTGGGTATCATCTGGAACAGAGAATTAAGTAATGATAAAGCTTTCTTCTATTCAGAATGACTTTCTTTGGTTTAAAATATTTTCAGCTCTCTTGTCTCTTGGGCCAGTTGTCATTATAGACAAGAGCCCTAGCTGCTAAGTTGTCTTCCCAACATACTGTGTAGCAAAAGATTAAGAGATAATTGGATCAAAAATTTCACAGGAAGAACACCAAGATGAAAACATTTCTCTGTCAGGCCTATTCCTGGGAGGGACACTGGGATTAAATGAACCATCGATAGTACGTGGCGACCTCACCAAATGCGGCATTACTGAGCCTGGCTAAGATGGTTATATAATAATCTGCTTTACATGTGATACAAGAAGAAAAGGACGGTTCACACTGTCCCATCTCATACACCAGACAATCTGAAAGTTCTTTTTATTCTCATAAATAAGGTTGATTTTAATGTGGTCATCAGGGCCTTTTTAGGGTCTTTACAGGCCCAAGGGATTCTTAACTGTTGGAGACCTTCTCTCAGCCTATGTTATAATAAGTAGATCCTTGGTCCCAGATCAATCCAAACTTGCGTGTTTATTTCTGTAATAATTATTGTAGCTATTTAGTTAAGATGCTATATTTTATGATGATGTGATGTGTGTGTGCTCTGTTGTGTTCGACTTGCAGCCTCACGGACTGTAGTCCCCAGGCTCCTCTGTCCATGGAATTTTCCAGGCAAGATTACAGAATTTCCGGAGCAGGGTGCCGTTTCCTCCTCCAGGGAATCCTGCCCTCCAGGGATTGAACTTGCCTCTCTTGCATCTCCTGCATTGATAGGAGGACTCTTTACCACTACACCACCTGGAAAGCCTTATTACATTTTATCACAATTTAATTAGAATACCTATTACTTTTAGTTTTGCAGTGTTAGGTTTCACACATTTTGTTGGTTTTTTATAAAGTTTATCAATTGTAGGCACTGTGCCTGGTGATGCCAATAGATAAGTGGCTCTGAGCCTATGGGGAGAAGTTGCTTTCCTAGAGGAGATATTGTAAGATGAAGTCAAAGTGGCTGAAACTGGGTTCAACTGCAAGATTTGCATCTAACTGGTGTGATGCTGGCAAGACCTTTGCCTCCCTCTCCATCTCATTAACCTGAGCCATCACTAGTGAATGATGTTTTGCTCAGCTTTTAGTAGCAACAGATAAATAATCAGGCAAATAACACATATTAAAGACATATAACAGGTTGCTATGGGAACAAATAGAAGAGGCAGGGAGTTCAGATGTCATGGCTCTTTTCCTTAGTGAAAATATAGGTAATATGGGTTTAGGCTGCTTTTGTTTTCTTACAGGTTTTATATAAGGGGTCAAATAAAAGTATATTACATCAGAAAACTTTCTTTGATACTTTATGGTATTGTAGAAACAACATAGAATTGGAGTCAGAAGCTCTGGTTTTAAATTTCATTTTGTTCCTCTGAATGATCTGAAAAAATCACTTAGTGTATCTGGACTTCAGTCTCCACATCTCTAAAAGCAGAATTTGCTGAGATAAAGAGTGTCCTCCCCAAATTCACATCTATCTAGAACCTGTTGTTCAGCCACTCAGTCGTATCTGACTGTTTGTGACCTCATGTTCTGCAGCATGTCAGGCTTCCCTGTCCTTCACTCTTTTCCACAGTTTGCTTAAACTCATGTCCATTGAGTCAGTGATGCGTCACACCATCTCATCCTCTTAGCCCCTTCTTCTCCTGCCTTCAGTCTTTCCCAACATTAGTGTCTTTTTCAATGAGTCGGCTCTTTGCATTAGGTGGCCAGAGTACTGGGGCTTTAGCTTCAGCATCAGTCTTTCCAATGAATATTCAGGGCTGATTTCCTTTAGGATTGACTGGTTTGATCTCCTTTGCAGTCTGAGGGACTCAAAAATCTTTTCTAGCACCACAATTTGCAGGTGTAATTAAGTTGAGTTCATACTGGATTAGAGTGGACGCTTATGCAAGAGGCAGTCTCGTTATAGACGAGGGAGATTTGGACACAGACACAGGGGGAAAGGGATCTGTGAAGATGAGGCAAAGGCTGGAATGATGCATGTACAGTCCCAGGAATGACATTCTTAAGTTCTGCCTAGTATTATGCTAATATTTTCCTTTTCCATAATCCTTTATTTTCTCACAAAATTATTAGCAAAGACGTTTAAAACAGCACCATTTAGTAGTTATACTAATCATGACTATAAGGAGGTTTGTTTTTACATATTATTTTTTCTTGATTGCATTCTTTTTCTATTCATTGGTTTATATTAATCATCCTGTGAAGAATTCTCAATTTTGTTTTAAATTTTTATGTGATATTGTTGGAGGCATTATTTCTCATAACTTTGAAATCAACTCAGATCCCCTTGATTTGAGTCTCAATCCTGGCTCCACTATTTGCTAATTTACCTTAGGTTTCTATATAATGGAAATAAGATAATAGGTCCTAAATATGGTTACTTGATATCTGTGAGTATCTGAAGGGCTAATGGATTTTGAAATGACCAGCAAACTGTAAATACCTATGTCTGTTGAACATAATCAAATTATTTACTTCATGCTCAATTCTAGGATAATAATAATAATAGCACATAGAACTCTTCTCAATGTTATTTGGTAGCCTGGATGAAAAGAGAGTTGGAGAATGGATACACATATATGTACAGCTGAGTGCCTTCTCTGTTCACCTGCTATCACAATATTGCTAATTGGCTATCAGTTCAGTTCAGTCATTCAGTCATGTCTGACTCATTGTGACCCCATGGGCTGCAGCATGCCAGGCCTCTCTGTCCATCACCAACTCCCAGAGCATCCAACCATCTTATCCTCGGTCATCCCCTTTCCCTCATGCCTTCAATCTTTCCCAGCATCAGGGTCTTTCCCAATGAGTCAGTTCTCTGCATCAGGTGGCCACAATATTGGAGTTTCAGCTTCAGCATCAGTCCTTCCAATGAATATTCAGGACTGGAATTCAGTCAATTCCTTTAGCATTGACTGGTTTGATCTCCTTGCAGTCCAAGGGACTCTCAAGAGTCTTCTCCAACACCACGGTTCAAAAGCATCAATTCTTTGGCACTCAGTTTTCTTTATGGTCCAACTCTCACATCCATACATGACTACTGGAAAAACCATAGGTTTGACTATATGNCATATGTATATTATATTCCTTGGGCTCAGGAATCCAGGAAAGGACCTGCATAGCCCATAGCTGAAAGGGTCATGAGGACTTAGATCAGAGTTCAGTTTCCGGATACATTCTCTGTAACATGAAGACAACAGATGTGATGGGGGTAACCAGTTTGAACTTTGAAAGAAAGTCTGAACCATTTCAAGTTCCTGATTTACCACCTTCCACTTTCCCAAAGAGAGAGCATTCCAAGAAGAAAAGCAGAGGGTGAAGCAGAAGCTGTAGTGAAGTGAGACAGCTCCAGTCCCAGCTACAAAGGAAGAACTCTAAAGACGGTCCTCAAATTGCATTCTAGAATTATTTTTCCTTCTGGTAGTATGTCTATCCCCCTTTCCTTGACACCAGCACCCTTTTCCAGATATATATGAGCACCAGGATTATTCACCATTGATTATTATTTCATCTGCATGGATAACTGAACTTGTTGCTGTCTTAAACCTAAAGAAACAGGGGATTTCCTTGGTGGCCCAGTGGTTAAGGCTTCACCTTCTAATGCAGGGGGTGTGGGTTTGCTACCTGGTTGGAAAGCTAAGCTCCCACATACCTTGTGGCCAAAACACTAAAACATAAAACAGAAGCCATATTGTAACAAATTCAATAAAGACTTTTTAAAAAGTCCACATTAAAAAAAAAATCTTAAAAAAAAAGTAAAGGAACAGGCTCTTTAAATTACTGCATGAAGGCGCTCTCCTATATCAGTGCCATTAAATTAAATTTCTGCTCTGGATGATGCATAAAAATTACTTGTGATTTTTTTTTTCCTTGGGTGACTCATTTTGTTTGAACTCCAAGGCAATTCTTCAGAAATGGAAAGAGGCTATTTAAAGATCAGCTGTGAGGCTGTCATTTAAAAATCATTTTTAAAAGTGAGATCTTCTCTGCCAGCACCAAATGATAGAAACTTGAAAATCCTGAACTCAGTTCTCAAAGACATCATCTTTGAAAAAGAAGTTTAAGAAATGTTAAGTAGCCTCTAAAAAAAGTAATTTCAAGGGAGTAAAGGAACAAGAATAAAGTCTTAATTTTGTAAGTGAAAAATTATACCTTTTCTTATATGAAGAGTTTCTTGATTCCTCTGTCTTACCTCCCCCTTAAAAAATGATTAACTTTTCTCAGCAAAATCTAATACATTTCCTTAAAAAACAAAATTTAATATAAGCCTAAAAAACAATAATTGGGATAAGTCATAGTTGCTATATCTTCAAGTGAGCAGTTTATAACATTTAAAGCTTTTTATCAGGCATTTTTGTGTCAGAATACAATAAAGGTCATCAACAGAATTTATAGTATGCAGTTCTTCTTTTTAAAATCTATTCTCTTTTTCTTTTAAAATGTAATTTAAAAAAATGCTCCTTCAGGGACTGTCTCNTCAAGTGAGCAGTTTATAACATTTAAAGCTTTTTATCAGGCATTTTTGTGTCAGAATACAATAAAGGTCATCAACAGAATTTATAGTATGCAGTTCTTCTTTTTAAAATCTATTCTCTTTTTCTTTTAAAATGTAATTTAAAAAAATGCTCCTTCAGGGACTGTCTCAGGTTGTTGGGAGGACCTCAGATCCCTGGTATTACCCCATGGATTCCTTGCCTAGTTTATCATCTTCCAGCTCCAACCCACTCACATTTTTTCCAACTTTCCCCATGACCATGGAAAGACTTGCTCATGAAATTATCCCATAAAGCTTTTTATCATTTTATTAAATCTGTGTTAAAAATAACCCTGTAAAAATTGAGGCTTTAGGTGAATGACTTTCCAACTGTTCAAAACAATTTTTTTTTCCCATCTGTACACTTCAAAGGAACTCTTTTCTGAAGTTGCCACTAGAAGCAGATAAGGGGAGATGTAGATTGGGAAGATGCAGAAGGGCATGGGTCTTGGCCAGCTTTCTGCCTCACACCCCACAGAACCAGAGAGAGTCCTGATGGCACAAGAAAATCCTAGAGTTGTTGATGTATCCAGTCTGTGAGGATTAAAGCACAATGTGCTTAAACTATTTCCTGTTGGTGTAGAAAATCTTGTTCCCAACCATTCTGGAATTTCTGGAGGAGGTGAAGTATTTACACTTCTTCTTAGTTATCTCTAGCTTCAAAAGCCCATTTTCTCTGTATCAGTTGAATTTAGGCATCATTTCTGCCTCATTCAAGAGCTATCTATGTTCTCCTGTTATGAGCTAGGCCTGAATTTGAGACCCATTTCCTTCATTTCCATGCACAGAGATTGAAACACAAAAGGACTCAGTGTGGGTGGTTCTATAGCACAATAATGTGAACAGCTTAAGAACAAACATTCAATATCTAAATTCTTACAGAGTATCTCTCCTTCTACCACCCTGGATGCTGGCTTTCCTTCAGTTCTCTGTATTCCCTTTCTCCTGCCTTGTAATTCCTTCTTCACCTCACAATGTCATTTCTTTGAAAAATCGTTGTCTCTCTCCTACTTATTCTTGCCAGCTTCACCTTTCTTTCTCCAATGTTAAACCAAAAATATTCTTTTCTCATAAGGCATTCTGGTGCCAGCTTATAAAATAACACCCTTTTTACTCTTGCCTGGAAAATTCCATGGATGGAGGAACCTGGTGGGCTGCGGTCCATGGGGTCGCTAAGAGTCAGACACAACTGAGCAACTTCACTTTCACTTTTCACTTTCATGTATTGGAGAAGGAAATGGCAACCTACTCTAGTGTTCTTGCTTGGAGAATCCCAGGGATGTGGGAGCCTGGTGGGCTGCCATCTATGGGGTAGCATAGAGTTGGACACGACTGAAGTGACTTAGCAGCAGCAGCAGCAACTTACTACTTTAGCATAAATAAAGAATCACAGAATAAGCTTTATGCTCAGGGTGTCAAAGAGAAAGAGAAAGAGAAAAACCCCTCAGTAGAATGGCGTGTATGGAGTAGAGACGCAAAGGGGTAGAGGTCCTAGAGAAATGCAGTGGTGCTGGAAACAAGCCTGCCACCTGCCATTATACAACTTGGCTTTGTCCCTGCTCTCTACAGTGGCTCTCCACCGTCTATGTCTCCACTAACTCAAGTTCTTGATCCTAAGCTTGTTAAACCAAAGTCGTGGCATTACACATTTATTTTGTTACTGTCTCCACAGTTCCAAATATTGTCTTTCAGAATTACTTTTATCACCACCTCTCTACCAGCTAATAATATATTCTCTCTACAGATTCTTGCATTAATGACTTAGGATCATAACCTCCTGTGAATTGTATATTATTAAATCTCATTTCCAGGGCTGAGATTAGAATAAAGAGAAGTTAATAAGTTGCATAGAGTCACAAAATGAGTCATTAGAACTGGGGACAGATTTCAGACGCTGAAACCACCAGTCCTGCTTCTCAATAGACCTGCTGGCTGCATATTAATTTAACTTTCCTGCAAATATGCTGAATCATGCTCTCCTCTTGTGTGTCATGCTCCCTGCTCGGAGATGGTTCACTGCCTTCATTCTCATTCTGTCATTTAGCTATCATCTAAATAATTTTAAAAGAAATCTTACAAAATATTCCTAGAACCTTCTGTCTGACATTGTGATCAAATGTCATCTTTTGGAAGAATTGGAAATGATTGCATTCTAAACAACAAAGTACCATAACATTCTTCTCTACAGGCTGACCATATGCATTCATTTAACTTCAGCACATTATTCAGTGCTTTTTTATTTTAGATTATTTGTTCTAAGAGGTGTTTTCTTGAAAAAAAGGGTTGGAAAGAAAAATTGGAACAACAGTCTTGGTAATCTTCAGTACGTGGGGAGAGGTAGGGCAAAAAGGACTTCTGAATTAGAAAATAATGATACTCATTAGTTGCACAGCCAAGGTTTGTCCAGTCCAAAGTTTACTTGCAGATATATGTTTTTGTTTGTGTTGTTTTGATTTTTTTTAATTGAAGAACAGCTGACTTATAATGTGCTAATTTCCACTGTACAGCAAAATGACTCAGTTATATATATATATGTATTCATTTTTAATATTCTTTTCCATTGTGGTTTATCATAAGATACTGAATATAATCCTCTGTGCTACATAGTAGGACCTTGTTGTTTATCCAGTTTTTATATATAACAGCTTACGTCTGCTAACCCCAACCTCCCAGTCCATTCCTCCCCACAACACTCTCTCCCTTGGTAACAACAAACCTGTACTCTAGTTCTGAGAGTCTGTTTCTGTTTCACAGAGAGGTTTGTTCATTTGTGTCCTATTTTAGGTCTCACATATAAGTGATATCAAATGGTATTTGTCTTTCTCTTTCTGACTTATTTTATATAGTACAATAAGTTGTATCCATGCTTTTGCAAATGACATTATTTTGCTCCTTTTCATGGCTGAGTAGTATTCCATTGTATGTATGTACCAAGTCTTCTTTATCTATTCATCTGTTGATGAATATTTGTTTCCATGTCTTGGTTATTGTAAATAGTGCTGCTATGAACATGTATCTTTTTGGATTAGAGTTCTGTTTGGGTATATGCCCAGGAGTAGCATTGCTGGATCATATGGTAATTTTATTTTTAGTTTTCTGGGAAGTCTCCATACTGTTTTCCATAGTTACTGTATCAACTTACATTCCCACCAGCAGTGTAGAAGAGTTCCTTTTTCTCCACATCCTCTCTAGCATTTATTATTTGTAGACTTTATAATTACGGCCATTCTGACCATCATTAAATTATTAGAGAAGTGCGGAACCTCACAAGGGTCAGAGATGGTACCTCATTGTAGTTTTAATTTTCACTTCTCTAGTAATTAAAAATGTTGAACATCTTTTCACGTGCCTATTGTGAATGTGCCTATTGGCCATTTGTATTTCTTCTTTGGGGAAATGTCTATTTAGGTCATCTGCCTATTTTTTTCATTGAGTTGTTTGGTTTTTGTTGTTGTTGAGTTGTATGAGCTGTTTGTATATTTTGGAAATTAAGTCTTTATCAGTCATGTTGTTTGCAAATGGTTTTCTCCCCTCTGTCTTTTCGTTTTGTTTATAGATTCTTTTGCTGTGCAAAGACTTATAAATTTGATTAGCTCCCATTTCTATTGCTTTGGGAGACCAACCTTAGAAAACATTTGTACGATTTATGTCAGAGAATGTTTTGCCTATGTTTTCTTCTAGGAGTTTTACGGTGTCGATATCTTATGTTTCAGTCTTTAAGCCATTTTTAATTTATTTTTGTGTATGGTAGGCATATTTATTTTTGAAACACTATTTCCATTTGTTACAGTCCCTTGAAGAATATTATATTCCAGTGCACTTCCTTACTAATCAGGAAGCAAACAAAGTGATTGGCCTTTTGATAGCAATATTGGAGAAAGAGTTCAAGGTAAGAGGCAAGGGATAAAATAGATACAGCTACTGAGAAGCTTTGAAATAAGACTTCTACTAAGAGAGGCAATCAGATGGTAAAAGGAGTAAACTGGATGTCAGAAGGCTTCTTTATTCTAGTGACAATCAACACATGGTAGTTATGGGCACCAGATCAGGTTCATTGTGAAGTTCAAATGAAAACATGGATGGAAAGAATCATAAGCTCTATGGCACTGCAAGTATTAGCTCCTACTGGTATGTTGCCAAAAGATGCCTTGTAAATGAGACAAGTTGGTCACTTATACAGATCCTCACCAGGTTGGGTTACCAGATAGAATACAGGATGCCCAGTTTAGTTTGAAGTTTAAATAAACAATGAGTCATTTTTCTTTTACTATAACCATACTCTATGATATTTATTATTTATCTTAAATTCTAATTTAATGGGTACTCTGCATTTTATCTGCTGAATTTGGCAACCTTATCAACCGGGGAAATGTACTTGATTCAGAACTGACTGTCAAGACTGCAGCTCAGAAACCTGATGTTGTTGACACAAACAGTGTAGAGTCATTTATTACTTGTTAGGAATGTAGCTATCAAGAGATCCAGAGAGCTGTTCTAGGCTTTCTATACATTTTCCCCTGGAGGCAAGTTGAAGATGAAGTCATTTTAAATACCCAGTGATTTCTTGGTGAGCAAATTCTCCCCTCCTGCAGGAATGCCAAGCCAAGGAGATAGTAGAATTCAGTTCCCTGGGGTGGGCTCTGCCAACAACTGCTGCTGCAGTTTTCCTTTTTCTCAGTCTACATTGTATTTTATATTTAAAAGGGCCATTTAACTGAGGATAATCCATTCTTGCCTAACTTAGAACACATCTGTNGCCAAGCCAAGGAGATAGTAGAATTCAGTTCCCTGGGGTGGGCTCTGCCAACAACTGCTGCTGCAGTTTTCCTTTTTCTCAGTCTACATTGTATTTTATATTTAAAAGGGCCATTTAACTGAGGATAATCCATTCTTGCCTAACTTAGAACACATCTGTATCTTCACTTTGACTCTATACATCTTTGTTTAATCTGTTATATCTTGATCTTAAAGTTTAGCTCTTCACATTAATCTTATTTGTAATATTTAATCCTCATAGTGGTAACCTTCTTATGGCTCATATTCTTAAAACAAATTCTAGGTATATGAAAAAAAGACACACTGGCATGGAAAGGCACTTTTTTAGAGGTTGAAAGAATAAACAAAAATAATAAGGTATTTGTGAGAATTCAAGATTATTATTATTTTTTTTTTTCTGGCTAACTTGCTACATGAAGCTAAGCAAGATGAACTTTAAATAGACTGAGCAGACCCAGAAATATAATCCTACCCCTCCAATAAATAGTCTGGAGCAGAGTCCCTCTGATCCCAATCTCAAACTCAGGAAAGAGTTCTATCTAAACAAGAAGATGAGGAAGAGTTTTTTTAGAACGTCTGCCAAAGTAAACCTCTGCCATCAAAGTGGAGTAAGTGATGTCCTCCTGAACCTCAAAGTCTTCAAGGAAGCTAGGAATAGTGGGTTTATTAGGTAATCTTCCTCTTAAAGGGAAAGGCATTTGTGTTTTTTTGTTTGTTTGTTTGTTTGTTTGTTTTTGGTATATTCTCAATAGCCTGAGTGTGACTCAGGGGTTAGTTCAGATAGTTTTGAGTTGTTACCTGAAGGTTCAGTTCAGTTCAGTCGCTCAGTCGTATCCGACTCTTTGCTACCCCATGAATTGCAGCACGCCAGGCCTCGCTGTCCATCACCATCTCCCGGAGTTCACTCAGACTCACGTCCATCAAGTTGGTGATGCCATCTAGCCATCTCATCATCTGTCATCCCCTTCTCCTCCTGCCCCCAATCCCTCCCAGCATCAGTCAACTCTTCTCATGAGGTGGCCAAAGTGCTGGAGTTTCAGCGTTAGCATCATTCCTTCCAGAGAATCCACCCATATAATAACAATTAGATTTTAAACATTGAGATAGCATTTTTAATTCAAGTAATTTCCTTATCATTGAATGCTTTTAGATAGCTTTTGGAAATGTAAATACCTAGTGTAATATTTAAAAAATAAAGGACTACTTACTTACAAATTATAATCACATATGACAATTTTTCTACTTTAACATACTTTATGAGTCCCAAATTAATTCTTTATTCAAAAAGAAAGAGTAATTTAAAATTTTCAAGCGATGGTATAAAACTATCAAAATGTTCCATCTGAAGGAAGGAGAAATAGGAACCACTTAAAAACAAATCTAATTCAAGAGAAAAATTGCCCCAAAATAACTTTAATTGTAGAGAATTTTACAGTGGACAGGAACAATAGATGTTATTTATCTATAGGCCAAATTTTTCTTTTGCAAGGTTTAGGCAATTCAGAACATCAAACAGATATAAATTCTTAGTATCATGAATGTTTTATTTGATTTTCTATAGGGATAAAAAAAGAAAAGATTTTTGGAAATAACTGAAAAAGAAAGAAAAGATGGTTTTCAACCCCTTTATAGTATTAAAGTATCTGGACATTAAAGGGATCATTTACTTTACAAATATATACTGAGGTCATATTACTTGCTGCACACGTGATAGAAGTTGGGGATGCAGGAATGGACTGTATCGTCAGTGTTCCCTTCCTTATGGAACTCACGGTCCAGCACTCTGCTGCCTGTATGGTAGCCATTGTTGTTTCAGTTGCTAAGTCTTAATCAGACTCTTTGGGACCCCACGCATGGACTGCAGCACGCCAGGCTTTCCTGTCCTTCACTGTCTCCCGGAGTTTGCTCAAACTCGTGTCCATTGTGTTGGTGATACCATCTGACCATCTCATCCTCTGTCATCCTCTTATCCTGCTGCCCTCAATCTCTCCCAGCATCAGAGTTTTTTCCAGTGAGTTGTCTGTTCGCATCAGGTGGCCAAAGTATTGGAGTTTTAGCTTCAACATCAGTCCTTCCCATGAATATTCAGGGTTGGTTTCCTTTAGGATTGACTGGTTTGATCTTCTTGCAGTTCAAGGGACTCTCAAGAGTCTTCTCCAACATCACAGTTCAAAAGCATCTATTCTTTGGCGCTCAGCATTCTTTATGGTCCAATTCTCACATCCATACCTCACTACTAGAAAAACCATAGTTTTAACTGTATGGACCTTTGTTGGCAAAGTGATGTCTCTGCTTTTTAATGCACTGTCTAATTTGTCATGGCTTTCCTTCCAAGGAACGAGCGTCTTTTAATTTCAAGGCTGCAGTCACCAACTGCAGTGATTTTGGAGCCCCCCAAAATCATTGGTTCCAATTTTTCCCCTTTTATTTGCCATGAAGTGATGGGACCAGAGGCCATGATGTTAGTTTTTTGAATGTTGAATTTTAAGCCAGATTTTTCACTCTCCTCTTTCACCCTCATCAAGAGGGTCTTTAGTTCCTTTTTCCTTTCGGCCATTAAAAGACCCAGCACAACATAAATAAATATATCTTAAAAAAAAAAAGAAATGAATTTAAGGTTTTATTTAATTTTAATATATACATGGTAGCTATAGTCACATGCAGCTATTAAAATTAAATAAAATCTAAAATTCAGCCTTTTCAAGAATTTATTTATTTGTTTATGGCAGTTCTGGGTCTCTGCTGCTGCTCATGGGCTTTCTCTAGTTGCAACTAGAGGGGACTACTCTTTGTTTTGGTATGCAGGTTTCTCACTGTGGTGGCTTCTCTTGGTGGGGTGCATGGGCTCTAGGGTGTGGACTCAGTAGTTGTGGCACATGGGGCTAGTTGCTCCTTGACATGTGGGATCTATCTGGACCAGGGATCACAGCCATGTCCCCTGCATTGGCAGGTGAATTCTTAACTATTAGACCACCAGGGAACCTCTAAAATTCAGTTCTGAAGTCACATTATTCATATTCTTAAGCATTTTATATTATAAAACATTTGCACTATCAGAAAATTCTGTTAAATAATGTTAGTTAAATAATTAAACAGTAATCAAATCATCACACACCTAAATACACAATTAAAAACCATGATAAATGCCCTGAAATAAAAGATAAAGTTGCTTCAAAAGCAAAGTGATTTGAACTAATCTAGGGTGTTGTAGAAGGTTTTCTTGATGATATAATGGTTGACCTGATAGTGGAAGAATGAGTAAAACAAAAAAAGCCATGGGGTGAAAGAGTGGTCATGCCAGAGGGAACAGTATGACCAAAATCCTGAAGCAGGAGGGACCCCTAGATTCAGAGGGANGATTTGAACTAATCTAGGGTGTTGTAGAAGGTTTTCCTGATGAAATAATGGTTGACCTGATAGTGGAAGAATGAGTAAAACAAAAAAAGCCATGGGGTGAAAGAATGGTCATGCCAGAGGGAACAGTATGACCAAAATCCTGAAGCAGGAGGGACCCCTAGATTCAGAGGAATCCAGGAAAGACTAGGAAACAGGAGAGCAATGTGTGATAAGGCTGAGTAGGTTGGTAAGGGCAAGTCACAGGAAAGATGAGTCTTTTTTCCTGGGTGTGATCAGCAGCCATTGAAAGATTTTTAAGGAGGCAGTGGCTTGATCAGTTGCTAATTTTAATGCGGCGGGTTGGAACTCTGACCCTTTGAATCCTTTAGCTCTTCTCATCCTCAGTCTTGCTGGGGGGTTGCTGTTTAACAGCAACAGGTCAAAGATATTCCATGGAAGGCAATCTCTAATGGCAACAGAACAGTTTGTGGGTCTCTTAGAGTCTCTGTTCTGAAGAATGAGAAGAGCTAGGGGAAAGGAACCTGCCCATCTTCATCAAAAGCAAAAAAATAAAAAATAAAAAAGATGAAGACCCTACAAAGATGCAGTGGGTAAAGGGAGGATCACCGCATACCATAGAGGACTTCCACCTGACAATTCAAGGTGAACTCAACACTCACTGAGTAAGAATAATAATAAGTGACATTTATCCCATAACTATTACATGCCGATCACTGTGAAATACTTTTGCCTGTTTAAAGTCATTTATATTTGTGTGTATGTATGTCCTGTTAAATTATGCTTACTATTCTCATTATCTAAATCATTGTTCTCCTCAAACGGTGGTCTCCAGAGCAACAGGATCTGTATTACCTGAAAGCTTGTTAGGAGTTCAAAATCTCAGATCCTGTATCAGACCCACTGAATCAGAAACTCCGGGGACGAGCCCAGCATTCTGAGTTTGAACAACACCTCCAAGCGATTCTGCTACATACACTCAAGTTTGAGACCATTGATCAAGAGCAAAGCTGCCTGAATTAAATTTTAGCTTTATTTCAGCTAAGTAATCTTGGGAAAGTCACTTACCAATTTTAGAGATAAATGACTAAATTGCTTCGATAGTGTAACTCATGTTCTTTGCTTTGTTTCATTATTTTTCCATCATTATAAAGTGACTCTCTTTATCTCAGATAATTTTTTTACATAAACTATAATTTTTGATAATAGGTTAAATAATGATGAGAGCACATTAAAGTGACAGCCTGAATTTATAATCTATAAATTTATGATCTTCTCAAAAAATATTGAGAAGCCCAGAAATGGTAATGGCAAAAAGCAAATGTCAAGAGTGATTGATAAAATATAGATTTATATTGCCTGTTTTTGATTTTTTTTAATGAAATTATACTTAATATTACATCTTGCTTATTTAGTTCAAAACTATGCTGTTAAGTAAAATTGAGGTTTGGTCAGTCAGTTATGCTGTATAATATTTCACAGTATTAGAATTTAGTAGTGCAATCAATAATAGCAGCTTTTGACTTTTTTTTTACTGTTTCTGACAAAACTTCTATGAATGCACTTAAACATGTTTGCTTCAATGTGCAGGTGTTTCTTGAAGATAGATACCTAAAGGTAGAACTACTGGGTCGTAGGATATGCACATCTTTAGTTTTACCAGATAATGCGAATCTTATTGTATCAATGTATACTCTTACTACAAATGTATGGTATCTCTGATTGTTTCACACCTTCACAAGCATTTTATTGGTTCTTTTCTGTCCATCATCTAGATGCATTCCCATATGTGAAAAAATATGTTTATTTTTAATTTACTATTTTTATTTATTCTTTTTCACTGCTACATGGGCTTTCTATAGCTGCGGCAAGTGAGGGCTACTCTACATTGCGGGCTCAGGCTTATTGTGGTGGTTTCTCTCATAGCCTAGAACAGGCTCTAGGCTCACAGGCTTCAGCAGCTGAAGCACATAGGCTTAGTTGTCCTGCAGCATGTGGGGTCTTCCCAGACCAGGGATCAAACCTGTGTCCCCTGAATTGGAAGGCAGATTCATAACCACTGGACTACCAGGAAAATCCACTCCCATGCTTCTTTACCTGCTTAGTTCCTGAAATCTTCCTCTAGGACTTTAGCATCATGTTAATAGTTTTTCTATACGTTGATTAGTTCAGAGAGTCTTGAGCTCCTCCTTCTCAATGACCTTTTTCTCTAACATAGGTCATCTTCTCACTGACCATCCACTGGATATATCACTGCTTACGCAATTTCTTCACCTCGGAAGCTTTTTACATCATGGTTTTTGGTATTTAGGGAGTTAATAATTACACTCTGTTTCGAGTCCAGAATTACATGAGAAACTTATAAAGACATCAGACAGGCGAAGATTTATTATTGTCGGTGCTGAAGGAGAATGTAGCATGGGTTTAGGCATAATGGGATTCCTACTGCTTTTCCTCTTGAATTAAACTTTCCCTCACAGAAATGAAGTCCTTCCAAAAGGAAAGGAATTTCTGCTCTTTGGGAGCCCCATGGAAGGGGCTGTGCCAAGTAGATTTTTTTTTACTGATCTTACCTTGGCATAAGTTGCTGCTTCTCCTTTGAGAGAACAATAAAAATTATTCCCTCTACAAGCTTTACCTCTGTGGCATGAATTTCCTCTTTTCTTGGGAAATGTGTGCAGACGCTTATCCTTATAAGGACACTTTTTAATCTCCCACTTCTTTACCCTGCTGTCAATATCCTAGAACCCATTCTTCACCTTCATATGATCACATCCCTTTGTTTATTCTATTTTTTCCCAAAGTCATCACATCTTTTCTAAAGTCCCCTGTTCTTCAACCCAGCCTGCACTCATATCTACTGGGCTCAACAATATCCGGACGTCACCACGAATTTTTCCCTTGACNATTATTGTCGGTGCTGAAGGAGAATGTAGCATGGGTTTAGGCATAATGGGATTCCTACTGCTTTTCCTCATGAATTAAACTTTCCCTCACAGAAATGAAGTCCTTCCAAAAGGAAAGGAATTTCTGCTTTTTGGGAGCCTCATGGAAGGGGCCGTGCCAAGTAGATTTTTTTTTACTGATCTTACCTTGGCATAAGTCGCTGTTTCTCCTTTGAGAGAACAATAGAAATTATTCCTTCTACCAGCTCTACCTCTGTGGCATGAATTTCCTCTTTTCTTGGGAAATGTGTGGAGACGCTTATCCTTATAAGGACACTTTTTAATCTCCCACTTCCTTACCCTGCTGTCAATATCCTAGAACCCATTCTTCACCTTCATATGATCACACCCCTTTGTTTATTCTATTTTTTCCCAAAGTCATCACATCTTTTCTAAAGTCCCCTGTTCTCCAACCCAGCCTGCACTCATATCTACTGGGCTCAACAATATCCGGACGTCACCACGAATTTTTCCCTTGACGTGCCTCCATTCCTGTTGCCAATCCTCATCTCTAAACCATCAACAATTTCTGCTCTTTTCCATTCCCCATCCCGGGCTTCTTAATTTTCTCCTGGCTTTTCTGAGGAATAATTGGCAAAAAAAAATATATACAATGTTTTAAGGTACACAATAGGATGTTTGGATACAAAACATTTATATGAGGAAATCATTATCCTAATCAAGTTAATTAACATATCCATCCCCACGCATACTTTTCAAGATACCATGTTTTGGTGTGGTGAGAGCATCTGAGATTTACTCTTCATCCAATTTCAAATATGCAATACAGTATTAGCTATAGTCTTAGGCTTCTGCATATTTTTAGATACAAGTTTATTGATTATAAATTCAAGGTAACTGATCTTAAATGTGTTCTGATAATTTTCAAATAAGTATTGAATCCAACTACCCTTTTTCACATTCATCACATCAAGGGTTCTATAATTCCATTGCCTTCATGTTCTATTTTCAATCCACTACTGTCATCCAGCAGGTGATCTCTCACTGACCTAAATATCTACAGCACTTTAATTGTTCTTCCTTCCTGATCTGGTCTTGTTTTGTGGCCCTGCCTTCTTTCTTCTACTAGATTATAAATTCTTTTTTAATATGAATTTTGCTCTCTCCACTTTTATGTCCCTGTTTTCCTAACGTCCTGGCCCATTAAATAACTTAATTTTTGAGTAGATATTGAGTAAAGAAAACAGTTATTGGGCCCGTGCTGTTTTATAGATTCCATTGAGAATGGGTTGGATGGTAATACAGAATCTAACTGTCCCCGTGGTATGTACACGAAGTTCATATGCATGGATGAACAGTACTCATCATATATATATGTGTGCATATACACATATATACGTATATATACATATACACATTAAAAAGACTCCTAATAGCAACTTCGCTTCCTATTAATTCAGGAATTAATTTATTTCCCATTAATTCCTATTAATACCATTTTCTATATTTTATAAACACTGTTATACCTAAGTTAAGATAAATATTAATTTCTCTGTTCAATAGTGCCCTACTTTCAATTCTGATCCCCTCAAAATGTATATATTGGAGAAGGAAATGGCAACCCATTCCAGTGTTCTTGCCTAGAGAATCCCGTGGTCTGAGGAGCCTGGTGGGCTGCTGTCCACAAGGTTGCAGAGTCAGACATGACTGAAGCAACTTAGCATGCATGCATGCATGCGTTGGAGAAGGAAATGGCAACCCACTCCAGTATTCTTGCCTGGGGAATCCCAGGGACAGAGGAGCCTGGTGGGCTGCCATCTATGGGGCTGCACAGAATCGGACATGACTGAAGCAACTNAGGTTGCAGAGTCAGACATGACTGAAGCAACTTAGCATGCATGCATGCATGTGTTGGAGAAGGAAATGGCAACCCACTCCAGTATTCTTGCCTGGGGAATCCCAGGGACAGAGGAGCCTGGTGGGCTGCCATCTATGGGGCTGCACAGAATCGGACATGACTGAAGCAACTTAGCAGCAGCAGCAGAAGCAACACATATATAATAACAAGTCTGCATAGTAAAGTCTATAGAAACTTAGCAATGCTATATTCTGTTTATAGCTATGCTGTGAAAAATAATCTATGGAACATTAACTGATTTCCTGGGCTTTGCTGAGGAAATACATGAGGGTATCAGAGAAACAATAATTGGCCACCTATACGGAGACTTTAAATGACAGATACACTTGATATATACATTAAAAAGCACATTTTCTTATTAATATGAAACAATAATTCTAATAAACCTAGAAGACCTTAATTTCAGATTATAACAAGTTAGAAAATAAATGGGAGTCAAATCAGCTTACTAAGGGTTGTTTCGAATTTGCAAACATATGAAAACATCCAAATCTTGACTAAATTATAAAAGTGCTATCTAGCTATTGTCTGGCATTATGTGGAAATTCTCTCTGATCATTGTATCCTCAAACATTCTTGTTTCTATTATTTGGTATATAGTGAAGTGGTTTGCCAATCATTTATGAAAACTAATCTTGCCTTTGCTATAAACTAAGTTTATGGTTTAATCTAATATATTTTATTCTTCTTCTGCCTTTTATGCCTCAAAAAAGGCACAATTTAACAATATTTCTCTCAATGCACCCTCAGTGGAAAATAATATTAGAATGGCAGATGACTAGGAAAGTTCACTTGTGACAAATAATCTCACAAATCCCACTCCTATGTCAAGAGAAACTATATAGATGCAAGGTAGAAAATCTATTTCTGAGTCTTAGTATAGTGTTTCAGATAAATTACAAATCTCCTCACACCCTTCCTGAAGGCTTAGCACTTTCTTCATTGCAACATTTGACAAATTGGGATCAACAAGATGAACCTGTAGTCACTTTTCAGAGAGCTATTTACTCTGGGTTGTTAAATCTGACAAATGATGGAGGGCTCTACAGAGGCTGAGCTGTTCATTGAAGAGAAGGAATTACCATTCGAAAGGAGGAATTGATCTCACTACATATAAATATTAGTCTTGTATTTAAATTCATATAAAATACAGCCTTAATTGCAAATTTACCCCTTGTTAGTATCTCACAAACATTAAGACAATTGTAAATGATTCATCTTTTGAGAAGATTCCTTAAATACAGTACTTAACCTATTCAGTATTAAAAAGAAATTTATTACCAAATATCAAATTCAAATCAAATGTCATAGAGAAAGATTTTATGAGAAGCTAGCTAAAGAGGTCATTTCAATTACAAATTTGAATTCTCGTGGTAAAAAGAGCCAGGACTTTCCCTGTATCTTTTCTTCTCTCTTCATTCCCTTCTATATCTCTTATTCAATCACAAATAAATTGTAGATATTCTGAAGTTAGCTATTATGTGTCCAAAATTAAAATTAGGCAGGTCTTTTCAGCTATTTTCTATTTGTTGTTATCAGCTCCAGAGAGAGAGAAAGAGAGAGAGAGAGAATACAGAACGTAGGGAAAGAACCAGGAGAACCATGGAAGCTGTGCAATTACTGAGAATTCAGAGGTCTCTGAGGATGCCAGGATGCTGTCTGCTGGGGAGAATCTGACTGGGCTTGTTAAGGAGGATGCTGGCCTTCCTCCCCTTTCCTTATGTACTCAGATTCCATGACCATGTACAGAGCCAAAGAGAAAAATGTGCAAACTTGGATCTAGGGAAAATAGGAATCAGACAAGAGAGGTGATCTCTAAATTGACAGAGGAAGGAGACACACAGACCATGTTTTAGTCCCATTGAACCTCAGCCAATTTTCTAAGACAGAAAAGCTGAATTATATAGTGACTTAAATACGAGAGCAGTGTTACATGGGACAAGTGCTTTAAGAAATAAAGANTCCAAGGGACTCTCAAGAGTCTTCTCCAACACCACAGTTCAAAAGCATCAATTCTTCAGCACTCTTCTTCAGAATTATTAAGCTCATTCTTAAGCATTAGAAAACATTTAATCACTTTAAGCCTTAATGTCCCTGAATATAAAATTAAGCTAAGATACCTATCTTGCAGAGTGAATGTGGTGATAATATATGTAAAGGGTTTAGCAAATGGTAAATGTTCAAAATGATTGCAAATATGCCATTACAGCTAGAATAACATGCTGTGACTCAATCAGCTGGTTGGAGTGAATCATGAAGGTGCAAAATTAGGAGGCAAGAGAGGTACACAGGCTCCAAGGCTGTGAGAGTGGAGGTATGGAGGAGAAGGGTACANTGATAATATATGTAAAGGGTTTAGCAAATGGTAAATGTTCAAAATGATTGCAAATATGCCATCACAGCTAGAATAACATGCTGTGACTCAATCAGCTGGCTGGAGTGAATCATGAAGGTGGAAAATTAGGAGGCAAGAGAGGTACACAGGCTCCAAGGCTGTGAGAGTGGAGGTATGGAGGAGAAGGGTACAGAATCAAAATCATAGTGTTCAAACCAGGGTTAGCTACTTGATTTGCAGGACTCAGAGCAAAATGAAAATGTGTGTCCCTTGTCCCAAACTCAGGAACACAGTTCCATTAGAAATACTAGAATACAAAATTTTTACATTTAAAATATGTTATTACTTATGTAACATGAGGGAATAAGAGTGATATATGAAAAACAGAAGCATATAAATATAAAAGATATTTTAGTTTTATGAAAGTGAATGTTGCTCTGTTATGTTTGACCTTTTGCAACCCCATAGCCTATGCAGTCCATGGAATTCTCCAGGCCAGAATACTGGAGTGTATAACCTTTCCCTTCTCCAGGGGATCTTCCCAACCCAGAGATCGAACCAGGGTTTCTGCATTGCTGGTGAATTCTTTACCAATTCAACTATCAGGAATAATTTTATGCAATAATATAAACAATAAGACTTTTAAAATGTGGTGTCTTCATTTAGCATAAAATTTTTCTGTCTTACTTTTCTACAAATTCTTTTGTTAAGCCATCAAATCATATATTTTAATAATTTTATTTTCACAACATAATTGTAAACTGTGCCAGTGTTCTTTTCAAATGCAAGATTATAAATAATTTTTAATAATTTTTAAATTTTGAGATGATTCTTCTGATCCAACATATTAATATTTTTTAATATGTGATAAATCTAGGATAAATTTCTAAGTCATTCTGAAACATAAATTTTACTGAATATAGAACTAATCTTTTGGAGCAATTTTTCTAAAGAGATTTAATTCTTCATACAAATAATTAAAATTCTTTGTAATTCTTCACTTTTATATAATCTTAATTTAAAATATAAATTTATACAATGACATTTTAAAGTTTCTTGTGACATTTCTTATAACTTTCTGTACAAGAATTCAAAAGTAGCTCCCTGATTTGTATAGAATTCAAAATACCTGTTTACACATTCTATTGTTGTATCTTCAGTTATAAGGAACATTTAATTACAAAATTATCTTCCATGTTAAAATTAGTTCATTCAAAGCTTCGTATAACAATAGCGTTCTTTTCTTTCAAATGCAACTACCACACAGAATTTTTATTTCTAAGCTTGTGGAAATTTGCTTTGCAATACTGTGGCTGTATTCAAAGCCGGAGATTCTAAACTCACTGAAGGGTTCTAATAATTTCCTGGGTTGTTTACTTCCTGAGAATTTAACACATGCAATGTCCACGTACATGCTGGAGATTCTAAAACTGTATTCAAAGCCGGAGATTCTAAACTCACTGAAGGGTTCTAATAATTCCCTGGGTTGTTTACTTCCTGAGAAATTAACACATGCAATGTCCACGTACATGCTATTATCTTGTACCAGTTTACTGACAAAGTTTGAGGGCTTCCCAGACGGCACAGTGGTAAAGTATCTGCCTGCCAATGCAGGAGATGTGGGTTCAATCCCTGGGTCAGGAAGACCCCTGGGGAAAGGAATGACAACTCATTCCAGTATTATTGCCTGGGAAATGCTACGGATGGAGGAGCCTGGAGGGCTACAGTCCACAGGGTCGCAAAAGAGTAGGTCATGACTTAGTGACGAAACAACACTGACAAAGTTTATTATCCAAGTATCTGCAATTCCTGTCACTGAGAAGTCTGCAGAGTTAATATTGGTACAGATGCTGCAGAGACAGGCCTTGGGGCCAGCCTCCCACCATGAGTCCTGGGGCTGCTCCCATGAGGAGCCCTACCTCTGGCCCGCAGCTGTGATTGCCGCATTGCCTCTGCTTCTGCGGCCATGGCCACTGTAATCGACCTGGGCCCCTCTCTGCCCCGTGCATATGCACCGTCCCTAGACAAGTGCATGTGTGCTGGGAAGCCATGCCCATGCTCGGTGCCTGCCGCTGCCTGCGAAGCCCCAGGCCTGACCCTGCATGTCTGCTGCGTGGGGCATCTCTCTGCTCACCAGTCATGCTCCATTAGCCTCTCAGGCCTCACTTAGAAAACTCAGGTTCAAAGACAGAATTGTTGAAAATTTCAGTAGGCTGGTCATGCAGCACTAAACCAAGTGTGGGGCACTCCTGAGAGCAGGGCCTTATGAAACTGCACGGGTCACAGCCTCCGAGGTTGGACTGGTCCTGAGGGAGACGGTGAATGGTCCATGCACAAGAAGAGGACATAATTTAGAAGAGAGACCCACGCTAAATGCAGAATCTAAAATCCGATAATTGTGAGAAGGCAAGTGCTCTGAGAGAAGATAAGATTCTGTTAGCTTGGTTTGGCAAAAATCTCATTGCTTTGAAGCAGGTATATTGTGGGCTAGGCGCCTGTGAGCTCTCTGAGCTGTAGCCCCGTTGCCATGCAGCACTCGTGTTCATTTAAGAAAAGTACTCCTACTTCTTTGACTTTGGTGCTTGGTGGCCTGAGAGTTGTTAGGAAACCTGCCAGATTTTACTCAGGATCTTAGCAAGTGAATCCAGGGTCTGGAGAGGAGGCAGAGGGGTGAGCCTAGACCAGAGGTGAGCCTCAGGAGGGGCTTTCAGCTCTGAAGGAATCAGAATACAAATCAGGAGTCTGGACCAGAAGCACAGACATGAGGGCCGGGCATCTACTGGGGGGATCTTTAACCCTTTTGGAAAGTTTCCTAACGCGGATGGATCGAGGTCTTTGCCCCAGGGCCTCAAACATCCATTTTTTAATTGTATAAGCAATTATTTAAAAAAAAAATTCTTCTTAAACTAAGGAGAGTTATTTTCTTTGAAAAAGAATTTGTGAAGTAGGAAATCACACCTTTTCCAAAACATAGATGTTTCTATGTTTTAATTCTGAGAGGACCATTTGATTTCTCAAGACTTCCTGACATTTCCCCTTATACAACCCAAACTTTATTAATTATTTGTTTAATCATCTTTGTAAATCATCAAAACTTACAAATAGCTTCCCTAGAATGAGTATGCAAGTTGCATATAAATGGTGATCTTAGCCTGTTCCCTGAAAACATATGGAACACACATTTTTTTTTCTTTTTAGATTACTAAAACCATTTTAGCAGGGGTAGAAAAAAATTCATAATATACTTTTGAATTACTAACTAATCTTTTGCCAACTCAGCACATATTTTTGCCAAAAATGCCCTTAGATCTTATTAAACTTAAAGTTTCATTTAAAATAGCAATTTATTATAGGTTGGGAAAAACTCCTTTAAATGGAACAGTAGTTATTTCTTTGCTGTGTATGTAAATGATCCATTAATGTTTACTTGGAAAAAATGTTCCCTTTGAAATGTCACAGGCAAACAGAATTGCTATAATGCTATCATTAGCATTTAAAATATACCACTCTCCAAAAAAATTACATCTGAAAAAGGGTCTGAGTCAGGTTTTCTGTAGAAAGTATAACCAAATTATTCCATATTCAAATTGCTCTTTGAAACTAATAAAAAATAGATTTGCACCCTAATGTCAGATACTGAGAGAGACTGTCAGCAATTCCTACTGGTTTGGGGCAGTAAGAAAACTTGTTTGTAATAGATACTGCTCTTTGCCTACCCAATATCTGCTCACTCCTTAGTGGAAGTCGCTCAGTCCTGTCCAACTCTGTGACCCCAAGGACTGAATAGTCCATGGAATTCTCCAGGCCAGAATACTGGAGTGGGTACCCTTTCCCTTCTCCAGGGGATCGTCCCAACCCAAGGACTGAACCCAGGTCTTCTGCATTGCAGGCAGATTCTTTACCAGCTAAGCCACAAGGGAAGCTCACTTTTTAGTTGTCACTAAAAGAACCCAGTTTGGTTTGGAACAGCATTGAGCTCAGCAAAATAACACCTTTCTTTACTGTCTTTCATTTGGGCAGGAGACCCAGCAGAAGATGGTGAATATCTGAGAAATTTTTCACTTTCCTAATTCAGGAGTTCCCTCCATCCACCTTCATTCTATATTCTTTTTTTCTGCCTAGTACATGGATAGAAGACTGGATACTAAGGATTAAAGCATAAGAAGAAAAGCAGTAAAGGGTTACAAAGTAAAAAGCTGGAAGGAAAATAGAAATCTGATAACTTCAGATAAAGCCTCTGCAGCAGCCCTGGCGAGTCCTGCTTTGTCTGAACTTCTTGTTACATGAGAAAAATAGTGCCTATTTATTTTAGCCACTGTAGGTAGGTTTCTTTGACATGATGTTAAACAAATAATCCTAACTGATTCAGAATTTATAATTTATAAACTTATTCCTAACATTCACAGTGGGAAAACAAACTCTGTGAACACCTAAGTCTGATAAATTTACCAATAAATTTAAGACTTCAGACTATATATTTCAATATTCATTAACATAAATCAAAGCCTAAAGTTCTAAATTACTGGCTAGTTTGCCCTACTTGGAAAAAATGGAAACATTTACCAGGTAGAGTATGAACTTAAATTTCAATTCTTAAACTGGAACTTTTAACACATGTGATGAGACCTCCAATTCAAAATGATCTAGATTCATACATATATAGGCAAACCAAATTTTTTTTTTTTTTAACACTGGGGTCACGTGGAGTCTGATTCTTTTATTTTCATAAACTTTTTATTAATATATGGCATGTGTATGTGTGTATGTGTACATGCCACAAGTGTACAGCTTGATAAATATTTTAAAGCACACATGCCTATATAATAATCACCTTGATCAAGAAATACAATCTGGGCAGCACCACTAAATCTGCTTGTGTCGTTCCCACTGTGAGGGGATCATGCTCCCTTCCTCCCCAAAGATTAACCATTATCCTGACTTCTAACTCCATCAGTTAGGTTTACCTGTTTGTAAAACTTCTATAAATTTAATCATAACGGCATATAATCTTTGACTCTGGCTTCTTCTATTCAACCTTGTTTTTGTGAATTTTACCCACATAGTTGCATATAGAACGTTTTGCTTTTGTTTTTCAGTTGCTAAGTGGTATCTGACTCTTTTTGATACCATAGACTGCAGCACGTCAGGCTCTCCTGTCTTTCACTATCTCCTGGAGTTTGTTCAGATTCATGTCCATTGAGTATATGATGCTATCTAACCATCCCATCCTCTGCTGTCTCCTTCTCCTTTTGCCTTCAGTCTTTCCCAGCATCAGGTTCTTTTCCAGCAAGGCAGCTTTTCCCAGCAGGTGTCCAAAGTATTGGACCTTCAGCATAGTATTGGACAAATATTGGACCTTAGCATCAGTCCTTGCAATAGTCAAGGCTGATTTCCTTTAGGATTAACTGATGTGATCTCCTTACAGTCTAAGGGGCTCTCAAGAGTCTTCTCCAGCACCACAGTTCAAAAGCATCAGTTCCCCAGTGCTCAGTCTTCTTTACGGCCCAACTCATATATTCACAGGACTACTGGAAAAACCACAGCTTTGACTATATAGATCTTTGTGGGGAAAGTGATGTCTCTGCTTTTTAATACATTGTTGACATTTATTGTAGCTTTCCCTCTAAGAAGCAAGCATAGCAGTTTTTATCTATCTTCATTTCTGTATAGTATTCCATTGTTTGGGTACACCATCATTTGTTTTCCCATGCTACTGCTGATTTACATTTGGATTGCTTCCTATTTGGGGCAGTTATGGTTAGTGCTGTTATGAACATTTTCATTCAAGTATTTTGTGTAGAAATGCAAACATTTCTTGTGGATATGTATTTTGACATAGAATTAGAGGCTGATAAAAAAATGTGTATATTTAGCTTTTGTGGTTGGTGTTGTTCAGTCGTTAAGTAGAGTCTGACTCTTTGCAACCCCATGGACTGCAGCACGCCTAGCTTCCTTGTCCTTCACTGTCCTGGAGTTTGATCAAACTCATGCCCATTGAGTTGGTGATGCCATCCAACCAACTCATCTTCTGTCTCCCTCTCCTCTTGCCTTCAATCTTTCCCAGCATCAAGGTCTTTTTTAATGAGTCTGCTCTTTGCTTTAGGTGGTCAAAGTATTGAAGTTCTAGCTTTAGCATCAGTGCTTTCAATGAATATTCAGGTTGATTTCCTTTAGGATTGACTTAGTTTTGGTAGATATAGCCAAAGAGTTTCCAATTTACGATCTGCGCAGCACTGCATGAGATTTCCAGTTATGCCACATCCATCCCCACTAACACATGCTTCTTTTACTTTAAAATAAAAAATCATTTTGGGTAGGGTGTGTAGTGGTTTCTTCTTTAGCTTTTATTTCCATTTCCCTGAAGACAAATGATACTGGGCATTTTTAATAGGCTTACAAATCATTTGGATTTTCTCATCCATAAAGTAGATGTCTAAGACTTCTGTCCAGAATCATATTTGGCTGTCTTTTACTTATGAATCTTTATAGATCATATATATTCTGAGCAGAAGGACTTTGTTATTTAAACACATTGCAAATATCTTCTCCAAATCTGTGCTTTACCTATTCATTTCATAATTTCATCTTTTAATAAATAGAAAATTTAAGCTTTAATATATTTGTTTATAAAAATTTTACATTATGATCGCTGCTTAAATGTTCTATTCAGTAAACTTCCTCTTACTCCAATGTCATTCTTCTATGATATCCACCATTCTTCTCGGATAACTATCATTTTAATATTTATTTTTTGATTCAGTGTGAGATCCAGATAATTTTTATATAGCTATTCAACTGACCCAATGTTATTTATTGATAACAAAAGCACACAANCTTAAATGTTCTATTCAGTAAACTTCCTCTTACTCCAATGTCATTCTTCTATGATATCCACCATTCTTCTCGGATAACTATCATTTTAATATTTATTTTTTGATTCAGTGTGAGATCCAGATAATTTTTATATAGCTATTCAACTGACCCAATGTTATTTATTGATAACAAAAGCACACAAATTGTAATCTCTACTATTTGAGTCACTTTTGTCATAAATCAAGTTTTTACATATGTTTACATTTTTTTCTGGACATTTTTACTCTTCTCATAACAAAGGCTAGGAATTCATAGGAGGACAATTAATTTTTGCTGAATCTGGATACTTCTTTTGAAAGGTAGAGAAATGTAAGGACAAACTGTCTGCTAAGTAGTCAATAAGGTTACCTATTTAGCTTGAGATTAGTCGAGAGTGTTCGGCATCATGGGAAAACACTATGGGCTTTAAATTCAGACTTAAGTTTACTTCTTGCCTCCAACACTTCCTAATCATTTAATAGTAGGCAAGCTTCTAATCTCTTCCATATGCAGTTTTCTCATACATCAACAAGGAAAATGAGAAATAGCTAAACCATAGGAATGATGTGAGAATTTGATGCAATTTACAGAAAACAACTAATGGGCCCTGCCACAGAGCAGAGGCTGAAGAACAGTCACTGTCTTCAGGATTATAAGTAACCTCTTCTTGGACTCATCCCTCTGGCTGCCAATAAACATAATTTATATTTTATTCATTTATATGAATAAATAATTTTCTTTGTATTTCAGGAAAGTTATGCCATCCCCATAGAAGTCGGACGCATAGACACAGTAGAGTGTTTTGTTACCTTTTACAAGTGACTTTGATCCAGACGCAACCCTGAATAAAGGTTGCGGTGGCTACTGCTAACTTTTTGTGACCTCATGGACTGTAGCCGGCCAGCCTCCTCTGTCCATGGGATTTCCCAGGCAAGAATACTGGAGTGGGTTGCCATTTCCTTCTCCAGGGGATCTTCCTGACCCAGGGACTGAAGCCATGTCTCCTGTTTGGCAAGGAGATTCTTTACCACTGAGCCACTTGGGAAGCCCATGAACAAAGGTTAGGCATTGCAATTATTGTGATTAGTGTTGCTGAAATTCCTTGAAAGCATTGTCGTTTACCAAAGGACAGTGTGCTTAATCAGACGACACAATCCTGATGCTATAAAATGCTGTTTAGGAAACTACCTATTATTTAAGCTTTATTTTTACTTGAAAAAATTTTTTTTAATTTTAATTGGAGGGTAATTACTCTACAATATTGTGGTGGTTTTTGCCATACATTCACATGAATCAGTCATGGGTATACATGTGTACCCCATCCTGACCTTCCCAGGCTATGTTTGTTTTTATTATTTCCTGTCACTAACTAATTACCATTGCTCTTTGCAAGAGTGTACTAGACATAAACACATAAGCCCAAGGTTGGGATTAAGAGGTCTAATGTCTATACTTGACCCTGCCAATCATTAAAAGTCTACAGCAACTAACCGTCTTTGTATATAGGTTTGTATTTTCTTGTGGATAAAAATGAGATGGGTAAGGTCTTTTTCAGAATTACATTTTCATGATTATATGGACCCAATGGTTGTAACAGTGACATTAAATTAATAGGAGGGCCTTCCATAAATTACTTTTTTATACTACTGGATTTGCTGTTGCTACTGCTGCTGCTGCTGCTGAGTCGATTCAGTTGTGTCCAACTTTGTGTGACCCCATAGATGGCAACCCACCAGGCTCCCCCGTCCCTGGGATTCTCCAGGCAAGAACACTGGAGTGGGTTGCCATTTCCTTCTCCAATGCATGAAGGTGAAAAGTGAAAGTGAAGTCGCTCAGTCGTGTCTGACTCCTAGTGACCCCATGAACTGCAGCTCATCAGGCTCCTCGGTCCATGGGATTTGCTGTTAAGCAACTCATATTCAGAAGGAATAACAACAGCCTGCCTTGAGACCTCTGTAAATAATTCATCAGACCATTGTAGAGTTCTCCTCAGTCTACAGAACGTTTTCTGCAGGAATGTTCAATAAATAGTTACTGATATATCCTTGTGTACAGGAATGTTTTTGAAACCCTGATGCTTTTTTCTATTTCACAGTGGGAACAATCAGGATGGACTCTTGAAATTGTTTTTACAGTTTTATGACTTGTTTGCAACTCTTCATTCTACTCTAAAAGAAAAATAGGGATATTCAGATTCACCTAAGCTGAACTCTTATAAAGCTTTCCACTGAAATGACTGAATGATGTTTAGCAGTAACGTGCATAAGAAATGTAATATGGCGAGATATTTGCATTGATCACCATTGGAAATAAGAGAATGTAAAAAAGTTGGGTCACTTGGGCCACTAATAATTCCCACAGCATACAGAACAAGGCTGATCCAGCAAAATAAGAGTAGACAGTATTAAGTAGGTATGAAACCTAGATAGGCACAGACCTAACGGAACCAGAAGATATTAATAAGAGGTAGCAAGAATACACAGAAGAACTATACAAAAAAGATGTTAATGACCTGGATATCCACGATGGTGTGATCACTAATCTAGAGCCAGACATCCTGGAGTGTGAAGTTAAGTGGGCTTTGGGAAGAATTACTGAAAACAAAGCTAGTAGAGGTGATGGAATTCCAGCTGAACTATTCCAAATCCTAAAAGATGACACTGTTAAAGTGCTGCAATCAATATGCCAGCAAATTTGGAAAACTCAGCAGTGGCCACAGGACTGGAAAAAGTCAGTTTTCATTCCAATCCCAAAGAAGGGGCAATGCCAAAGAATGTTCAAACTACTGTACAATTGCACGCAGTTCACATGCTAGCAAGGTAAAGCTCAAAATCCTTCAAGCAAAGCTTCAGCAGTATGTGAACCAAGAACTTCCAGATGTTCAAGCTGGATTTAGAAAAGCCAGAGGAACCAGAGATCAAATTGCCAACATCCATTGGGTCACAGAAAAAGCAAGAGAATTCCAGAAAAATGTCTACTTCTGCTTCATTGACTACAGTAAAGCCTTTTACTGTGTGAAACATAACAAACTGTGGAAAATTCCAAAGAGATGGGAATACCAGACCACCTAACCCACCTCCTGAGAAATCTGTATGCAGGTCAAGAAGCAACAGTTAGAACCAGACATGAAACAACAAACTGGTTCAAAATTGGGAAAACGGTACATCAAGGCTGTAGATTGTCACCCTGCTTATTTAACTTATATGCAGAGTACATTATGTGAAATGCTGGGCTGAATGAAACAAAAGCTGGAATCAAGATTTTCGAGAGAAATATCAATAACCTCAGATATGCAAATGACACCATCCTTATGGCAAAAAGTGAAGAAGAACTAAAGATCCTTTTTATGAAGGTGAAAGAGGAGAGTGAAAAAGCTGGCTTAAAACTCAGCATTCAAAAAACTAAAATCATGCCATCTGATACCATCATTTCATGGCAAATAGATGAGGAAACAATGGAAACATTGAGACTGTTTTCCTGGACTCCAAAATTACTGTGGATGGTGACTTCAGCCATGAAATTAAAACATGCTTGCTCCTTGGAAGAAAAGCTATGACAAAACTAGATAGCATATTAAAAAGCAGAGACATCACTTTGTTCACAAAGATCCATATTGTCACAGCTATGGTTTTTCCAGTAGTCATGTATGGATGTGAGAGTTGGACCGTAAAGAAGACTGAGCACTGAAGAATTGATGCTGTGGTGAGGGAGAAGACTCTTGAGAGTCCCTTGGACAGCCAGGAGATCAAACCAATCAATCCTAAAATAAATCAACATTCACTGGAAGGACTGTTGCTGAAGCTGAAGCTCCAATACTTTGGCCACTTGATGCAAAGAGCTGACTCACTGGAAAAGACAATAATGCTGGGAAAGATTGAGGGCCAAAACAGAAGGGGTGATAGAGGATTAGATGGTGGGATGGCATGACCAGCTCAACGAGCATGAGTTTGAACAAACTCTGGGAGATAGTAAATGATAGGGAAGCCCGATGTGCTGCAGTCCGTGGGGTGTCAAAGAGTCAGACACAACTGAGCGACTAAACAACATCATCAGAAATAATTTTGAGAATTTTTAATAAATGGGAACTAAAGTTAATATACTTCTGACAAAAAGCCACCAATAATTGAAGACTCAAAACGTAGAGACCACCTAGGGTTAATATAAAGACATAAATTTGGAAATCACTAGCAAGGGGTTGTAGCTCTGACTAGGTCACTAAGTGTGTAAACCTAGAGTATTCATATAACTTCTGTGGCTCTCAATATCTTCATCTAAAAAAAAGTCAAGGGAATTGGTGTAGCTGAATGAATCTCAAACTGTGGTTTAAAAGTTCCAGGGAGACCCTGGAGCTATGATATAGTGACTGTGAATGTATTGATAAACTGAGTATTGTATAAAAATGTATGTCTTTGAACTACAATATGTCAAGATACATATTTACTATTGTGATAAATACATGATTATTCTTTACAGGTAGGTAACAGTGAAAAAAGTTATTTACTCTTTCTGTGCTTCATTTTCCTCATCTATAATATGGGGATGATAATAACACTACTGCCTTCAGAGGTTGTTATGACTATTAAACAGCATAAAATAAAGAAAGCCCTTGGAAGAGCACTCTCCAAATAAACAACATTAAAGAAATGTTAGTCATCACAATTGTCACAATTATTATTACTAGAATTTTAAAAATGCATTTCTTCTTTTTATTAGATATTTTTTTCAGTGAATGAGTGTTAAAAATACAGTGATCATGTAGGCCTGCATGGTACATTTTGAACTTAAAAAGTCATTATGGTTTTGTTTTTTCCCTGCAAAACTAACCTCTCCAAAATCTACTGGCTTAAAACAACCATCTTATATTTTATATTGTTCATGATTTTGTGGATCAGGTATATAGGAAGGGCTTTATGCCAGCTGGGCTGACCAGCTGAAGCAGCTGGGCTAGGGACTCCATGTGCCATTTGTGGGAGGGGACTACACAAAGAAGTGCATTCCAGGAGGCATATTTTTTTTTTGGAGGAGCAGAACATCTTTGCAAACTATCTCACACTGTCATTCTCACAAAGGTTGAGAATGATGGATGAGATCATCTTTATACCTTCTTTCATTTCTTAGATTCCATGAGCCTAATTGGTACTTGCTTAATAGGCAGTCGAATGATTTTACTAATACCAGTGCTTCTACCCCTCAGGAATTCTCAGTGCCATTCTTGTTGGCACATTTTTTATTTCTTTCCCAGGATAGGAAAGCAGCATGCTCTGCCCACTTCAGACACATTTGCCATTTATAAGCCTATAAGTGTTATTTCACCACTTATTTCCCTCTGTGTATTCGAGTGTGAACTTTCCTATTTAAAATTTAAATGTTGCCCTGGATTGCCCTCCAGTATGTGAAATTTTGAAGATGAAAGTCAGTCAGTGAACATTTTTACTTTCGGGGTTTGTGGCAAGAGACATCAGAAATAGACTGTGTAAACAGATAAATGTAATTTTTTAAAATGAGCTTGTAGGGCTATACTGAGTGGCTCATCATCTAAAAGTACTTTTAGGGATCAAGTAGTTTCTGTTTAAGAGGCTTAAACACCTTTAAAGTGCAACTGAAGATGCATAGAAAGAGAAGATGCCTTTGGGCATGATGCAGACCTTCAGACCTTATCTCTCAGCTAAAATCTATACACAGTTTAATATTCTTTTTTTTTTATGCCTGCCTTTTCAAATGTGAGAACTTAGCTCCCAATTTTCAGAATAGAGTTTTCAAATTTTTCTCCATGGTTTACTGAAGTCTCTAAGATCCTCCAGGTTCTCACGGGCTGCTGCAAGTTCCCGGTCATAAAATGCTTCTTTTGTTTAAGCTGGCATCGTATGCTCATGCTGTTTCATATATACCAGGCATCACTATTTGTGTTTTATCTTACCTATTGATAACCGTTCTATTAGTTCTGATTAGATGTCTTTTATTTTTGTTGGAGCTGGTGAAGGGCAGATCGTGTTGCCTCACTGAATATGCCCATCATGATTTGTTCTGTAACCTTGGATGCTCACCACAGCACACAGATTTGTGACGATTGAAACTTATAGGTCAGACCCAGATGGCTGAGCAGATTTCCTGATTTACTGTTGGCTTATGATTATTGAGTTCAAACAAAATAAATGATTAAGCTCTTCTAAAGTGCTTTTTTTTCTATTTTTTGGTTAGGAATTCTGAGTAATTCCAGCCAATGCATTTTCCTGAAATTCAATTTCCATGATACTTTTAATATCTTGCCTACTGCCACTGAAGATAAAAACTTGTCAGGAACACAAGCATCAAATACACTCCTGTTTGGCTCATTTGCATGGTGTTAGATTTTGTTTTTGACTGCCTTCCTATGATTATGAAGGGAAATTAAATCACAAAAAGTAACCTCTGTTTGATCCAATTATTTGGTAAAACGAAATGAGTATTTCTATTTCCTTCTAAAAATTTTTAAGAGTTGACAGGAACAGTGTATGGATCTATTTAAAAACCATCATAATAAGTCTTGCTAGTTAGCTTCTTTTTTCATGGAATAGAAAGAGAGGGGTTGAATGAGTCATGTCAAGCGATCCATGAGATTAATATAGACAAAGATGTCATATCCTCATGCATGCAGCTGTGAATAGCATATCTACTTTGCCATCTGTAAACTTAATGGACAAAATGTCCCAGTGGCTGATTCAGGGTTTAAAGTAACTCAGTTATCAGAAGCCACATTTCCTGTTGCCTAATACCCAAATTCAATTCTATGAGGAACTTTAGTCTGACTCCTAAAGTAGGTAGAAAAACCTGCCAACCACATTATGCTCTTTCATAACTGGACTGAATTGGACTATTAGCTAATATAAGTAAAAGCAAATACCGTTTACTTGGAGTACTGTGTTTTATATGGATTGATGCTCATTCTCACTGCATTTATATTTTAGCTTAGTAGTAAAATTAAACAATGCATGGTAACATAGCAACTATTATTTCTCTCTGCATTAAACATCATCTGGAAATAAACTATTCTGTAAAATAAATATGTAGCATGGTTACTTTAAATTCTATTTATGTAAATTTTATAGTGACTGTTATGTTATTCCCTCCACAATGAAAAATATACAGCATATTGTTTTTCCAGGAATAAATTTCATCTTTCATGTTATCTGCCAAGTCAAAATCTTTATGTTATTTTGGATATAATTCTTTCCATTTATATAATGACATCTCCCTACCAATTTAAAAAAATTGTACTAAACTACACTTTATGAAAGAGTTGTATATCTACATAACAATTAAGCAGATACTACAGAGTATTCCTATATACTTTCCCCAAAACACCCATACAAAGTTTCCCCTATTGTTAACTTTCTAGCATTAGTATGGCAACACATTACAATTAATGAATCAATATTGACATTTATTTATTAATTAAAGTTCATATTTTACACTGTTTCACTCTTTTTGTTGTATAGTTCTATGAGTTTTGACTAGTGCCTGATGTGCTTTATCTGCCATTACAATGATTATAGAGAATAATTTTCAGTTCAGTTCAGTTCAGTTCAGTCGCTCAGTCATGTCCGACTCTTTGCGGTGCCACGGCAGCATGCCAGGCCTCCCTGTCCATCACCAGCTCCCAGAATCCACCCAAACCCATCTCATCCTCTGTCGTCCCCTTCTCCTCCTGCCCTCAATCTTTTTTTTTTTTTTTTAATTTTACTGCCCTATAGATCGCTTCTACCTTATCCATTTCCTTCCTTTTTTACCTTCTTCCTGGACTTTTGGAAACTACTGATCTTTTTATTATCGTACAGTTTTTCCTTTTCCAGGTGTTTCCAGAGATTCATTCAGTATGTAATCCCTTTCACACTGCCTTCTTTCACTTAGCAAAAAATATTTAAGATTCCTCCATATCTTCTGTTGCTTCATAGCTCACACATTTTATCATTGGATAATATCCATTCTATAATATACCACAGTATGATTATACATTTGCTTGTTGAAAGACATTTTAGTTGTTTCCAAGTTTTGACAATTATGAATAAAATTACTGTAAAATTTCAGGTGCAGGTTTTTGTGTGAATGTAAGTTTTCAATTCATTTGGGTAGATACCAAGGAGAACAATTGCTGGATCATACAATAAAACTCTTATTTAGCATTGTGAGAAACTGTCAAATCATCTTCCAAAGTGGCTGTACCATTTTTGCATTCCCCACAGCAATAAATATGAAATCTGGTGGTTCCACATCTTCACTGATGTTTTCAATGTTTTGGGTTTTGGCTATTCTAATAGTTACACAGTGGTTTCATATTGTTTTGTAATTCTTGAAGGATATATAATGCAGAGTATCTTTTCATATACTTATTTGTTATATGTATATCTTCTTTGGTGAGATGTCTGTTCAAATCTTTTGTCTGTTTTTTAATCAAGTTATTCATTTTCCTATTGTTGAGTTTTACTAGATTTTTGTGTTTTAGATAACAACCCCTCATCAGATATGTGTTCTACAAATATTTTCTCCAAACCTATGGTTTCTCTTTTTATTCTTGTAACAGTGCCCTTTACAGAGGAAAAAGTATTTAACTTTAATAAGGTCCAAATTATCATTATTTTCTTTCAAGGATTATTCTTTTGGTATTATATCTAAAACCCACTGTCCCTATCATTTCTCTTATGTTATTTCCTAGAAGTTTTATCAGTTTTAAATTTATATTTAGGTCTCTAATTCATTTTGAGTCTTTTTTAATGAAAACTGTAGGTTCTTTATTGACATATTTTTTTGTATGGATGTCCAAATTGTTCTAGCACCAGTTTTTGAAAACCTCATCCTTTTACACTGAATTGCTTTTGCTTCATTGTCAAAGATCACTTGGCTATATTTGCGTGTGTATCTATTTCCAAGTTCACCATTCTGCTCCATTGACCTTTCAGCCTATCTTCCATTATCATGCTGTCGTGATTACTGTAGCACGGCAGTAAGTCTTGCAGTCAGGTAATGTCAGTCTTCCTACACGTTTTTTCTTCAGTATGATGCAGCATATTCTCGGAGTTTGGTCTTTCCACATATAGCTTAGAATCCTTTTGTCCATATCTGCAAAATAACTTGCTGAGACTTTGAGTCTGCATTGGGAAGAATTGACATCTTAGTATATACAGTAGTATAAATACTTAGTATATACAGTATGTACACAATGAAGAATTCATATTTAGTCTCTCCAATTATTTAAATCTTCATTTCTTTTTGTTAATTTGGATATTGTCTCCTACAGAGTCTGTACTTGTCAGGCTTGTACCTAGGTATTTCTCTTTTTATGTGCTAATTTAAATGGCATAGTGTTTTTTAATTTCCCACTTGTTCCTTTAAGGTATACAAGATATTCAGTGATTTTTGTATTTTAATCTTGCATCCTGAAAGGCTGGGCCTGCCAGGTGGCTTAGCACTCAATTCACCTGTGATGCAGGTGACTCAGGTGTGATCCTTGGGTCAGGAAGATCCTGTGGAGGAGGACATGGCAACCCACTCTGAGGAGCCTGATGGGTTACAGTCCACTGGGTTGCACAGAGTCAGACAGACTGAACATGCAAGCGTGTATCGTGAAAGGCTGCTGTGATCATTTATTCGGTGCAGGGATTTTGCTGTTGTTGCTGATTCTTTGTTAATTTCCTAGGATTATGTTATCCACAAACAAAGACAGTTTTATTTCTTCTTTCCCAATATATATACATTTTCTTTTTGTGTCTTATCTTATTGAATTTACTAGCACCTCCAGTTAATGTTGAATTAAAGTTGTAAGAGGCGGATACCCTAGCCTTGTTCTTAATCACAGAGAGAAAGGATCTATTTTCTCATCATTATGTATGATATGGCTGTAGGCTTTTGAACTTTTTATCAAATTAAGGAAGTTTCTTTCCATTCTTAGTTCACTGAGGGTTCCTATCGTGATTGGATGTTGGATTTTGACAAGTGCTTTTGCTGAATCTTTTGATTATTGATCAAACACTTTTTCTTCTTTATCATGTGATCAGATGATTTTTTCCCCCTTAACCTACTGATGTACGGATTACATTATTTGGTTTCTGAATGTTGAACTAGCTTGAATACTTAGAATAAATCTCTGTCATGGTGTATATTTTTATATATATTAGATTTGATTTGATGACATTTTGTTGACAAGTATTATATCTATGTTCATGAGATACACTGGTGTGTAGTTTTCCTTTCTTATAAGATCTTTTAAAAATATTTATTTATTTATTTGACTGTGCCAGGTCTTAGCTGTGTCACGTGAGATCTTTCATTGTGGCATAGAAAATCTTAGTTTTGAGTCATGTAGGATTTAGTTTCCTTAATCAGGGATCAAACCCAGGCCCCCTGCATTGGGAGCATGGAGTCTTAGTCACTGGACTACAAAGAAGTCTCTCTAATAAATCTTTATCTTATTTTGGTATTAGTTGGATGCTGGCCTCATAGAATGTTAGGAAATCTTTTCCTTTCTTCTATTTTCTGGGTGAGATTGTGGAGAACTGGTATCAATTGTTCCTTAAATGCTTGGTAAAACTCATTCATGAAACCATCTTAGCCTTGTGGGTCCTATATTCAAAAGTTATTAATTCTTAATTCAATCTTGCTAGTAGATATAAATCTACTCAAATTGTATATTTCTCCTTGAGTAATTTTGGTAACGTTTATTTTTCAAGGGAGTTGTCCACTTCATCTATGTTATCAAATCAGCGGGCATAGAATTGTTAATAATATTATTGCATTATTCTTTAATGTCCAGGGAATAAATAGTGATGCTCCTTTTTCATTTCTTGAATTAATAATTTGTGTCTTTTGTTGATGGTGGTGGTGATTAGCTTGACTAGAGGTTTATCAATTTTTAAAAAATCTTTATAAAGAAAGAGCTTTTGATTTCACTGATTTTCCCCATTGATATTTATTAATTTTTGTTTAAACTTTATTTTTATTAATTTTGTTTTAATGCCAAAAACATTTTGTATTGGGATATAGCCAGTTAACAATGTTGTGATAGTTTCAGGTGACCAGTGACTTTTGTTTAAATTTCATTGGTTTCTGCTCTAATTATCTTTATTTGGGCATCTTCCAGCGATTTTTCCATTGCTGATTTCTGCCCATTGCAGTCTGACAGCACACTTTGTATGATTTCTGTTCTTCTGAATTTGTTATGGTGTGTTTTGTGGCCCAATATATGATCTATTATAGTGAATCTTTCCTGTGAATTTGAGATGAATATACATCATTTTGTTTTGGTTGTATGTATTTTTTTTCTATGAATACCAATTATATTTAGTTGATTAATGATGCTGTTCAGCTCAACTATATTCTTACTGATTTTCTGCCTGATGAATCAACCAATTACTGATAAATAGGTATTCAGGTCTCCAATTGTGAGTGGATTTGTCTTTATATTCGCTGTTTTTGCTGCACTTATTTTTATGTTCTGTTGTTAGACACGTGCACATTAAAAATCTTTGTGCCTTCTTGGAGAATTGACCCCTTTACTATTGTGTAATTCCCCAATTTATCCCTGATCAGTTTCCTTATTCTGAATTCTGACTTGTCTTAAATTAATACAACCATTCTAGATTTCTCTTAGTTTGTATTAACATGACATATCTTTCTCCATTCTTTCATTTTCAACTTATTTTGCTTTTGTATTTAAAGTGAATTTCTCACAGACAACCTGTAGGTGTGTTTTGTTTCTTTGATTCAATATAGCAGTCTCTGTTTCTAAACTAGAGAATTCAGATCCCTCACATTTAAAGCAATTGATGAGGTTGGGTTAATATCTACCATGTTCTGTTTTCTATTCATTGCACTGTTCTTTGTTTCTCACTTTTTAATCTGCTGTCTAACATCTCTGATTTTAATTCATCACTGTATATGATACTATTTTCTCTCTCATTTTAGCTTATCAATTATTCTTTATTTTTGATTTGTAAGAGTTTGTCTTAGAGTTGGCAATATGCATTTATAACAAATCTGTGTTTACGTCCATGGAATGCTAACTGCTTCATGAATGGAACAGGTACTTTATAACAAAATAGTTTCAATTCCTCCCTTCTATCCCATGTGTGGTTGTGTCAATCTTGTCACTTGTCCATATACTATAATCATCTAATACATTATTGCTACTATTACTTTGAACACACAGTTATCAATTCAATTAAGACAAAGAAAAATTAAACATTGTATTTTACTTTCATTTATTCTAATATTTTCCTTTTTTCAGCAGATCCATATTTCTAACATCATTTTCCCTCTCTCTGAAGAATTGTCTTAATATGTCTTGGAAAACAGGTCTACTGGCAACAAATTCCTTGGTTTTTGCTTGAGAAATTATTTCCCCTTCTCATTTGAATTCTAGTAACTTTTTTCATTCTTTAAATATTTATTTAAAGAATAAATATTTAAATATTTATTTAAATATTTATCACAGATATATCTGTGATATATCTGTGATATATATGGCATATATAATATGCCATAGTAAAGATTTTTCAGTATTTACCCTGTTTAATGTCCTCTGAGCTTTTGGACCTGTGGTTTGGTGTCTGCCATTAGAGAATTTGGAAAAAAATCTATGTTATTACTCAACAATTCTTCTGTTCTTTTCTCTCTTCTATTCCCAGTATTCCCATTATTATTTTATAACTTTTGTAATTGTCCCACAATTCTTGAACATTCTATTCCTTTGCTTTCACCTTTTTTTACTCTCTGCATTTCACTTTGGGAAATTCTATTGACATTTCTTTAAGCGAGCTGATTCTTTCCTTGAATATATCCAGTTTACTTACAAGTCCATCAAAGATGTTCTTTATTTTGTTACAGTGTTTTTTATTTATAGCATTTTCTTTGCATTCTTTCTTAGATCTTCTATCTTTCTGGTTATTTACTTATTCTTGCATGTTGTTTACTTTTCTATTAAGGCCCTGAATATCTTAATCATAGTTATTTTAAATCCATTATTTGATAACTCCAAAATCGATGTTAAATAATATTAGAGTCTGGTTCTAAAGTTTGCTTTATTTCTCCAGATTGTGTCTTTTTCTTGCCTTTTATAGTATCTCTCAGTTTTTTATTGAAAGCTGGATTGATGTATTGGGTAACAGAAACTGAGGTAATTAGACTTCTGGTGAGAAGTTTATGCTAAGCTGCCTAAGAGCTAAACTGTGTTTGATGTTTGTTACAGTTGTAGATACTAGAGACTTTCCTTTCCTTTAGCATCCTTTGTTGTTGTTGCTCAGTTGTATCTGACTCTTTCTTGACCCCATGGACTGTAGCCTTCCAGACTTCTCTGTCCCTGGGCTTTCCCAGGCAAGAATACTGGAGTGTGTTGCCATTCCTTCTCCATAAGAACACTTTCACTGAATCCAAAAACATTTTGATATTTTTATTATCATCCAATTAAAAATGTGTTTTAATTCATTGTAATATTTTTGTTGACAATGGCTTATTAAGAAGTATGCTGCTTATTTTTCAAAGATTTGGAGATTTAACTGTCAATGCATTGAAGCCAGAGACAGTCAGGTTAACATCTGTAGTTGAACCAGTTGGGCTTGTTATTCACTACAGCACTTATATCATGGGGAACCATGGGGCATCTTAGTAAGAAGGTGTTGTGTGTGTGTGTGCACGTGTACGTGCGCACTGAGTCTTGTCCAATACTTTGTGACCCCATGGATTGTAGCCCACCAAGCTCCTCTGTCCATGGAATTTCTTAGGCAAAAATACCAGAGTGGGTTGCCGTTTCCTTCTCCAGAGGATCTTCCCAACCCAGGGATCGTACCCATGTTTCTTGTGTCTCCTGCACTGGCAGGCAAATTCTTTAACTGCACCACCTGGGAAGCCCAAGAAGGTGTTAGAGAGGACCAATTATAGCATTAGTGTCTCACTGAGTAATTTTGGAGAAGGCTCAAGGAAGTGAGGGTTTATCCTAGATAAAGTACTATAGAAAAAGGAATAATTTTATGATTGATTATTACAATAAGTTATTCCTATATATGCAGGGTAGTCTGGGAGAGGGGCTGCAGGTATAATTTACAAGGCAGCAGTAATCACTCACTTTAGCGGGAAGTAGGGGATGTTGGTGTTTTGTTGTTTGCACACTGACCTTGTTTTTATCTGTATTTAGACAAAATCGTGAAGTAGATTCCCTTGCCTCACTCCATCACAATCTCGTAGTGATCCTGTCTGATGCTGGTATTCTGTGAGACTGTTTTTCTCTAACCAGAGAACCACATGGCCTAGCTGTGAGCACCAGGAGCTCTAACACTGAGGCCTGCTGTGTCAGGCCAGTTCTGCCTGACACAGTAGTCCTATCAAGGACTACTTTTGATCTCTTTGTAAGATATTTTTCAGTTATGGGTTTCTAGTTTATCTCCACTGTGGTCAGGGAACACAATGTGCTCTTTATAATCCCAACCCTTCACATTTACTGAAATGTTTTCTGACCTAGCATACACCTATTTTGGTAAGCATTTCATGTACACTTGAATAGAATGTTTATTCTGCACTTGGGAGTGTAGTGATCTATACATGTCCCTGAGACCAAGTTTGTTAATAGGTCTGTTCATACTTTCTATAGTCCTCTAATTATCTTTTGCCTTCTTATTCTATTAATTAAAGAAGAGTAAAGCTCTCATATAATTTTGGAAATGTATATTTTCCTTTTGGTTCTGTCAGTTATTATTAAATATGTTTTGAAACTATGTTATTAGGTATATATACAAAAGACAATGTTATATCTTCTTATTGAATTTATTATTAGTATTAAATGCATCTATTTCTAGTAATATTTTTGTGTCAAAAGATGTTTGTCTACTATTAATATAGCTTCTCCCATCTGCTTTTTGGCTGGTTCTCACAAGATACATTTTTTTTCCCCCATCTTTGTGCTTTTAGCTATGTGTACTGTCTTTTTGTTGTGACTCTCATAACCCAATATATTTGTACTTTGTTTTTATCCTGCTTACAATCTTTGATTATTAATCGGAATTTTACTCTATCATAGTTAATGTAGTGACAGTTATATTTGGGTTTAAGCCTTTCGTGTTGTTAGTTGTTTTCTATTTTTCTAATATCTTCTTTGCTTATTAATACTTTCTTGCTTTTTGAACTAAACAGGGATTTATAAAATTATTCCACTTTTTTCTACTTCATTACCACATAATTTATATATACTTTTAGTATTCCCTTAGAAATTACTCTGGGAGTTACAATATTCACCCTTCATTTAATATATTTTGCTGTAACTCCTCAACCCAGGGATCAAACCAACGTCTCTTGAATCTCCTGCACTGGCAGGCAGATTCGTTACCCCTAGTGCCAACTGGGAAGCCCTAATCTTAGCATTTCCTTAGAAGTTACTCTGGGAGTTACAATATTATTCTTTCATTTAATAAAATTTGCTGTAAATATACATATACAACGTACTATAATATACATTTGCTACTTCCTAAACAATAGAATTTTATAACATTTTAACTCCATACCTTTTGCCTTTTAAGGTATTATTTTTGTCATCTAGTTTACGTCTACATATTTTTATAATTAGCAAGTTTTCTCTTCTTACTAAGGTCTTGAAATAATCCATGCAGATAAATATTTACTTATTTTCCCATTTCTGGTGCTTTCATTCTTTCCTGCAATTTCATGCTTTCAAGATAATCTTCCCAAAGAACTCCATTTAATATTTATTTAATATTTACTGAAGTGCAGGTCTATTGTCAACAAATTCTTTGTAAAAATGTCTTTATGTTGCCTTCATTTGAAAGACTCTTTGGGCTGTGAATAAAATTCTAGGTTAGCATTCCCCACCCCCATCCCAGAATTTGAAAGACCCTTGGGGCATTGTATCCTGGATTCCATGGTTATTGTTGGAAATCAGCCTTCAGTTTTATTGCTGCTTCTCTTCTTTGTCCATTTTGTTTAGCAGTTTGTGACATGCTTGTTTGCTTATAGTCACATTTACTTGGTTTCACAGGGGTTCTTAAATACGGAGTTTAATGCCTTCATTTAATTGTTAAAATAGAATATTCTAAACCAATATCTCTCTCAATATTGCTGATTTTTCACTCTCTTTAACCTCTCTTTCTGAACTCAGACCTCTTTCCATAGCCTAGGAAGACAGCTGCTTTCTTCCTGGGTCTAATCCTTTACGTTATTTGGAGTAGAAACTTTTTTTAAAACTTTATCTCATAAAAGGTGAAGGAACTTATTCCTTCCCTTTACCACCCCAAACACTTCTTGTGGTTCCACAAAGGAAAATTCTTGGCTCCCTTGGAAATACTGGGGAAAAAGGATCTATCATTCTTTCTGTCTCTCCCTGGTTCCCATAGGTGTGGACATTTTTATCAAATTAGTGATGTGATGTTAAATTGACACCTGCCTTTCCGTTTGACACAGTTAGGTGCTAAACATTGTGATCATTTACTAACAACAGGCAAGATCATAGAGCTTTCTAGGTGAAAGGATTTTTTTTTTTTTAATTATCTGGTTAACTTAGGAATTGAAGAAAGTAATGCCCAGAGAGGCTCTGTCATTTATATATGGTCATGCATAGATAGATTTATACTAAACACTTAGATATATAAATGTACTAAATGCATGCATAGATTTATACTAAATAAAATAGTTGTTTGCATTTTATACTTTTTCTTTTAAAACTAACGGCCATTGTCTTTGTTCTGTACATACAAGTCCGAGAAGACAGACAAAACTTCCGTGAGCAACCTCACCTATCAGTGTATCCAAAACTACCATTAACACTAACGAAAGTCATCTAGGTGATCATGGTGTCATCAAGCAGAGAGTCACTTCTTTGGATTTTTAAGGTTTCTCTTAGAATATTTAATTTTTCTCTTTGTAGTGGAAAGTGATTTTTACCCCCTGACACTTCGGTGATCACAAGGCAGCCCAGTCTCACCCAAAAACAACAATAAAATATATGTGACAGTGTGATGGGGAAACACTAGTCTGTGTTTGAGAGGCTGTAGGCTGTTATCATTTTTAAAAAGCTCACAAAAGCTAAATTGACAGATGTCAGTGATTGTATTTTTTTCCAGTGATAGCCATCAAAAGATGGTGATGTACATATTTTAATGTATCTACAACCCAACTCAAACGGTTGCTTTGGAAAACAGATGAAATTTAGACAATACTTAGATGAGCTGGAAATAGTTGTGATCCTCTTGTTATAAATTCACCAGTGTTTAAAAAAATAGAAATAATCAAATATATGGCTTTTAAAAATTCAGTCTCACACATTTAGGAAGAGACTCTACTGCATTCCTTAGGCAACAGCCTGGTGGGTTAGGAGAAATAAGAAATATTATCCAGCTTTAGTAGATAGTCAGAATTGCTCATTACAAATAGCACAACATAAGGGGGCAGAGGGGTTGCAAAGAGTCAGACACGACTGAGCAACTGAACTGAACTGAAGAGGGCAGAAGCATTGATTAGAGAATAGCATTCTTTGAACTGGTCAAAATAGCTGAATGAAAGTTGAAAACTCGGTCAACTACATAATTGAGTTAGCCCATGACTAACAAACAACCTAATATTCTATAAAGCATAGTTCAGTTCAGTTCAGTCACTCAGTCGTGTCCGACTCTTTGCAACCCCATAAATTGCAGCACGCCAGGCTTCCCTGTCCATCACCAACTCCCAGAGTTCACTCAGACTCACATCCATCGAGTCAGTGATGCCATCCAACCATCTCATCCTCTGTGGTCCCCTTCTCCTCCTGCCTGCAATCCCTCCCAGCATCAGAGTCTTTTCCAATGAGTCAACTCTTTGCACGAGGTGGCCAAAGTACTGGAGTTTCAGCTTTACCATCATTCCTTCCAAAGAAATCCCAGGACTGATCTCTTTCAGAATGGACTGGTTGGATCTCCTTGCATGTTAGGAAATTCACTAAATCACTAAAGTTAAATATTTTAGTAGAAATATTTCAACCATGAAGTCTAGTCCAATACCTCAACTTTGATCCACCAAGTTGTGATATAATTTCTATTTGCCCCAGCAGATATGTTCAGAATAAGCATCAAATTAGCTTTAGGCTACAGACTTCTTTGGCTCCCCTATTAGCAACAGTGGGCAGTTGCTAAAAGTGAGGCCTTAGATAACAACCTGTGCTCTGAATCATAACAGGTGCAAACCCTATGCCCCCAGTTGACAAAACCAGGCACTATTTTGACCCATGAGATATTCCCTAATTTCTTCTCAAATGCTCCTTGAAAGACAGGTCAACTTTCTGTTTTCTTTTTGCCTAGTTTTTTTGGTACTTAGCATTTCCCAAGATCCCAAAAGACACTGATGCAAGATCAAGGAAAGCCTGTCTACGATGGATTCTCAATTTCCTTGTTAGAAATGTTGTAATTCACCACCTGACATCCTTAGCATCATTGTCCTATACTTTCCGACTCCTAATTTCCCACAAATCAGAACCAACCTTTCTCACCTCCTTTTCCTTTTAAACACAATTACCCAGTAGATTTGAGGCCTTTGGATTTGCAATAAACTATTCTAGACACTGTATATTCTGACTGAAATGATTAAGACCTACAAATTTCTTGTTCTTGTAGAGTATACCTTCTATATGAAGAGACAATAAATAAAAATAGTTTTATGTAAGAAGTAATATAAAATTAAATAAGGTAATTTGGTACCAAGAAATAACATTTTTATAGACTGTTTCAGGGTGCCTGATAGAGGACTTAAGATTTCAGCCAATGAGAAAGAGACAACCAAGGAAAGACTGGGAGCCATATCATCTGAGAAGTGGGATCAGTTAGTGCAAAGCCTCTAAGGCAAGAATGAACTTGACAAACTGGAGGAACAAAAAAGGACAATGAGGTTAGATAAGACAGAGAAATGGAGAGAGTGGACAATTCGAGGTAGAAAAGTCAGTAGGAACCAAATTTTATAGGTCCATGTGGCCCACAGCACAGAGGTTGTATTTTATTTTAAGGGCAATGCAAAGATGTTAGATAATTTTAGAAAGAAAAGTAACACTGATTAATATTTTTACACAGTGCCCCTGGCATCTATGTGGGAAATAAAATGCAGATGTTGTGCTGTGACAATCATGTGGTCTTTTAGGGTGAAGGTCAATTGCACCTTAGCTGATGCCAGGCAACAGATGAGGGTGAGCTGACCAGAGCTAGTAGTATTAAGATGGAGAACAATGGATATATTCACAATAGAGTCTGGAACTATAGTCCACAGGACTTACTGATGCTTTCACTTTCCATCTTCTTAGCATTGACTAGTGCATGCAACCCTTTGAACCTTGTGGTCTGCTTTTCACTTAAAGACTTTCCTTAGCTCTTATATGAATCTTACATGTTCAGATAAGCTACCTTTGCTGTTGAGACCCAGTCAATTAAAATGACTGTATCAACAAAATGTAAAATGTCCTAATTATTTGGAGCAGAGTGTGTTTAACATGAATCTTGGGTTTTGTTTTGGTTGGACTGGGTTTTGTTTTGTTCTTTGATAAGAATATTTTAAAACAGTCTTGATTTTATGTTAGCCAAAGCCTTATTCCCTACTTAGAATCTAACAAGCGTATAGACATCTTTGTCTTCAAATTCTGCTCTTAAAGGTGTGAGGAAAGTCTGTGAGAAAAATAGCTATAAAATGGTTTCATATTTCTACTGATGGGTTTGTGAAGTACAGCCTTTTCTCAAAAAAGATCTGAAAGTTAATACTGAAACAGAAAAACTAAACCGAATGCTATTCTGCCTTATGTACTATCAGGCAAATTGACAGATTATGATTGTCAAAGCCTTATTACTGGCAGTGCTGAAAAGAATATAATTTAATTTTCAGATCCCTTGATGCAGTTCAGGAGAAGTCCTATAATACTATAACAATTGGACTCAGAGAATATTAACTTTAAATTACCTGAGAGTTACTTTATTTTCCAAGTGCTACTGGGTATCTAAGCAAAATATTATTTTTATAATTTACTGTGTCATTTGAAAAGTTTAATCAATAAGGACAATTATGTATATATATATGAGTGTCAGGCACTCTGCACACTTAAATATTGAAGAAGCAAAATCTCCCAGTATATTTGGGAGCAGAGAAGTAAAATTCCTAAAGGATATGAATCGTGTGCTTGGTCTTATGAAACATGATGTTTTGCAAGGAAGAGCGAGTTCTGACTTCATATTGGAATTGTCTCTTTGACTTGCTTTTTGTTGCTTTTGTTATTACAATCATACATAAAAGCCCTGCCTCAGAAAAGCCTGCCCCTTTGCTTGACTGTTAAACCGAAGTTCCTTTGGTCAGAACCCTATCCACCTGTAGATGGCAGGGAAGAAGAATTTAACACATCGTCTTCTGAGGCTGCGATTCCAGAGAGATTTGCAAGATTAATGGCCTTTTTACTTTATTTTCTCACCTCTTCTCATCTCTGTTCTAGAAAAGAACAGAGTTTCTTGGCAAAACTCTGTTAGCCTTTGTCTTGCTTCATTTTGCACTCTAAGGCCAAACTTGCTTGGTATTTCAGGTATCTCTTGATTTCCTACTCTTGCATTCCAGTCCTCTATGATGAAAAGGATATCTTTTTGGTGTTCTAGAGAAGGCAGTAGCACCCCACTCTAGTAGTCTTGCCTGGAAAATCCAATGGACGGCGGAGCCTGGCAGGCTGCAGTCCATGGGGTCGCTAAGAGTCCGACAGGACTGAGCGACTTCCCTTTCACTTTTCACTTTCATGCATTGGAGAAGGAAATGGTGATCCATTCCAGTTTTCTTGCTTGGAGAATCCCAGGGATAGAGGAGCCTGGTGGGCTGCCGTCTATAGGGTCGCACAGAGTCAAACACGACTGAAGCAACATAGCAGCAGCAGCAGCAGAAGATCTTTTAAGTCATCATCAGTTCAGTTCAGTACAGTCGCTCAGTCGTGTCTGACTCTCTGCGACCCCATGAGTCGCAGCATGCCAGGACTCCGTGCATCGAGTCAGTGATGCCATCCAGCCATCTCATCCTCAGTTGTCCCCTTCTCCTCCTGCCCCCAATCCCTCCCAGCATCAGAGTCTTTTCCAGTCAGTCAACTCTTCGCATGAGGTAGCCAAAGTACTGGAGTTTCAGCTTTAGCATCATTCCTTCCAAAGAAATCCCAGGGCTGATCTCCTTCAAAATGGACTGGTTGGATCTCCTTGCAGTCCAAGGGACTCTCAAGAGTCTTCTCCAACACCACAGTTCAAAGTCATCAATTCTTTGGCACTCAGCTTTCTTCACAGTCCAACTCTCACATCCATACATGACTACTGGAAAAACCATAGCCTTGACTAACCTTAGTTGGCAAAGTAATGTCTCTGCTTCTGAATATGCTGTCTAGGTTGGTCACAGCTTTTCTTCCACGGAGTAAGCATCTTTTAATTTCATGGCTGCAATCACCATCTGCAGTGATTTTGGAGCCCAAAAAAATAAAGTCTGACACTGTTTCCACTGTTTCCCCATTTATTTCCCATGAAGTGATGGGACCAGATGCCATGATCTTTGTTTTCTGAATGTTGAGCTTTAAACCAACTGTTTCACTCTCCTCTTTTACTTTCATCAAGAGGCTTTCGAGTTCTTCTTCACTTTCTGCCATAAGGGTGGTGTCATCTGCATATCTGAGGTTATTTTGAGATTTATCCCGGCAATTTTGATTCCAGCTTTTGTTTCTTCCAGCCCAGCGTTTCTCATGATGTACTCTGCATAGAAGTTAAATAAGCAGGGTGACAATATACAGCTTGATGTACTCCTTTTCCTATTTGGAACCAGTCTGTTGTTCCATGTCCAGTTCTAACTGTTGCTTCCTGACCTGCATACAGATTTCTCAAGAGGCAGGTCAACTGGTCTGGTATTCCCATCTCTTTCAGAATTTTCCACAGTTTCTTGTGATTCACACAAAGGATTTGACATAGTCAATAAAGCAGAAATAGAAGTTTTTCTGGAATTCTCTTGCTTTTTCCTCATAGAACCATTCAATTTCAGCTTCTTCATCATTGGGCTGAGCATAGACTTGGATTACTGTGATACTGAATGGTTTGCCTTGGAAAGGAACAGAAATCATTCTGTCATTTTTGAAACTGCACCCAAGTACTCCATTTCAGACTCTTTTGTTGACTATGAGGGCTACTCCATTTCTTCTAAGGGTTTCTTGTCCATAGTAATAGCTATAATAGTCATTTGAATTAAATTCACCCATTCCCATTCATTTTAGTTCACTGATTCCTAAAATGTCGATGTTCACTCTTGCCATCTGCTGTTTGATCACATCCAATTTACCTTGATTCATGGACTTAACATTCCAGGTTCCTGTGCAATATTGTTCTTTACAGCAGCGTTGGACTTTACTTTAACCACAAGACACATCCACAACTGGGCATCCTTTCCCCTTTGGCTCAGCCTCTTCATTCTTTCTGGAGACATTTCTTGCTTTTCTCCAGTAGAATATTGGACACCTACCGACCTGTGGACTCATCTTTTAGTGTCGTATAACCTATTTAGTCACTAAGAGCATTAAGTTGCTAAGTCTGACTTTTTGCGACCCCATGGACTGCAGCACACCAGGCTTCCTTGTTCTTCATCATATCCCTGGAGTTTGCTTAAACTCATATCTATTGGGTGAGTGATGTCATTCAACCATCTCATCCTCTGTCACCCCTTTCAATCTTTCCCAGCATCAAGGTCTTTTCCAATGAGTTGGCACCTTGCATCAAGTGGCAAAAGTGTTGGAGCTTCAGCATCAGTCCTTCCAATAAATATTCAGGGTTGATTTCCTTTAAGAACACTAGTAACCATTAAATGTAAAGTAATTAAGGAGTGATAAATTTTGACTATTCATTTTCTTTCTTTTTATATGATTTATTTGATTGTAAGGCTACCTAATTCTGTTTCTGATGAGTTTGGCCATTAGCTCACAAAATTTAACGATAACTTGTAGGCCTGTACAAACCTGTCTCAACACACCACTACTTTAGGCAACATAACTTCTTAAGCTTTATCTGAGCACAGTGTGGAAAGGAGGCTTTAAGGATAGGAGAGAATGTATTATATTTTCACTTTAAAAAACTCATCCGTGCAGCTGTGTGGAGAATAGGTTGGAAGGAGATGAGAGAGGAAGCGCAGGGCCAGTGAGGAGATTACTAGCGTCTGCTCTCTAGAGGCATTCTGATCTCTGATATAATATGGGCTTCAAAGGATATAAAGACATTTTCTTCTGACTTCAGCAAAAGTACTCTTAGACATTTACAAGAAAACCATTAGGGAAACACAAAACAAAACAAAAAAGAAAATGCAAAATAATCATGGAAACTCGATGTACTTCCAAGTATAGACTCTGTCTCCTACCTCACAGATGGCTCAGCTGCTCAGGTTGGGTTGCAAAAAACACAGCCCTAATCCTTCTTTAAAAAAAAAAAAAAAAGTAAGTCTTTATTTTGTTTGCCAGATGTACATTTTCTTCCTGCTTTTGTAGCTATTGTCTTGTAGTAACATCTTTGCTTGGACTCATCAGCTGCTAAATAGTTTCCTAGAGCTCTTACCTCATCGCACAGGTCTTCCCAAGCCATCAGTGTTTCCTCTCCTTATAAGGAGGCCAATTCTTTTTATATCAGAACACGTTTATGGTGCTTTGCAATTGATACAACTTTTCCACCCACTTCGTGTCACTTACTTTATCAGAGGAATGCTTTATGGTGTGGCCATAGTTACTGTATTCACTAGGGATAGGTCCTAAGATTTGTGGGAATCTCATACTTGAGTATCTCGAATAACATCACATTTCAGCCATTAAATGCAAAGAAGCAGTAAAATTTTTAAAGCCGTCCTACAAGGACAGAGTGAGTGCCACATATAAAGTTATTACAGTATACTCTATCATTACTATTTAACTGACAATGGAGGTCTTCAAACTGGAGTGTGGAGACTTCCCAAGGAATGTGTACATACTTAATGGTTTTAGGAAAACAATTTCTAGAGCATAAAGTTCCATAGTCACAGTTTCTTAAAATCAGTTTGCTTGACAACTTATATCTCCAACAGGTCTTCTCTCCAATTTCTTCTTTTATAACCCCTCAATTTTCACTTTATGAAAGAAAAGCTCTCTCTCACCTACTCCTAACGTTATCATGGTGTGTTGTCATAGAACAGAAAAATCTGAATGTCTAATATTAGGACAATTTGAAATATTATTTTATGTATTAGGAAAGTGAATGATCTAAATTAATAGGCAATAATTCTTTTTAAATAGGATACTTGTGTCTTTCAACAAAATTGATGGAAATTCTAACGAAGTTGTTGGCTTATATGTTATTAAAATAATTTTGAATGATGAGTCACTAGGTACATAACTTGAAAAGTATTCTAAGAATTGGATGTCACTATGCATCCAATAGACGTTAGTCTATTTCCGTCTGTAATTTTTTTTTATGGACAACATTTTTTAGCACTTCTGTCTATGAAAACAAAAACAGGAGTAGAGTTAATGCTGAATTTTGGCTTAGTCTAGTAGCAACTCATATTCATCCACAGATAGAAGCTTTGTATTAAGATACAGATTTCCAGTAATTGTTTTCTCTTATGTGAATAACATTGAACTATACTATGTATTTTGTTTCTATCTATTGCATACTACTATAAATTATAACAATAATTAAACTCAAAATATATTTTAAATATAATTTTGTGGTCCCAAGAAATACAAAAAGTTAAATGCAAATATTTCTGTTGTAAAGGAATATGATAGAGTGATCAGTAATAGATTTTCAAATATAATATGTATGTTACTAAGATAAAATTCTGAGGGTACATGGAATGAAAATATGAATTTAAGGAGGTAAAATTGATACAATATTCTCTTAAAAAGAGCTTGTCTATGTATTTTTGTAATGAATAACAGTAGTTATCAAGTCATTATGATATAAGAATTCTTTGGAACCAATCTAAGAAATGACATAATAGTTTTATTTAAAATTACCTATATTTATAGCATGCTAAAATTGCATCATTTTTCAGGTATTTAAACTTATGACAGAAAATTTAACATGTCAGTTTAAAATATGTGAGGGGCATGTTACTTTTAACATTCTTTTAGGGTGCATATAGGAAAAAATTCTTAAAAATTTACTTTCCATTGACACATTAGATTCATTTCATTGATTCATTTTTATTGTTCATTAGATTGAACATCTTCATGTGTTTTTTTTGTTTCTATCTATCAGCAGCAGCAGCTGGTTGTGTTTTCCATCTACAAAGCCACACACTTCTTTCTTAATTGCTTCAATTAAGCAATTAAGTCTGTGTACACAGACTTACTGTGTACACATGGTCAAACAGAGAACAATGAACCATGTGGCTAGTTGCCTGCTGAGCAGTTAACAAGACTCATGCCCCAGCTAACTGGCTCATTTCTGCACAACAGCCCCTTGGTACAGGCGCCTCAATTTCATGCCTCAGTAAGATTACAAATCACCATGTCATGGACCATCATGGTCACTTGCACAGGCTTGAGTCCATGAACATTAAATTTGTAAATACTATGGATCTACTGAAATTCCCCATTTACAGATGAAGAAACTGATACTCTGACAGGCTAAGTGATTGCCCAGGTTTACACAGCTGATAAAAGGTGATCCAAGTCTCAAATCTACTTCGAATTTAGAGTAAGTACACATGTGGAGAGGGCTTCCCAGGTGGCTCAGTGGTAGAGTTTGCCTGCCAACACAGGAGATGTGGGTTTGATCCCTAAGATTCCCCTGGAGAAGGAAATGGCAACTCACTCTAGTATTCTTGCCTGGGAAATGCCACGGACAGAGGAGCCTGGTGGGCTACAGTCCATAGGGTGGCAAAAGAGTCAGACCCAACTTAATCGACTAAACAGCATGGACAACAAGACATGCAGAGAAGCACACGCATACATACATATGTGTATATGTATGCACACATTACGCATATCTAGCAGTGTGTTTGCACAGAGTATAAGTCTGAGCTCATATTACACCAGTGGGATCACTGTGTTTCACATGCCCTCATCTCAGTGACTCTACTGCCTGAAGCACTGAGAAGAGGCCCTTTGAATTGGGCTCTTTTGTGCTGCAGAAAAAGAGAGAGAAGTGAGGAACTAGAGGGCAACAGGCTATGCGTGCCCTGCCAGCCACAAGCTTTTATTTTTAAATCCTGTAGTTAGGAAAGATAGGTGTGTAAGCAGAGGTGTTTTTCACATAGGTCTTTGTATGATATCAGGACACAAAAGATGAGTAGGTCTTCTGGAAATGAAGATTTGAACCAGCGTGGAAGGTCATTTTTCTCATCTCTGCACAGAATACAGACTGCTCTGGCCCCTGGAGGGCTGGCAGCTCTGGGGACATCAGGAAAGAGCACCTTGGCAAGCATGGCTGTCATTCCAGTGGTGCATGGCAGCAGCAAGTGCACCAGTAAGGCTATCCTCAGAGAGGTCCATAAGTCCTAGGGGACCAGAAACGAGCTAAGAGCAAAAAGCACCGCAGTATAAAAATGGTGGTGTGGTATATAAATAAACACACAAACTGGTAGATTGGTTCAAGACATGTAAGATTTCAGAATACTTTGGGATGCTTCCAGACAATTTTCAGGGCCCTAGTGTTTTACCCAAATACGTATAGGGGTGTGTGTGTGTGTGTGTGTGTGTGTATATATATATACACACAGACACACACATATATATGCACTTCCCTGGTAGCTCAGTGGTAAAGAAACCACCTGCCAATGCAAAGACACAAGAGACATAGGTTTGATCCCTTGTTTAATCCCAATAAGCATTAACATATCTTCAAACAAACTATGTTCAAATTGTTTAAGTTCTGTTAAGGCACAGTTTACTTTGAATCTACTTATTTTTTAGGAAGGGAGATTTTTTTTTTCCTAATATTAGAAAAAGAAAGAGGACTTTTTGACTAAGACAATTTCCTCTCCCATCTGGGCCAACATCAACAGGCAACATTTGGGAGTGTGACATGTGGAATATTACCACAAATTTTAAGGAATTATACCAATCAATGGAGTTCAGTAGTGTGTTCCTTGCATCAGCTTCAGCAACTGACAATTTCATTTGTGTTCTTTTCAGGAACACCTATTCAAGATATTTACAACTCAGATATGCAGGTTGGTTCTGGTATTATATGCTCTATATATTCTTTTCAATCTTTTCTCTCCAATGTAAAAGTGTAAAAATAGATTTTTTATTGAGGTTTCAGGGCGTCTTTGGTGCCACAGGAGCTCAAGAAGAGCTTTTTATTTTTTTTAAATAAAATTGTAAATGTCCTCAGACTGTCATGTCTGGGAGATTAAGCTCTTATGCTATTTAAAAATTTTATGTGATCATAAATCTGTTCCATAGTCAAGTTACTGTTTTAAAATATATTGTAACCTTTTTCCTTCTTACTTCCTCCATTTTTCCAAAGGATTTATAGGTGAATTTTAGTTTTATTTTGTTTAGAAAAATCATGGTATTTTTAATTTGGACTATATCTTTTCCCTTGTTTCATTCATTAATGATACTTGCATGTATTAAGACAGCAGCATGTTTGTGAACTGGTCAGTCATCAATATTTGAACTGGAATTTAAGAACACAAAGAATGAAAGCTTGGACAGAGCAGGGCTACCAAGTTGTCCTAAGGTGTCCCCTCCCGTGGTTGATCTTTCCATATGTACGTAAGCCCAACAACACATCCGGTCTGGTTTCTCCAAGGCTGGTCTTCATTTGAGAGTGATGTGTCTCTGGTTCCACACTTCTGTGTTTTGTTTTGTTTTTTATAAGAAATCATCAGTTAAAAATTTATTTTGTCTTCTCCATACAGCTTGTGAGCAGGGATTGAACCCGAGACCTCGGCAATGAGAGTGTGAAGTCCTAACCAATGGACCATGAGGGAATTCCCTGCATTTCTGTTTTTTTAATAGAACTCTTTTTCACTACAATAAGCACATTGTAATATGTTGATGGAAAAATATTTTTGAGTTAAGAACTCTAAAGCAGCTACAGGATAATATCTATGCACCAAAATTATAAAGTGAGAAACACTTCTCATCTGCCTTAGAGCATTGCTCTTTAATATGCAGGTGTTCAAAGTCATTGTTGCTGTAAATCCTTCTAGCCTCCCTGTTAGGGATAAAGTGCCTTTTTAATAACTGAGGGTGCATACAAGCTGGAGTAAGATCATCTGCTCAGAGTCACATGGGACATTCAGAATATGTGTATACGTGCCTGTATCTATGTTGGAACATGGGAGAGAAGAAGTGTCTTCAATCTTAAACTCTAGGTGCTTAACTTTATGACAAAGGAAGATATGATCAGATGCACACATTTACTCTCTGTTAAAGTCATGGATTTTGTCTAACTTCCAAAGATCTATGGTTTGGTTCTTCTTTCTTTTTAATATAAATTTATTTTAATTGGAAGCTAATTAGTTTACAATATTGTAGTGGTTTTGCCATACGTTGACATGAAGTTTGATTCTTGATGAGGCCCCATCACACTAGAGAAACCAAAGAGGGTAAATTTCTAGCTCTGTCCTTTTGGAAGCTAGAAAAAGAATATGAGATTTAGGATCGACAAACGGGTCTTTCCACCCAGGACTTAAAATCTTGAAGGAGTGCTTTTAGAGGGACTTAGAGACTATTCATGGAGAACAGAGAACTAGATGGAGGAAGTAAACATCTACGGAGTGATTTCATACCACGCTGTGCCTGATGCATAGACTCTGGTTGGGTTCTTGATTTGGTGGCTTTTGGTGGTTCTAAGCTATTTCATTAGTCCAGTTCCTTTTCCTTCCCAATTGTTTCTATCCTCCCAATACATTTTCCTTCCGTTTAAACTAGAGCTGGTTCAGTCATTTAGAATCCAGACTTCTGTCTGGAGCTTTGTATAGAGCAGTATTACCAGCCAGGCCAGGACTATGACACATGCCTCTTGTGTCATAAGGACACAGGAGCTGGTTGGAAAAGTCTCAAATGAAAGCATCCCAGAAGTTGAATGGATTGGACTGTTATTCCTGTTCAACAGATAGGAGAAAGTGAAAGTGAAAGTTTAGTCATTCAATCGTGTCCAACTCTTTGCAACCCCATTTACTGTAGCCTAGCAGGCTCCTCCATCCTCAGGATTTTCCAGGCAAGAGTACTGGAGTGGGTTGCCATTTCCTTCAACATATAGAAGAGTGGGGATATAAATAATAAATCTGAAAGCAGCTTGGTGTGATATGACAAAAGTAACCCTGGGCTCAGAGCCAGGGAAACTTCCTCCACCATATAGTTAGCCTGCTGACATCAGATGAAGTACTTTCTATCACTAAACAATTGTCCCTTCATCTGTAAAAGAGAGAAAATACCCACTGTGCACCGTATTTCACAGGGATGTTAAAAATAGAATATAAATATATAAGGTATGCAAATAAAGAATATGATTTACTCGTGTTATTGAAGTCATGTCTGACTCTTTGTGACCCCCTGAATTGTAGCATGCCAGGTTCCTCTGTCCTCCACTATTTCCTGAAATTTGCTCAAAATTCATGCCCATTGAGTCAGTGATGCCACCTAACCATCTCATCCTCTGCTGTTCCCTTCTCCTTTTGCCCTCAATCTTTCCCAGCATCAGGGTCTTTCCCAATGAGTTGACTGGCTCCTTACATCAGGCGGCCAAAGTATTGGAGCTTCAGCTTCAGCATCAGTCCTTTTAATGAGTATTCAGGGTTGAATTCTTTTAGGATTGATTGGGTTTGACCTCCTTGCAGTCCAAGCAACTCTCAAGAGTCTTCTGCAACACAATTTGAAAGGATCAATTCTTTAGGACTCAGCCTTCTTTATGGTCCAACTCGTGTATCCATACATGACTACTGGAAAAACCATAGCTTTGAATATATGGACCTTTATTGGAAAAGTGATGTCTTTGCTTTTTGATATGCTGTCTAGGTTTGCCTTAGCTTTCCTTCCAAGGAACAAGCATCTTTTAATTTCATGGCTGCACTCACTATCCACAGTGATTTTGGAGTCCAAGAAAACAAAATCTGTCACTGTTTCCAATTTTTCCCCTTCTATTTGCCATGAAATGATGGGACTGGATGCCATGATCTTAAGTTTTGAATGCTGAGTTTCAAGTCTGCTTTTTCACTCTCTTCTTTCACCCTCATCCAGAGCTTCTTTAGTTCCTCTTCAGTTACCGTCATTAGAATGGTATCACCTGCATATATGAGGTTGTTGATATTTCTCCCTGCAATCTTGGTTCTAACTTGTGATTCATACAGCCCAGCATTTCCCTTGATGTACTCTGCATATAAGTTAAATAAGCAAGGTGACAATGTACAGCCTTGCCATACTTCTTTCCCAATTTTGAACCAGTGAGTTGTTCCATGTCTGGTTCTAACTGTTTCTTCTTGACCTGCATACAGGTTTTTTAGGACACAGGTAAGTAGGTCTGGTATTCCCATCTCTTTAAGAATTTTCCACAGTTCCACACGGTCAAAGACTTTTGCTGTTGTTCAGTTACTCAGTGATGTCTGACTCTTTGTGACCCCATGCATGCCAGGCTTCCCTGTCCTTCACTATATCCTGGAATTTCCTCAGACTGATATTCATTGAGCTGATGATGCCATCCAACCATCTCACCCTCTGTCATCCCCTTCTCCTCCTGTCTTCAATCGTTCCCAGCACCAAGGTCTTTTCCAATAAGTCGGCTCTTTGCAACTTGTGGCCAAAGTACTGGAGCTTCATTTTCAGCATCAGTCCTTCTAATGAATATTCAGAGTTGATTCCCTTTAGGATTGACTGGTTTGATCTCCTTGCTGTCCATGACTATATGGACCTTTGTTGGTAAAGTGATGTCTCTGCTTTTCAATACACTGTCTAGGTTTGTCATAGTCTTTCTTCCAAGTATCAAGAGTATTTTAATTTCATGGCTGCAGTCACTGTCTGCAGTGATTTTGGAGCCCAAGGAAGTAAAATCAGTCACTGTTTCCCCATCTGTTTGCCATGAAGTGATGGGACCAGATGTCATGATCTTAGTTTTCTGAATGTTGAGTTTTAAGCCAGCTTTTTCACTCTCCTCTTTCACTTTCAACAAGAAGTTCTTCAGTTTCTCTTAGTTTCCTGCCATTAGAGTGGTATCATCTGTATATCTGAGGTTATTGATATTTCTCACAGCACTCTTGATTCCAGCTTGTGATTCATCCAGCTCTGCATTTCACATGATGTACACAGAGACATTGCCAACAAAAGTCAAGGCTATGTTTTTTCCAGTAGTCATGTATGGATGTGAGAGTTGGACTGTAAAGAAAGCTGAGCGCCGAAGAATTGATGCTTTTGAACTGTGGTGTTGGAGAAGACTCTTTTTTTTTTTTTTAACAGTTTCCATTCATCTCATTTATTGATTCATTTATTTGATCCTCACTGTGGCCTACAGGGCTGCCCACCTGGCACCGAGTCCTTTTCTGCCTTCATCTCCAGCTCTTTGCCCCTTTCCCAGGTTGCTATCTGCCCTGGCCCCTTCACTCTCTCTCCATATACTAAGCACACTTCCACCTCTGGGCTTTCAGACATACAGTTCCCTCTGCGTAGAATCCTCGTCCTTGGATATTTGCACGGTTCATCCTCTCATCCCTTTCAGATCTCTGCTCAAATGTCGTTGTTTCAGAGCGATGCCATGCCTGCTGCCCTGTACAAACTGTCTTCTCTACTCCTGTAGAGAATTCTTCATCCCCTTATCCTACTTGATTCTGTTTCCCTAGTACTCATCACCACCTAACATAATGTATGTATATGTGTACTTATTCATATATTATTTTAATAAACTCTTTTTTTGAACAATGTTGTATTTATAGAAAATTATGTAATTATATCTCTGTAAAAATATAGAGTCGTCATAAACTGGGCATAAACCCCATGTCCAGGGTCCCTTATTATTAGCATCTTATGTTGGTATAGTATGTTTGCTGCAATTAGTTAACCAATATTGATAGGTTATTATTAAGGTCCATACTTTATTTAGATTTCCTTAATTTTAGCATAATATCCTTTACTTGTTCCAGGATCCCATCCAGTATATTAGATTACACTTAAACATCATGTGTCCTCAGGCTTCTCTGGTTTTTGATAACCCTGACAGTTTGGAGGAGTCTTATAGAATGTTCAATTGGCATCTGTCTGATGCTTCTCTTATGATTAGACTATGGTTGTAAGTTTGGGGGAGGAGGACCACAGAGATGAAGTACCATTCTCATCACATCACATCAAAGGTATATTCTGTCAACATGACTTGTCTGTGTTGACGCTAACTTTGATCACCTGGCTGAGGTAGTATAGGCCCGGTTTCTCCACTGTAAAATGAAAAGTCAAAGTGAAGTAGTTCAGTCGTGTCCGACTCTTAGCGACCCCATGGACTACCAGGCTCCTCCATCCATGGGATTTTCCATGGAGAAGACTCTTGAGAGTCCCTTGCACTGCAAGGAGATCCAACTAGTCCATTCTGAAGAAGATCAACCCTGGGATTTCTTTGGAAGGAATGATGCTAAAGCTGAAACTCCAGTACTTTGGCCACCTCATGCAAAGAGTTGACTCATTGGAAAAGACTCTGATGCTGGGAGGGATTGGGGGCAGGAGGAGAGGGGGACGACAGAGGATGAGATGGCTGGATGGCATCACCAACTTGATGGATGTGAGTCTGAGTGAACTCAGGGAGGTGGTGTTGGACAGGGAGGCCTGGTGTGCTCAATTCATGAGGTCGCAAAGAATTGGACATGACTGAGCGACTGAACTAAACTCAACTAAATCCTGTATATAAGTTAAATAAGCAGGTTGACAACATACAGCCCTGATGTACTCGTTCCCAAATTGAACTAGTCCATTGTTCTATGTCTGGTTCAAACTAGTGTAGTCAATGAAGCAGAAGTTTTTTTTTTTTTTTTTCTCTGAAACTCCCTTGCTTTCTCCAAGATCCAATAATGTTATTTAGTAGATGCTCAATAAATGATTATATTCATTATTGGTTTTGGCTTTATCACAGCTAAATAATCACAATATCCAATCAAGATTTATTACTCAGGAAAAAAAGCATTCAAATAGACAAACTCCTAGTTTGTCCCATATATTCCTAAGAAGACACAGATTTTTAAATTCCCTACGACCTACCAAGCACTTATTTTAAGCTCTAAGAAATGCCACAGGAGTCAAAATTTTGTAAGTTCAGATGCTTGTAGCTCAGGGCTGAAATTACTCCTTATTCTTCTCTACCACACTTCCCCATGTATAAGCTTTGTGGTTTTTTTTTTTTTTAATTCATTTATTTTTATCTTTTTTCACTTGGACAAGGAAACATTTCTAGACTGTCTACTCCTGTCTGTCACGGTAATAGTTTCAGACTTCCCAAGGGGTCCATGGGATTCCCCAGGCAAGAATACAGGAGTGGGTTGCCATTTACTTCTTCAGGGGATCTTCCCCCCACAGGAATCAAACCCACATCTCTTGCATTCGCAGACAGATTCCTTACTCCTGAGCCACCAGGGAATACGTTAAAAAAGTACAAATATCTGGTTAAAAGCAAAACTAATGCAAATAAATGAACCATGAAAAATGGTAGAGGAAATGTATAGGCATAAATAAATATCAAGGGGCTTCCCTGGTGGCTCAGTAGTAGAGAATCCACCTGCCAATGCAGAAGATATAGGTTCAATCTCTGGTCCACGAAGATCCCATATGCTGCTGAACAACTAAGCCCATGCACCACAATTATTGAGCCTGTGCTCTAGAGTCTTGGAACTGCAACTACTGAAGCCCACATGCTCCACAACTGCAGCCTGTGCTCCACAACAAGAGAAACCAGCACAAAGAGGAGTTCACGCACTGCAACTAGAGCCACTGCTCTCTGCAACTAGACAAAGCCTGTGGAGCAACGAAGACCCAGCACGGCCAAGATGAATAAAATTAAAAGAAAATCAAATTAGATGTTAGACTCTGTATTTTCCCAGGGATTTATGCAGTCACTACTCACCTTGGTATTTAAATGAAAATGGCTTGCATCTCATCCCATATGCATTGGAAAGCCATATGAGATGAACATGTCCACCTTCCCTATCTCCATGACCCACTGGTAGTTTTTTGTTCTGGCCTCTTACCTCCATTGGATCTGAGTTTCACTTCTGTGGCTGGTTACCCCAGTCATCTCAAAGGCAGGGCTATTACTTTATTAGTTTTTGCCACTACAATGGTTGAAAAGCAATGTCTTGTTTTAATTTGAATTTATTTTAATATCAGCAGTCATTCTACTTGTATTTGTTTAGTAAACTATCTAGTCTTTACCTATTTTTCTATAGGAATAATTTGCTCTTGGGGTATTGTTTTACATATTATTATAAGTTCCCTACAAATTAAATATGCTACCTCAGTGTGCATGTGATTTGCCTTTAAAATTATAATGGTACATATGACATATTTTGTTGTTCATCTGCTTAGTCATGTCCAATTTTTCACAAGTTATATTTATCAGTCTTTTTCTTTATGAATTTTTTTTTACTTTGAAAACCTTTTCATCTGAAGATTAGATAAAATGCTAAGATTTCTTTTTTATTTTCATTATAAAAATACAGATCCTCATTATAGAAAAAATGGATAAGGTAAAAATGTACAAAATAAAAAATAAAAATCATGTAAAATTCTCCTCCCAGAGCTAGTGTTTTATGGACACATATCTAACATTTTTAAAGAAAATTTCCCCCATAATTACTATATAACTTCATGTTTTAATTTAATATATCAAAAGCATTTTCTCTCAATGTAGTCTATGTAAGCTTGACAATATGGCTTATTTTTATAGAATATATGTTATTTCAACTTTATTAACTATATTCTCTCATGTTTTCTCATAGTATTATAAACTCTCTTTAAATAAAATTATTCCTGCTACTCACCATTTAGCTACTGCATGTGGCTATTCATGTGAACAGCACTTTGGCAGTAATCGACACCTGTAATTTGAGACATTTGCCCTTGAGATCTGTGATTTGATACCGAAACAGGCATCCCTTGTTATTTGAATCCAATATTTTCTTGAAAATATGTTGGATAGCAAATACTGGGATGATAATATTCCATATATATTAAATGGGAGAAATAAAAATGTATTCCAAACCCATCCCAAGGACCCAAATGTAGCAATCCCACCCCCAGGCATTTACGCAAGAGAAATGAAAACTCCTGTCTCAAATGTTCATGGAAACTATTTGCCTTGGCTTCTAATTAGAAACAACCCAAATGCACTTCTGATGAATGGATAAACACAGTGTGGTGCAGTCATAATATTATTCAGCAACATAAAAGAATTATTGATATCATGAAAAAAGCAATGAATTTCAAGCAATTTTTAAATGAAAGGAGCCGGGTGCAAAAGACTAATACTGAATTATTTCACTTGTGTACACTTTTTGTTGTTGTTTAGTCACTAAGTCATGTACAACTCTGCAATGCCACGGACTGTAGTCTGCCAGACTCCTCTGTTCATGGGATTCTCTAGGTAAAAATACTGGAGTGGGTAGCCATTTGCTTCTCCAGAGGATCTTCCCAACCCAGGGACTGAACTTCCATCTCCTGCACTGAGGGGGATTCTTTACCTGCTGGGCCACCAGGAAAGCCCATATACACTGTTCAGTTCAGTTCAGTTCAGTTCAGTTCAGTCTCTCAGTCATGTCCGACTCTTTGCCGCTTCATGAATCGCAGCATGCCAGACCTCCCTGTCCATCACCATCTCCCGGAGTTCACTCAGACCCACATCCATCGAGTCCGTGATGCCATCCAGCCATCTCATCCTCTGTCGTCCCCTTCTACTGCCCCCAACCCCTCCCAGCATCAGAGTCTTTTCCAATGAGTCAGCTCTTTGCATGAGGTGGCCAAAGTACTGGAGTTTCAGCTTTAGCATCATTCCTTCCAAAGAAATCCCAGGGCTGACCTCCTTTACAATGGACTGGTTGGATCTCCTTGCAGTCCAAGGGACTCTCAAGAGTCTTTTCCAACACCACAGTTCAAAAGCATCAATTCTTCAGCACTCAGCCTTCTGTTAGGAGAAGTCTAAATTTTAGAGAGAGAAATTAGATCAGTAGTTGCTAGGACCTGGGGTTGAAGAGAGGGGACTGACTGTAAAGTGAATCATGGTAATTTCGTAGTATTGGTAAAAATATTGTCTGTTACAATTGTGGCTATTGATTCCATTTTAAAAAGTTGCATATCAGCAAAAATAATGACATTATCAATATTCAATTCCTCGGAGGCACTATTATCATATATTAGGCTAAATAAGGTGGCCTCTGTGTGAAAGAGTAATACTTAATACTACAATTAAGAAATTGAAATCTATAAAAGGTACCTGGTTTGCTTTCCATATGGTAGGAAAGTGAGTAGCTCTTCTGATTGGATAACAAGTGACTTCACAAGTCAGGTGGTTTTCTTATTGAATTTCCAACAAAATTGAAGGAGGACATATTAAATTACTCACCCTAGATCATTAAATATAATTTTGATGATAGAGTACTTAGAATTTCTTTGACATATAATTTGGAATAAGTTCAAATAATTGAATAACAGTGCATAATAAAATTTCTTCCCATCCCATCTACTTATTTAACTACTTATTGAGATACACCTTTTTTTTAGTAATTTTTATTTATAAAAAATTAAACAGGGGATTAGACTTGATGTTTAAAGCAATCTTATTTCAGCAATAAATATGTTCATTAATAACAATACAGAAAGTCCCTACATACGATGAGCATTATCTAAAATATTCACCATGCATATTTTATGAAAATATATATTTATAATGACTCAATGTATTTGTTATTCATCATGTTTTGTTTTATATGGGTCTTTTTTTGCTATGTATTTGATTACCTCCTCTGGGTTTTTCAAGAAATTCAGGTGTGCTGTGACTTCTCTGAGTTTTTATATGTTTGTCTGCTGATTTTTCCTATTGCTTCTACCACAAAGGTCAAGTTAGTTTAAAATAAAATGCATGACTTGTGACATTTATTCTTCAAATTCTGATTTTTCAGAGTAGTGTCTTAACAGTAGTACTTAGACATTTTATAAGAAAGGAGGCCTGGTGTGCTACAGTCCACGGAGTCACAAAGAGTCAGACATGACTGAGCAACTGAACTGAACTGAAGAAAGGAAAAAACTTTATCTAGTTAAAGTGATTTTTATTATTGTTGTGGTAATGGTTGTTTTGTGTTTGTCTTATCTAACTATTTGTAGAATTTTATCTTTAAAGTAATTTTGCAAAAAGAGTCCTGATGTGATTTTCTTCTCATCAAAGTTTCTTGAAAGGGTATGACTCATCTGTCCAACCCAATTATCTTTCTCTCTCTCAAGGGGCTAGTGGTAAAAAAAATAAAATAAAATAAATAAACAAACAAAAAAAAACACCTGCCTGCTAACGCAGGAGACATAAGAGATATGGATTAAATCCTNATTTTCTTCTCATCAAAGTTTCTTGAAAGGGTATGACTCATCTGTCCAACCCAATTATCTTTCTCTCTCTCAAGGGGCTAGTGGTAAAAAAAATAAAATAAAATAAATAAACAAACAAAAAAAAACACCTGCCTGCTAACGCAGGAGACATAAGAGATATGGATTAAATCCTTGGGTGGGAAAGACCCTCTGGAGAAGGGCATGGCAACCCACTCCAGTATTCTTGCCTGGAGAATCCCACGGACAGAGGAGCCTGGCAGGCTACAGTCCATAGGGCTGCAGAGTCAGACAGGACTGAAGTGACCTAGCATGCATGCGCTCTCAAAACAATTATAATCACTAATTTTTTTAATTTATAGTTTTATTCTTGGTTTTTGCCTTATTTTGTCTGGTTTATACTTGGGGAACATCTACAATGTTTATACCTTTTAGCATGGGAGAACATTCAAGTTATACTTTCACATAATTCTTTTTTTTTCCTGTTATGCTGCCTGGGTAACTTTTCTACACAGAATTTTAGACTTCTACTGAAATTTTGGTGCCAATATTTTTAGTTTACCCTTTTCTATCTTTTAACTGTTATTTTTAATCTCAATATATTTACTTTGCAAGTCTTCTTACTGTTTTTTTCTCAGTATGATTTCTCCTTATAACTGCCCCAATCTATTCTAGCCACAATCTTTGCTTATTCTATTGTGAATACCCAGAAGGGTTTCTCTTGGTTCTTTCAGTTAATCATTTCAGAGATCTGTTTTACTCTTTGATTTTTCAGAATAATGTTTCTTCTTGCTTGTTTTGCATTATTTTTCATGACTCTCATTTGCATTTTATCTTTTAACTCATCTTTATAAAAGAGAACATCTATGCAAAAATGTTTGCCCACAGACAAGTGCTGTGGAACTTCCTGGGCTCCAGTCACTGTCCCCTTTACCTTAGAAACTTTGTGTTCAAAAGCAAAGTGCGGGGGATGACAGACGGCCCAACCCATAGAAATGTGTGGCTGTGTCTCCTCAAATCACACTGGAATGCTTCTGAACTAAAGAAGAGTCTTCCCCAACTCCCACTGCTGGCTTTCTGGATTCTTTGAAGTTAGAGCATATTTTTAAAAAATCATTAAGCATATCTCAGTATTTACCATTTACCTGCCTGTGTATAAGATATTGCAGGCATTCCACAGAATTAAACATACCATCAACAGTTTCTTTCTTTTTCTTTCTCTTTCTCTCTGTGTTGTACGCAGATGCACGTGTGTTCACACAGGTGCGCACACACACACACACACACTCTCTCTCTCTCTCTCTCTCTGTCTCCACACTTATACACAATTCTGGCCACTTTTTCTGAGCATTACAATATCCAAAAAGCAGTACCTACACAATAAAAGGATTGCTAAGTTTTATTGTTGATGTGGAAGCCCATTTAAGTAAAAAAAAAATTTGGTTGTAGAATCACTAATAGAATGTGTAAGTCACTTCAGTCGTGTCTGACTCTGTGACCCTACGGACTGTAGCCCGCCAGGACCCTCTGTCCATGGGATTCTCCAGGCAAGAAGACGGGAGTGGGTTGCCATAACAGCCTCCTCCAGGGGATCTTCCCGACCCAGGGAATGAACCCACATCTCTTATATCTCCTGCTTTGGCAGCTGGGTTGTTTACCACTAGCACTACCTGGGAAGCCCATTTAGTAGAATAAAAGATTTTAATTCTCAAACTAAAAACTAAGCATTCTCAAACATTTTGACAGATTTTTTACAATGTTTTCTTTAGGTCCTTTCCATTCCTACTAATCCTATAGTAAATATCTTCACACACAGAGCTGTGGGTCCACTTTGGGTGATTTCCTTTAGAAGGCCTCACTAGAGGGAAAAGTAGGAGACACTTTGGGAGTCAGCTTATATTGCCCTGTTGCTTTCAGAAGGACTCTCTTGGGTTTTAAAAGCATGAGCAGAAAATAAGCTCTCTTGTTTTATTGCAAAGTTACTACACTTAAAAAGGCAATTTCAAACATCTTTCCTTCTCTTTCCCCACGAGAAACTGAGGAGCCATCGTTTTGCTTTCTAGCCCTCTTTTAGGAGAAATACTATTAGGGCAAACAAACATAAATGCATCTGCCAATTCTGATAAAATCCTTTCTTGCTGTTGGTTTCCTATAGCTCAGACAAATTTCACAGGAATTTTGATGAGACATTGGGAGCAACTCCCTTGTTAAGAATAGCATAAAGCTGAAAGGTTTAAAAAACACAGTACAATATTTTAAGAAATGTCATCGTTACGTTGGATCTGAGAAAATTCAGAGCAAACACAGAAGCATTAGAGTCTAAAGGTGAAAATAGGAAGCCTTCACTCACTCATCTCTTCAGAACCATTCTGTGTTCTGGTCCTCACCTTGCCAAGTTTTGTTTATTGTATGTATTTGATTGTCAGTAAAACTATACTAAGGTGTTAATTGGTAATTAATTGATCTAAAAGAATAGAAATGCAACAAAAGGCATTAAAGATATGTCTGAACATGAAGGCTGTTTGCTCTCAGTATCACTTTCTGAGTCACATAAAGCATACTATGTTGCTTGGAATTTGAATGGGTTTATAATTATTGAAGTTATGTATTAATATTTCACCTGACTATATGCTCAGATATCCAGAGGAATCTATTTTATTTTTTAAGTCATATTATTTAGGAAACTGCTTTCTCTATTCACACTTTGACTAAATAATTTCAAAGATAAAATTGAATATTTCTTTAAAGAAACAAAGAAATTCTTGAATGGAGGCAAAATATATATATATATATATTCTATTTCATAGATAAAACCCAAAGTCACAGAAAATTATTAAGTTCCTGAGTTAACACAGTTTGTACCATACAAATGGCAGATTAGAAATCTACATCTGTTGAACTGAGCTAATTTTTATTCTCAACATAATAAAAAAGTAACTGTCACAGCCTCCCAGAGAATTACATTATCTTCTTGAACACTAACATTAAGCAAAATAAACAAAGTTTTGTGTCCTCTGTCCTTAAATTAAAATTCAAGCAATGCCAATGTGTTTAACTTCGCTCTTGGAAAATAAAACTAAATTGATTAAAGCCCTCATTCAATTCTTTCTATGGCTCTTGGCTTGATGTAAAGATCTGGGCCTTTGCTTCCTTTGGGGAAAAAGCAGTGTGCCTTTGGCTTGTCAACAACTGCTGTGTGGGCTATTTCAAACATAGGAGACGATTTTGTTCCCAGTAGAATTTGTAGTTTGTCACTGGACAAATTCCTTCATATGAAGATGGCCCCAGACCTGATGCAGTTATACCACTTGTGAAAATTCAAGGTGCTGATGGAACAGAGATCTTTCTAATGCGTGATTTTTCTTCCAATTTGTCCTCTAATTATGGACCAAACTGAACCTATTTTATGTTAAATATTACTGAGTATTGACCTGTGATTCTTTTATAAACAAAGAAGAAAAAACACTTTAAATTTAGGTAAGAATATAAAGAAAACCCCTTCCCAGGTGACGCAGTGGTAAATAATCTGCCTGCCAATACAGGAGACACAGGAGACGCCGGTTTGACTCCTGGGTTGGGAAGATCCCCTGGAGGAGGGCATGGCAACCCACCCCAGTATTCTGCCTGGAAAACTGCATGGACAGAAGAACCTGGTGGGATGTGGTCCAGGGGAGTCAGACATGAATCAGACTGACTGAGCATGCATGCAAACACACACACCCCTCACACAAAGAAAAGCAACTCTGACATAATATCTGATTCATAAATTGTGACATTCTATGAAATCTAATGTTGGAACTTTAACAGCAAGTATATTTTTAAACTTTTCAATCTGAGTTCAAATGTTCAGAGTTAGTACATGGATGAAAAAAATATGGGTGCTCTTTGCCATCACCTCATCTACCTGTTCAGAATTCTGGCTCTTTCTGTACTCTACTGCTCAAAACTCTTCACAAGTTCTCTGCTGCCATAGAAAAGGTCCAAACCACTTAGACATTGTCCTATGTAATTCACCTTTTCCCAGCACCATGGTTTCCTACTTTATCACCTACCCAACAGATATATGCATGCTAGTCACACCACACAACAGGTTATTTCTTTCCTGAACACCTGTGTTTCTGTATTTCCTATCTCCCTTCTTCTCGCTTCCTCTTTCAAGACCAATGTGCAGGAGATTCAGTTATAGTGGTTTGCAGGCCTTGTAGAAGCTATCTGTAGTGCAATACTTTACTTATCTTTGAAAAATTGAGTAGAGAGTAGTTCAGCTTAACCCAGGCAATGCCAAGTCTCACTTTCCAGAACAGGTTATATGCCATTTATCAACCTCATTTTATAATTTACCTTCATGCTTTAGTGGAAAAAAAGACATAGATTTAGTTGATTAAGGGAGGGTAAGACAAATATCTCCAGTTATCTCCTCTAATTTTATTCTCTTCTTCCTGCTAAATAATAGTGCCACAATTATATTTAGGATATTCAGTCTTCTCATTTTCTTCTGCTTAGAATGCAGACAATAAAGGTTCTGAAGGTATAGCAGCCATTTTGCTCCCAAGAGGTGACCATTGTGAGTTAAAAACCTATATTCTAAGGATGACTGAGCGGAAAGGCAGAAATATCTTGGATCCCACATGCCATCGTTGAACTGTCACCAGCCCCTGTTTGTCCACATTGAAGTTTATGTTTACAGGCATAAACCATTTCCTGTTTGAAAGTTTCAGTTGTTGCAGCTGAATCCATTACTAACTGATATAAAAGATTAAACAAAACTTTGTATATTGTAATTTTATTAAACCATCAATAACATCCCACTGAGTTTTCTATGGACAACCACCCATTCGCTTTCTCTACTATCCCTCATTCTCAGATTTCCTCTTTGCCTGTCTCCTCTTCATCACCTTAGTTATCAATATTCAGACTCCCCAGGATCTAGTTCTTCACCTAATCCCAGCTAAACTTCCTCTCCTTCCTTCTCCCAGCTCCAGGAAACAACTTCTGAACCTGCCCTCAGTTCCTTGCCTCTCATCTTGACCTCACGTAAGAAGCATCCTGCCTTCCTCTGACACTTGGTTTCTTTGATCACTTTGTCTTAATTTTCTTCTTGCCAGAGAAAAAGATCAGACAGATTTGGGGATTAAAAAAAAATTCCAGTCAAGCCAGAAAATGGCTGCCAAAACCAATGGACACTTAATAGCCAAAATAACTTGTATTTAGAAGAAACCAGTTTACCTTCCTTTTCAGACTTGCAAAATCCTACATTGGAGGTCAGCTGTCCTCTAGCTTATGGAAGAATGATTCTTTACATCTTACTGGATGATTCTATCTTCATTTTAAGATTAGGGGCTATTTCTGGAACTGATTCAGTGACAAAAGTGATCTTCTGCCAGTGTCAAAGATAAACAGCTTCAAGCAGTCAAAATGATTTCATGAGTTTTCACTAAAAGCTATAACTCTGACTTGAACTTTTCAATAGTAATGGCTCCAATGATTGAATTAATGCTCCTGGAACAAAATGCAAAGGGATAGTACTTCAGAAAAATATTTTTTAAAGACTAGCCATCACGCAAAACTACAGAATAGTGGCTTATACATTTTCATATTTTGTAGACTGCTTAAGAAGTCTAGCCACTGACATGGCCACCCACTGGGTTGCTTGTGCCGTACATACACTGTTCTGAAGGAGCTACTTGTTTCTAAAGATGCAAATGTTCATAAACATTCTTGGGTGCAAAGAAGTATCATGGAGCAAATTATAATAACCTGCAATTTGGGAAAAAGGCAGTTCCTCCAGAAACATATTACAAGGTGGCTCTGTTTTCTAATCAAAGATGACAGGATTAAGGATAGGTACTTGATCCATACCAGGTACATTAAAGTCCTTCCCTAGTAATGTGGAATGATAGCTCAGAGATTTGAGTTGTAGTATGGATATTCCTTTAATAGAAAAAGTGAAAATTTGAAAGTTGTTGTAGCCAAGATCTGAACTATGGGTTGAAAAGAAAAAAAAAAGTCAGGCTTCTGAGAAAGATCAAATAATATCGGATACTCAGAGAGAATCATAAATGAGAGATGGAGAGAAATGATTTCCCAGTTTCCTCAAGTGTACCAGCCTTCGGTTACAGTTCATCCCTGAGTTCTGCTACTCACAGCCCCTACTGTACTTGAAATGTCCTATACCTTAATAATAAATTCACTCTTTTTGCCAAATTTAGCTACACTGGGGTTCTTTTATAGAGGCATTACATTTTTGTTTCCTGCAGCAAATAACCTTTCAGCAAAGCTTATGAGAAACTGTTTTAATAAGACAGACCTATTTTATTTCATACATTTTTTGAAGAAGTTGTTTTCTATAAACAATTGTGCTATCTATGTTTTTCAGTTCAGTTCAGTCACTAGGTCGTGTCTGACTCTTTGCGACCCCATGAACTGCAGCACGCCAGGCCTCCCTGTCCATCACCAATGCCCACAGTCTACCTAAACCCATGTCCAATGAGTCTCTGATGTCATCCAAGCATCTCATCTTCTGTCGTCCCCTTCTCCTCCTGTTCTCAATCTTTCCCAGCATCAGGGTCTTTTCAAACGAATTAGCTCTTTGCATCAGGTGGCCAGAGTATTGGAGTTTCAGCTTCAACATCAGTCCTTCCAATGAACACCCAGGACTGATCTCCTTTAGGATGGATTGGNGAGTGACATCAGGCATGATTCAGGAATGAATCAGGGGAATACAAATGATGGACTATGAGGAAATGGAGGATGCCAGTGAGAAAGCTAGTTCAATGGTCTAATTAAGGAGTAAAAAGGACTGAGAAGGAAGAATTTCCTTCAGTAGTATTTTGAGGGTTTCAATATCATCAAGGAAGGACAATACTTTCAGAGTGCCAGTCAAGGTAGGAAGCAAAGGTTCTTCAAGAAGAGTCTGAGGCAGTACAATGGCTTACCTTCAGTGGTGGGAGCCAAAGAACCCACTGTTTGGGAGTTGGAAGCCTGGTTGGTGGAGGAGGGATATATATGAGTGGTCTGGATAGGAAATTAATGAGAACATGGAGGGAGGTAATNACAATACTTTCAGAGTGCCAGTCAAGGTAGGAAGCAAAGGTTCTTCAAGAAGAGTCTGAGGCAGTACAATGGCTTACCTTCAGTGGTGGGAGCCAAAGAACCCACTGTTTGGGAGTTGGAAGCCTGGTTGGTGGAGGAGGGATATATATGAGTGGTCTGGATAGGAAATTAATGAGAACATGGAGGGAGGTAATACAGGAAGAGTTTTTCCTCTAACAGAGGAATTGTAAAGCAAGGAATTGAGAAAACAGAAGGTCAGCATTAGACGGAAGAGTGTGTGCGGACTTTAGCCCACCAGGCTCCTCTGTCCATGAGGATTCTCCAGGCAAGAATACTGGAGTGGGTGCCATGCCGTATTCCAGGGGACCTTCTCGACTGAGAGATCGAACCCACATTTCTTAAGTCTCCTGAATTGACAGACAGCGCCACCTGGGAAGCCCCATTATACCAGACATAGGATGCAGATCCATATCCAAGTAATATTTGTTGATTGCCTATAGGGTTGCAGGTATAATCCACATAGTCAAAGGTCTGCATGGTCATAGCTATGGTTTTTCCAGTAGTCATGTATGGATGTGACAGTTGGATTTTAAAGAAGGCTAGTGCCTAAGAATTGATGTTTTTGAATTGTGCTGGAGAAGACTCTTGGGAGTCCCTTGGCCTGCAAGGAGATCAAACCCGTCAATTCTAAAGGAGATCAGCCCTGAATACTCATTGGAAGATTGACGCTGAAGCTGTAACTCCAATGCTTCGGCTGCATGATGGGAAAAGCCAGTTCATTGGAAAAGATTCTGACTCTGGGAAAGACTGAAGGCAAAAGGAGAAGAGGGTGGCAGAAGATGAAATGGTTAGACAGCATCACCAACTCAGGGGTCATGAATTTGAGCAAACTCTGGGAGATAGTAAAGGACAGGGAAGCCTGGTGTATTGTAGTCTGTTGGGTCGCAGAGTCAAGACAGGACTTAGCCACTGAACAACAAAAGCCTAGGAGTTCCAAGTATATTCACAAATAGAACCACATTTGAATGTTACCTACATATTATGGATATAAAGAGGTTGAGAAACTTGCCTAAAGTGTGTGTGTGCTCAGTCGTGTCTGATTCTTTATGACCCCAAAAGACTGCAGCCCACCACACTCTCTGCCTGTGGAATTGTCCAGGCCATTTCTTCTTCCAGGGGATCTTTTCGACCCAGGGATCAAATCCAAGTCTCCTGTGTCTCCTGTATTGGTAGGTGGATTCAGCACTGCCCAACCTGGGATTTTGCCTTTAGTAAGACTATTTTAAAGGGTGCAACTGAGATTTCAATTTCTAAAAATTTTAATCCTTTGTATCTTATCACATTTTATCTTATCAAAATTAGGAGAGGTGAGGGCCTAAACAGAGCCAGATTATATATTAATAGAAACACTGATTTCACTGACTATTCAGCCCTTTTAAATCAGCTTCTTAAAAAGTGTCGAACCCAGATCACAATAATTTCCAGGTAGGCCATTGGCTATTAATAACTAATTCATTCTATGAAATTACTAAATAAATGCCAGAGGTAAGAAAATATATATATATTGATACTGTGACAGAAACCAATAATTTGTAACTACCAGATTATTTTTCCTGGTTTAATAGTTTGTTGATTGTGTGACTATTCATTTGAGTAACATATGAAATGTGAGAGTAAAAGGCTAGAGGCCATTTATTTATATATTATAAATGCTAAATTTTAGAAGTATGTGACATCTATATGAATATAAATCAAATTTATTGTAATTAAAGTTATTACCATGAGTAAGAAATAAATTCATAGCATTAAATATGTAAATACTAAGCAAAGAGTATAAATTTTCTCTTTTTGAAATTAATCTCACATTCACATTAATATGATTTATGTAATTGTAATATACACTATGCCTCTGGAATCAGATCGGGAATGATTAGTTCTTTATGTGGCCTTAGTAACAAATAATATGCTAACAGGAGAATAAATATGAACTAAAATTAATTTATTTCTCTAATATTCTCAAAATAGCTTCCTGAATTTGAACTTTGAATAGTAACATAATGAATGAAAACAAGCGCAAGTGCCCTGACATATTAAAATGTCAAAGCAGAGGACACCTATGGTCATAGTTCGAGGGATGGATCATAGATCACAGAATGTTAGAGGGAGGAAGGGCCTTGGAGGTCACTCAGTTCAATCACTTCATTTTGTAAATGAGGAAAGGGAAGGCCAGAGATGCTGGAGACTTCTGTAGGGTTCAATACACAGTTACAAAGTGCCAGTGCCAAGAATACAGTTCAGACCTCCTGACTTCAGTCCATTGTTCTTTTTGCTACATCATACTGTCTGAAAGAATCATTTTTCATCATCTTAAAATGCTACCTTATTATTGCATAAGCAGATGAAAACTGAATGGGTATGTATTTCTTATTAAATACATACCCATTGAAAGAAAGAAAGCCATTTCACTAACTACAGCAAAACAGTAGTATTTACCATAACCAAAGCTCTATGACAGCTTTGATCTCTACAAACAGGCTTTCTAGATTTAAGCACCTATTGTTACATTGATCATCTTTTCAAATGAGCTGCATTTTTATTTTAATAAATTATTTGACTCCTTAATTTTCATTATACAAAAGAGGAAATCATTACAGAAGGTTATTGCAGCAAATTTTTAAAAATTAACATTTTTTTCTATTCATGTATAATTTACAAAAAGAGAGGCAAAGATCTTAAGCATACCATTTGACGAGTTCTCACAATAGCAGAGGCCAATGTAATGCATACAGATCAAGATGTAGCTAATTTTGTGCTCAGTCTCTCAGTCGTGTCCAACTCTTTGCAACCCTGTGGAATGTAGCCCACCAGGCTCCTCTGACCATGGAATGTTTCAGGCAGGAATACTGGAGTGGGGTGCCATTTCCTACTCCAGGGGATCTTCCCAACCCAGGGATGGAACCTGTGTCTCTTGCATTTCTTGAATTGGCAGGCGGATTCTTTACCACTGAGAAGTCCATAAATAATTTTAACACCCCATAAAATTCCTAGTTAATGATAAATTCACCATCCTCCCATGAAGGCAACCACAAATATGTTATTCATGCTTTGATTGGACTAGTTGTCTTTATTTTTATTGAATTGTAGAAGTTATGGTTTGTTTTGGATATGAATTCCTTGTCAAATTTATGGACTGCAAATATTTTCTGCCAGTCTGTAGCTTATGTATACAGTTACTGAACAGCAGAAGAGCTGTTCTGATAAGCAGAAGATAAGCAGAAGAGCTTAATTTTGATGGTGTTTTTCTTTGATGATTATTTCTTTTTCTATCCTGATGAAGAAATATTTGTATAAATCAAGATAATGAAAATATTATTCAAATTTTTCCAGAAGCTTTATAGTTTTAGCTTTTCTTATTTAGTTCTGAGATCCACCTCAAGCTAGATTTTTAAATATGAAGTGAAGTCTGAGGCAAAGTATCTCCCCAAATCACAATCCTGTATTTCAGTGTTGTTTGTTGAAAAGACACTCTGCCATTAAAATGACCTAGAGTCTTAGTTGAAACTTCACAATGAAAGTATGACTGTTTGCCTACTCTATTGATCTGTTTATGTTTATATCAAAAACCTACTCTCTCTTTAGCTTTTTGCACTGTGCTTAGTTGCTCAGTTGTGTCCAACTCTTTGTGACCCCGTGGACTGTAGCCCACCAAGCTCCTCTGTCCATGAGGACTCTCCAGGCAAGAATACTAGAGTGGATTGCCATGCCCTCCTCTAGGAGATCTTCCAAATCCAGGGATCTAACCCAGGTTTCCTGCATCGCGGGGTGATTCTTTACCATCTGAGCCACTAGGGAAACCCAAGAATACTGAAGTGGGTAGCCTATCCCTTTTCCAGGGTATCTTCTTGATCCAGGAATCGAAGCAAGGTCTCCTGGATTGCAGGTAGATTGTTTACCAGCTGAACTACCAGGGAAGCCCTCTTTAGCTTTTTAAGGAGTCCCAAATCATTTATAAGTTCTGAAACTTCATTGTTTTCTTTTGCAAGATTTAAAAGAGTTGTCTTTCATTTCCATGTAAATTTAAAAGTAACTTGTTGATTTCCATCTTTTAAAAATGGACCTGATTTTGATTAAGATTGTGTTGAAACTGCAGTTCAATTTGGGGAGAAGTGACATCTTAACAGTTCTGAATTTTTCAAAACATATACGGATGATATATATCTCTATTTATGGAGAAGGAAGTGGCAACCCACTCCAGTATTCTTGCCTGGAAAATCCCATGGACAGAGGAACCTGGCAGGCTACAGTCCATGGGGTCGCAGAGAGGCAGACATGACTGAAGCGACTTGAACGACAACAACGTATCTCTATTTAAGTCATCAATTTCCCTTCTGCACTATCATACAGAAACAAACTGACCTTGTATCCTTTAATTTTGCTAAATTCACTTATTAGTTCAAGTAGCTGCTTTGTGGATTGCTTAAAATTTCTATGTATACTATAATAAGGGCTTCCCTGGTGACTAAAACAGTAAAGAATTCACCTGCAATGTGGGAGACCTGTTTGATCCCTGGGTTGGGAAGATCCCCTGGAGAAGGGAATGACTACCCACTCCAGTATTCTGACCTGGAGAATTCCATGGACAAGAGGAGCCTGGCAGGCTGCAGTCCATGGGTTCGCAAAGAGTCGGACATGACTGAGCGACTTTCTCTGCGCTTCACTTCATATTATCATACTGTCTTGAAATAAAGACAGCTTTGCTTCTTCCTTCCAACCTGTGTGACTTTCTTTTTCTTAGTTTATTTCACTGGCTACAAGTTAAAGTAGAATATTGGAATGTGTAGCCATTTGCTTCTCCAGGGGGATTTTCCCAACCCAGGGATCAAACCTATGTATCCCACATTGTGGGAAGATTCTTTACTGTCCTAGCCACCAGGGAAGCCCAGAAAGTAGAAGTGATAAAGCAATTAGCCTAGCCTGGTCCAATTCTCTATCTTAAGCAAAAAGTGTTCATCATTAGGTATGATACAGCTATAGATTTTTTCTTATTATCATAACGATGTCATTTTGTTTCTTCTTAGTTTAGTGAGAGTTTTGATTCAAACGAGTTTGGGATTTTGTCACATGTTGCCTGTGTATTTATTGTGGTGTTTATATATTTTCTAGTTTGCTCAAGTTTTCTGTTTAAGTTGTGAATTACATTGACTTTTTGTGCTGAACTGCAGAAATGAGATAAATCCCTCCATTATGTTGTGTGTGTGTGTTTTATTGCTATTGTTTTGTTACATATTTTTTTGTTATGAGGAATTTCATTCCATAGATTTACTTCATTATAATATTTCTATCTGTGTTAGATATTGGAATAATGCTGACTCTAAGAAACAAAATTGTGAAGTGTTCCATTCTATTTTGTGAATAAGTTTATGTAGGATATTTATTATTTGTTACATAAGTTTTTGTGGAAATTTAGGTGAAACAAGATAGGTCTGAAATTTTCTGAGAATGTTTTTAATTACCAGTTATATTTCACTAATAGACACTTCTCTAGACAAAATTTATGCTTTTTCCTTTAATCTTATTTTTCTCCGGGATTTTGTCTGTGTCATCAAATTGCACAGCTTATTGATTCAAATTGTTCTTAATATTTATCTTTTTAATACTTAAAAAATTTATACTGGAATCCCCATTTTCACTCTGGACTTCAGTAATTTTGTACATTTCCTTTTTTTCTTGATGAATATGAATAGAAAGTTTATCAATATTTATAACATTTTCAAAGAACCCTATTAGATTTCATCAATTTTCTCTATTGTTTATTTATCTATTTAATTAATTTCTGCTCTTTTCATTATTTTCATTATTCTACACACTTTGATTTTAATTTGCTTGTGTTTTTTTAGACTTCTTATGCTGTAAGGTTCATTTGGTAAAGAATCCACCTGCAACGCAGGAGACCTGGGTTTGATCCCTGTGTTGGTAAGATCCCCTGGTGAAGGGAAAGGCTACCCACTCCAGTATTCTGGCCTGGAGTATTCCATGGACTATACAGTCTGTGGGGTTGCTAGAGTCAGACAAGACTGAAAGACTTTCACTTCACTTCTTAGGTCAGCTTAGAAAATGTTGTATGTTTTTTATGATTTCTTCTTTAAACCATATGTTTCTTTGACCAGAGTGGGTTAGTTTCCAATATTTGAGGATATTTTAGATGTCTTTTTTTAAAAAATTGATTAGTCTTAATTCCCTTGTGGCCAGATGATAAGGAATCTGCCTGTAATGCAGGAGATCCACATTTGATCCCTAGATTGGGAAAATCCCCTGGAGAAGGAAATGACAACCCACTCTAGTATTCCTGCCTGTGAAATCCCATGGACAGAGAAGCCTGGCAAGCTACAGTCTATGGAGTTGCAAGAGTCAGACACGACTTAGCCACTCAGCCACCAACAACCTTAATTCCAGAGAGATTGAGATAGTTGGATGGCATCATGATCCCAAAGGACATGACTCTGAGTAGACTCTGGGAGTTAGTGATGGACATGGAGGCCTGGCGTGCTGCAGTCCAGTTCAGTTCAGTTCAGTTGCTCAGTCATGTCTGACTCTTTGCGACCCCATGAACTGAAGCAGGCCAAGCCTTCCTGTCCATCATAAACTCCCAGGGTCTACCTAAATCCATTAAGTTGTTGATGCCATCCAACCATCTTATCCTCTGTCATCCCCTTCTCCTCCTGCCCTCTATCTTTCCCAGCATGAGGGTCTTTTCAAATGAGTCAGCTCTTGGCATCAGGTGGACAAAGGATTGGATTTTCAGCTTCAGGATCAGTCCTACCAAGGAACACCCAGGACTGATCTCCTTTAGGATGGGCTGGTTGGATCTCCTTGCAGTCCAAGGGACTCTCAAGAGTCTTCTCCAACACCACAGTTCAAAACATCAATTCTTTGGTGCTTAGGTTTCTTCACAGTTCAACTCTCACATCCATATATGACTACTGGAAAAACCATAGCCTTGACTAGACGGACCTTGTTTGACAAAGTAATGTCTCTGCTTTTTAATATACTATCTAGGTTGGTCATAACTTTCCTTCCAAGGAGTAAGTGTCTTTTAATTTCATGGCTGCAATCATCATCTGCAGAGATTCTGGAGCCCAGAAAAATAAAGTCAGCCACTGTTTCCACTGTTTCCCCATCTATTTGCCATGAAATGATGGGACCAGATGCCAGGATCTTAGTTTTCTGAATGTTGAGCTTTAAGCCAACTTTTTCACTCTCCTCTTTCACTTTCATCAAGAGGCTTTTCAATTTTTCCTCACTTTCTGCCATAAGGGTGGTGTCATCTGCATACCTGTGGTTATTGATATTTCTCCCGGCAATCTTGATTCCAGCTTGTGCTTCCTCCAGTCCAGCGTTTCTCATGATGTACTCTGCATAGAAGTTAAATAAGCAGGGTGACAATATATAGCCTTGATGTACTCCTTTTCCTATTTGGAACCAGTCTGTTGTTCCATGTTCCAGTTCTAACTGTTGCTTCCTGACCTGCACACATATTTCTCAAGAGACAGGTCAGATGGTCTGGTATTCCCATCCCTCTCAGAATTTTCCACAGTTTATTGTGACCCACACAGGCAAAGGCTTTGGCATAGTCAGTAAAGCAGCAGTCCATGGGGATGCAAAGAGCCAAACATGATTGAGTGACTGAAGTGAATAAAATGTACTTGGTATAATTTCAGTGTTTGGAATTGAGACTTTTTAAATGGCCTAAAATACTTTTTATTTTGATAAGGGTTCTGTGCACATNTCTTTTAATTTCATGGCTGCAATCATCATCTGCAGAGATTCTGGAGCCCAGAAAAATAAAGTCAGCCACTGTTTCCACTGTTTCCCCATCTATTTGCCATGAAATGATGGGACCAGATGCCAGGATCTTAGTTTTCTGAATGTTGAGCTTTAAGCCAACTTTTTCACTCTCCTCTTTCACTTTCATCAAGAGGCTTTTCAATTTTTCCTCACTTTCTGCCATAAGGGTGGTGTCATCTGCATACCTGTGGTTATTGATATTTCTCCCGGCAATCTTGATTCCAGCTTGTGCTTCCTCCAGTCCAGCGTTTCTCATGATGTACTCTGCATAGAAGTTAAATAAGCAGGGTGACAATATATAGCCTTGATGTACTCCTTTTCCTATTTGGAACCAGTCTGTTGTTCCATGTTCCAGTTCTAACTGTTGCTTCCTGACCTGCACACAGATTTCTCAAGAGACAGGTCAGATGGTCTGGTATTCCCATCCCTCTCAGAATTTTCCACAGTTTATTGTGACCCACACAGGCAAAGGCTTTGGCATAGTCAGTAAAGCAGCAGTCCATGGGGATGCAAAGAGCCAAACATGATTGAGTGACTGAAGTGAATAAAATGTACTTGGTATAATTTCAGTGTTTGGAATTGAGACTTTTTAATTGGCCTAAAATACTTTTTATTTTGATAAGGGTTCTGTGCACATTTGAAAGAAATTAATATTCCACAGGTTGTTAGATGTAGCACTCCATAACTGTCAATTCAATCAAGTTGGTTGATAAATATTTTCAACTTTGTTCATGTTCTTATCAATTTCTTCTTAATTAGTTTTATCATTTACTAAGAGAGGAGTTTTGAAATCTATTATGATTTCAGGTTAATTTGTTTTTCCTTTACTTTCTGTCAATATTTGCTTCTGTTATTGTGAAACTGCTATTAGATACATACATATTTATTATTGTTAGAATTTCTTAATAAATTGTTATTTCATCATTATGAAATATTCTTATCTCTAGTAAACCTTCTTTCTCTTATATATTAAAATTATTACTATACCTTTCTTATAATTAGCATTTGCAAGGTACTTTAAAAATATATCTGTCTTTTTAATGTGTGACTCTTGTAAGGAGAAAATTTTTTGTGTTTACTTTCTTTATTGTATCTGATAATCTCTGTCCTATAATTAGAATATTTTTGTACTCACAGTTTTGAAAAGTAATTTCAATTTATCTATTGACTTTTTAATTATACCTTTTTGCATTCATTTTAGTGGGTGTGCCAGGAATAGCAACATATATTCTTAACTTCTCACAGTCTACTCAGAGTGAATATTGTAATATTTCTCAAAACCTTGCAGTGTGTTTTATTTTGATACAGTTTTCTTCTCCCTAGACCCTCATACTATACTTGTCATATGCATTACATCTAAATCCATTAAATACCCCACAATGTTATATTTTTAATTTACTCAGTAGTAAAGTGAAAGAGAGGAGTGAAAAAGTTGGCTTAAAGCTCAACATTCAGAAAACTAAGATCATGGCATCCAGTTCCATCAATTCATCGCAAATAGATGGGGAAACAGTGGCTGACTTCATTATGGGGGCTCTGAAATCACTACAGATGGTGATTGCAGCCATGAAATTAAAAGACACTTAATCCTTGGAACGTAAGTTGTGACCAACCTAGACAGCATATTAAAAAGAGAGGACATTACTTTGTCAACAAAGGTCTGTCTAGCCAAGCTATGGTTTTTCCAGTAGTCATGTATGGATGTGAGAGTTGGACTATAAA
>SJYA01000209.1:500986-513925 GCA_006410615.1 Neotragus moschatus
GCAACAGTCCATAGGGTCACAAAGAATCAGACACGACTGAACAACTTAGCATGGACACACACATTATAACTAGAGGTATCACAGCAATCATTTTGAAATGTATAGAAAAAAATCACTACATTGTGTAACAGGAACTAACATAGTATTGTAGGTCAACTGTATTTCAGAAGCAAACAAACAAACTTGTAGAAAAAGAGATCAGATATGTGGTTACTAGTGGCATGGGGTTGGGGGAGAGGGAATTGGATGAAGGCAGTCAAAAGTTACTACAAACCAGATGTGATATAGTCATACAACATAAATATGTTATATATACAAGTTATTAAGAGAGTGAATCCTAAAAGTTCTCATCACACATTTTTAAATTCCTTTGTGTCTCTATACAAAATGATAGATGTTCACTAAACTTATTGTGATAATCATCACATGATGTGAAAGTGAAAGTCGTTTAGTCATGTCCAACTCTTCGCGACCTCATGGACCATAGAGTCCATGGAATTCTCCAGGCCAGATACTGAAGTGGGTAGCCCTTTCCTTCNTCACACATTTTTAAATTCCTTTGTGTCTCTATACAAAATGATAGATGTTCACTAAACTTATTGTGATAATCATCACATGATGTGAAAGTGAAAGTCGTTTAGTCATGTCCAACTCTTCGCGACCTCATGGACCATAGAGTCCATGGAATTCTCCAGGCCAGATACTGAAGTGGGTAGCCCTTTCCTTCCCCAGGGGATCTTCCCAACCCAGGGATCGAACCCAGGTCTCCCTCATTGCAGGCAGGTTCTTTACCAGCTGAGCCTCAGGGGAAGCCCAAGAATACTGGAGTGGTTAGCCTGTCCCTTCTCCAAGGGATCGTCCATACCCAGGAATCAAACAGGGGTCTCCTGCATTGCAGGTGGATTCTTTACCAACTGAGCTATCAGGGACATGATGTACGTGTTAAACCATTATGCTGTACACCTTAAACTTACACAGCGCTATGTGTAAGTTTAGTGAGATTGTATCTCACTAAAACTGGAAGGAAAAAATAAATAAAAATATATTCTTCAAAAATATAGTCTTTGGGGCTTTTTTGGTGGCTCAGTGGTAAAGAATCTGCCTGTCAATGCAGGAGACATAGGTCTGATCCCTTATCCAGGAAAGCCCCACATGTCTCAGAGTAACTAAGCCCAAGCACAACAACTGTTGAGCCTGTGCTCTAGAGTCCAGGAGCCACAACAGCTGAGCCCACATACCATAACTACTGAAGCCCATGTGCCCTAGAGCCTGTGTTCTGCACAAGAGAAGCCACCAAAATGAGATGCCCGAACACTGTAACTAGAGAGCTAGAACAGTACAACCAGAGTAGCTAGAGAGTAGCTGCTGCTCATTGCAACTAAAGAAATGCCTGCACAAAAATGAAGACTCAGCACACACATAAGTTAATATATCAAATTTAAATATATATATATATATATATATAGAGAGAGAGAGAGAGAAAGTCTCTGTAAAAATGAGTTGCTACATATGGCTTAAATAAGACTACTGATTTCCTTCTCTTCCTGTCTGAGATAATTGTGTTTGTAGCACAGACCGTGAGCTTAACTCACGGTTCTTAGCATGGGAGAGAGAACATAGAAAAAAGAATCACTTATCCAGGTCTACTTCAAGAATTAAGTATACTTGTCACATAATACAAGTAAGCACAAAAGGGACTAACTCTTAAAATGTTCATCTTTAGGACATAATAGCTATGGTCATAATAACTGTGATTCCAAGAGTGCCCTAAGCTCTGACCAATCACATCAGCAAATTTTCCCTCAAGTGATGGACAAATATCTAGAAGAGACAGAAATGGAGTTAGTTTCTTGGTCTGAAAAGGCAGAAGGCTCCATCCCAAAAAATATCAGCAGAAGAACTTGTCTGTATCCAAAGTCATAAAGGGAATACCCATCAAGTCACAGGATCATATAGAGATTAGAAAACTATTTGAGAGCAACGTACATGTATCAGAGGGACTGAGGCTTATATCTAGTTTTGGTGGGGAAAACTAATTCCAAAATTTTCTTGACAATCTGAGATAATAATGGTGCCATTTGTATAAATAAGAAAGCAGTTATGAAGGGGAGTGTATACTGGAGGGATGGTCGAAAGGAAAGAGGCTGGCTTCCTTGTTCAGGCATAGATTCACTCATTTGGAAACTAGCTGGTGATGACCTGAACTGAGCTGAAGAGATCCTAAAAGAACAAACACAAGGAGAGAAATTGATAATGGAGAAAAGGAAATGTGATTAGCTATGGACATGATTGGAGAAATTACCAAAAAACTGTTGGCTGTCTGGGGAAAGAGTGGTTTGAGACAATGGTTTGAGATAGAGAGTTGAGGTTCTGTGAGTAGATAAAGCCCCTGCATGACCCATTTGAATAAGGGGCCTAAGGTTTTAGGTAAACTGTAGTTGCTTGTGCATATTCACGTGTTGAAAAAATATTTATTTGGCTGCATCAGGTCTTTCTTGTGGCACGTGGGATCTTCATTATCATTGCAGCTCACGGGCTCTATAGCTGTGGTGCATGGGCTTAGTTGCTCCATGCCATGTGGGATCTTAATTCCCTCACCAGGTATCAAACCCATGTTGTCTGCATTTCAAGGTGGATTCTTAACCCCTGAACCACCAGGGAAGTCCCTACTAAACAGTTTTTATAGGAGTCTTCTTGTAACTCAAAACTTTAATGCTGAAAAGAGAATTATCCTTTAAAAAATAATCAGATACCACTCCTTCTTGGCTCTAACTTTTGAAAATAGCATAAATAGAGGAAATACCATTGCCTAAAAGGTCAACTTATCTACACAGCTTGATTTCTGTTGGGAGACTGGGTAAAAAGTTACAACAGCTCTTATTCTGGTGACGAGCAGGGTGGCACTTAGGTTTTCACTATTTTCTCATGAGTATTGATGGGTGTGTAATTACCTACTCCATAGTCCTGTGTATATATTTTAGGAACATGCAAGGTCTCAGAGAACAAACTTTTACAAATGTATACTCACCTGGAAATACATCCATCCAACCTTAGAATAGGAGTAGTGGAAAGAGCTCTGGACCATATAAAAACCAAACTGCAGTTATCTGGCTCATCCCTCCCTGGATTTGTGATAAGGCAAAGTTACCCCTCTGTGTCTTCATGATCCTCATATGGAGGCTGAGGGATTTAGATTTGCAGAACATATAGTTCTTTTTTAGCTTTAGACTGTGTCTTTTTTCCATGCAAAATCAAGTATTTCCGTGAACATTACACAGTTACGCACCCATGAGAGTCAATTCACTATCTATTTATCTACTATATTTAGTTATTGAAAATATAAAAAGGATAGGAAAACAATCTCTTCTTAAGAACCTCACAATCTAATGAAGTAGACATCACAAGAGCTACCTGCAAACTAACAGGACAATTGAAATAAATGAGGCACAAGGAAAACAGAATTAAGGGGAAAACAGTGTGTCTGGGGGATTTAGATGTTTCCCAGAAAAGGGGATACTTGAACTGAGTCCAAGGAAGGTGACAAGTTCTTTCCACAAATGCACCAAGAGAAGTTTGGGAGTAGAATTATAGGCAGAGAAAAACTACAGCAACTGCAAAAGCATTCAAGAATTGTTTATATAATGAACTTACTTACAAAACAGAAAGAGACTTGGAGAATGAGCTTATGGATGTCAGAGGAAGGTTGGGGGGAAGGGATAGTTAGTGAGCTTGGATGGACATGTACAGACTGCTATAGTTAAACTGAATAACCAATAAGATGTACTGTACAACACATGGAACTCTGCTCAGTGTTATGTGGCAGCCTGGATGGCAGGGAATTTTGGGGGAGAATGGATTCTTGTATATGTATGGCTGAGTCCCTTCACTGTTCACCTGAAACTATCACAACATTGTTAATCAGCTATACCCCAGTACAAATTTTTTTTTTTTTTTTTTAAGAATCATTTGTATTTAGATAACCACAAGCACTTTTGAGGGCTTCCCTGATGGCTGAGAGGTTAAAGCGTCTGCCTGCAATGCAAGAGACCTGGGTTTGATCCTTGGGTCAGGAAGATCCCCTGGAGAAGGAAATGGCATCCCACTCCAGTGTTCTTGCCTGGAGAATCCCATGGACGGGGGAGCCTGGTGGGCTACAGTCCATGGGGTCACAAAGCGTCAGACACGACTGAGTGACTTCACCTCACTTCAAGCTCTTTTGGATGTAAGGGTTCAGCCTGTAATTAATGACTTAAATGGAAGACTTGAAACTATAAAACACCTAGAAAAAAAAAAACACAGGTTAAGAAAAGCTTCATAACAGTGGTTTTGAAACGCTTTTGAGAACACCGTATGTATTTTAAAAATATTATAGTGGTCAGGGTTCTCTAGAACCAAAAGGATAGGCATACAGGTGAGAAAGAGAGATTTATTTTGAGGAATTGACTCATGATTGTGGAGGCTGTTAAGTCCAAAATCTGCAGGTCAGACTGGCAGGCTAAGAACTAGTGAAGATTTGATTTAGCACTCTGCTGGCACATTCTCCCTCCCTTGGGGAAGGTCAGGTTTTCTCTTAAAGCTTTCACAGAATTGGATGGGGACCACCCACATGATGAAGGGTAATCTGTTTTACCATAAATCTACTTATTTACAAGGTAATTTTATCTGAAAACATATTCACAGTAACAGCCAGACATATTTGATCAAATATCTAAGTGCAGTGGCCTAGCAAAGGAGACATATAAAATTAACTATTACTCATAAGTACAAGTTTATGACTATACTACATACATTATAAAATATATGTTTTGAGTGGGTAGACTTTCCCTTCTCTAGGGGATCTTCCCAACCCAGGAATCAAACCCAGGTCTACACGCATTGCAAGTGGATTCTTTATCAGTTGAGCCACAAGGGAAGCCCAAACATATACAACACAGTTGTTAGACAGAATAAAATAAAAAAAAAAAAGACAAAAACAATATTTTCTTCTTAGTGTCCAGCAAACACTTTCATGTTCCCTGAAATATGTGCAACTCACAGGAGAATGGGGAGCTATTATAACAAGGAGTAATAGAATTATATAGATAGGTGTAAGATATGTGTAATTACTATCTCTCTCATAGCAGAATGGACAAAGGAATGAAGCCAGGTGAGATTTGAGGCAGGAATTCTAGTCAAGAGGCAACAATGAGGCAGAATAAAGAAGTGTGGCATCAGATCCAAAGATGTAGCAGCGGTGATACAATAGGATGGCTTGATCACGGGTGGGGGTTGAAGATAATGAGGAGTCTTAGGCAACTTCCAGAATTTGGTCCCTCAGGCATTCTAGCCTTGTTGAGCTCTTGGCCTTGAAAGATAAAGGCTTTGAATGCAAGTTCCAGATTGGATATAGGAGACAGTTTAGCAGATGCAGATGACAGTAGAAAAAGGGTGAGACTGGAGTCATAAGAAACACCAATGTTTAAAAATTATATTGAATTACAAAAAGGCTACTATTTATTCAGGGTTTATCACTATGCCAAATATCTTGCATATATTATCTTCTAATCTTTAAAACAACCCTATGAGACAAGAATTATACTCCCCATTTTTTTATAGACCAAGAANAAAAGGGTGAGACTGGAGTCATAAGAAACACCAATGTTTAAAAATTATATTGAATTACAAAAAGGCTACTATTTATTCAGGGTTTATCACTATGCCAAATATCTTGCATATATTATCTTCTAATCTTTAAAACAACCCTATGAGACAAGAATTATACTCCCCATTTTTTTATAGACCAAGAAACTGAAACTAAAAAAAATTAAGTAACTCACCAAAGGTCACAGCCAGTAAGAAGAAGAGCTGGAAACCTAGGTTCAGTCAAACTTCAAGAGCCATGTCTTTACTCACTATGTGATTATGTCAGCCATTTAAAGAGCAAACTGAAAGAAAGCAGAAGTTCTCCACTTATCTCTAGGCATGCAGAGAGCTTGGGGAGGAAGNAAAAATTAAGTAACTCACCAAAGGTCACAGCCAGTAAGAAGAAGAGCTGGAAACCTAGGTTCAGTCAAACTTCAAGAGCCATGTCTTTACTCACTATGTGATTATGTCAGCCATTTAAAGAGCAAACTGAAAGAAAGCAGAAGTTCTCCACTTATCTCTAGGCATGCAGAGAGCTTGGGGAGGAAGAGATGGATGGGTTTCGTCATTTAGCAGGATATTGTCTTAGATTCAAACATTGTGGAGTGGAAGCCCAGGGTTTAGAGTCAGGCAGACTGCCATCAAATCTTTCTTTGTGACTCAGTTTCTTGATCTGTAAAACAAAGATAAAAAGTAGTTTAAATCAAATTAAGTACTGCAAATACAGTACCTGTTAATAAATTATAATAATTTTTATTTTGTTTCTTCATGCTAGTCTAACTGTGAAAAAGAAAGACAATGTCCTCTAGGGTAAAGGAGAAAATTATCAAGACTAGAAAGAACTCTGCGTTACCTCAAAGAGATTATTCCAAGCAATTCTATTTATACATCGAAAATGATATATTTATTTAAAGGTGCTTCTTCCAACAAGCCCTTTTGTTTTGTGGCTTAAATATATATATATATATATATTTATATATATATATATATGCATTGACAGTGAACACCTGAGTAGTCATCAAGATTGCATAAATTCCAAACCAGATTTTCACTCTCCAAACTACTTGAAAACAAATTCTGAAAAATCACAAAGGACAATGGAATTGAAAAATCTGTAAGTATTTAAACAGATTCTCAGACCCTCTAAGTTAAAAAGTACCCCCAGAATGAATCAAAACAATATGATTGCTTATGATCGCTGTGCATGTAAATATGGAATTGGTCCCCAAGGACTGGATGGTTAACAAGTATTTCTCTTTTTTCTGTCTGCAGGCTCTGACCCTGGAAATGCTCAGCTGGGAACTGATGTGTCTGTTGTGATGTCTGGAGGGACCACAGCTGGGTAACATCACCATGCCTGTGCATGAGAAGGAATGATTTGCCCTCTTCCTTCTCATTCCATCTGATGCTCACTAATGAGGTCCAGAGGTTTGATCTTGCAGAGCCCATCTCTCTCACAGAGGAGGGAAGGACATTTGGTGCAATGATAAACTGCCCTCACTCAAGCTAAACAGACAGAAAGATATTAAATAGATGTAGTTAAACAAAAAAAGCAAACAAATTACAGGTGACATCAGAGTACCCCTTTCCTAGGTTACTCTGATGGAATATCCTGCCACTTATTAGATTTTGGCTAAGGAAACTTCCGCTTGTGCTAATTAACAAAATATTTATCTACAAGAATGAGACGGTTGTCCAGTATATAACTTTTAGTTAAATACTGAATGTGTTAAGTCTTTTCTTAACTATGGTGAAGTTAATGTGCTTTTTAACATTTGCTAAATCTNAGGTTACTCTGATGGAATATCCTGCCACTTATTAGATTTTGGCTAAGGAAACTTCCGCTTGTGCTAATTAACAAAATATTTATCTACAAGAATGAGACGGTTGTCCAGTATATAACTTTTAGTTAAATACTGAATGTGTTAAGTCTTTTCTTAACTATGGTGAAGTTAATGTGCTTTTTAACATTTGCTAAATCTGTATGGTTTTTGTTTCAATACAATGGAACAATTCAGTCTGGTATTATAAGATCTCATCTAGTGAGGATAAAAGCTAATGCTGTCTAGAAAGCATGGCTTAAAATTTCTTGAAGCTGTGTTTACCATCCTGCCTAAATTATGCAGGCAGAGCTTATAAACTATTAGGGCCTTTAGATCTTCAGATGGGAAACATTTTCAGATTTAGAAAAGCTTCCTTGTTGGATTTGAACTTTTCAGTTTAAAATAATTAGGGGGAAAAGGGAACATAATCCTCTCACTAATGTATTTTTTCCTCAGTAAAGGCTGAGGAATTTAGCATTAAGATGCAATCTGGAAAAATAAATAAAGAAATGGAAGAAAAGGCTTTCCTTTCTCCATTGTTGCTTAATTCCTAATAACAAAATTGCAAAATATAGAACTTCATATTCAGCGATATTGGTATATGTCGACTTATATTGGTATATGTCTTATATTGGTATATGTTGACTCCCCCAGGGATGACTCATTGCTGCAAGTTGACAATTTGAGACAAATCTCTGTGATACTGAAAGACATTTCTCTGGAACACCACCTCTTCAGCAGTCCCATGGCAGCCATCATTCACCATGCCTCCACCCAGGTAAACAAGCAAAACAAACAAAAGAGCTATTCCTCTCTGCCATTTTACTTGTTATCTGTTTTATACTGTTGCAACTCTGAAACAATGTAAGCTTTGAGAGGAAAAAGTCCACCTTGTTTTTTACATTAAATGTTCATTCCTGAGCTGATCTTAGTTAGCTGTTCCTTTGAAGCCACAAGGCAGTCTTACAATCATTTAACATGCTATTAATTTAGCTGTTGTAGGATGATGGGTTTCTCAGCTTGCTCATACATAGAACTCTTAAGATGGGAAATGTGCAGATGTCATACCTTTGCTTCCTCAGCTATTACTACCCTCTTTCTCAAGAAGTATAATTATCAGTAACTAAATGAACTGCCATTAAATAGTTCATTATTTGGGCTAATGTAGACTTTGGCTCGTCATGTTGCTTTGTGAAATGTTGATGCAAATATTTCCAAACAAAATTCATTCTAGAATGTAAGTTTTGGTCTTTGTATTTTAACCACTACTAAGCAAGCATAAATTCATTACAGATTTGTTAGGTCAAATGTGGTTAATATTTCTCCATTAAATGAAAATGAGTTCAAAATGTAAGGAGGGCCATTCAGTTCAGTTCAGTTCAGTTCAGTTCAGTTCAGTTCAGTCTCTCAGTTGTGTCTGACTCTTTGCAACCCCATGAATCACAGCACGCCAGGCCTTCCTGTCCATCACCATTTCCCGGAGTTCATTCAGACTCACGNCATTCTGCTCTGCTTGCCATTTTAACAGGCTTTGTCCCATTTTTTTTTCCCTTCCAGATGGTGGATGTGCAACTTCTGAGAAGGATGACTAGCAACTTCAGAGGCTTAAAACGTACATCCACCAAACAAAGCTATCTGTAAATACATTGTTTGTTTTGAACAAACCTTCTGTTCTGGTTCTATTTGATTAACAAGAATAATCAAACATCTAAATAAAAATCATTGTCTGTTACCACTGGAGAGTGTCCAACTAGTCTTAGACAGCTTGGAAAGCTGGCAAAAGGCAAGACACATTGTGCTGGGGGACATCCAGGCCAGCATGCTGGGACCTGTGTGCCATCTGCCCCCACCCCTCTGCTCGGATCCCAGTCCAATCGTTTTAGTCACATTAGAGCAAGATTCCGACAAAGCCAAAAGACGCAGCTCCCAATTTCACAGACTACAGAAAGGCTCACAGGGAGATGGCCAGCCTCTGGAGAAACGTTGAATGACCTCCTGGCTCAGGCACGACGAAGCTTCCCCAAACTTCATATTCCATAAAAGGCTGAGCACCTTTCTCTGTGTTTTACTTTTCCCCACCACGAGAGCTGTTGAAACCTTCCAAGTTATAATGTGAATGTTCCCCACACTCAGTGCCGGAAGACATTATATGCTAATTGTTTGTTGCTTTAGAGCAAAGCAGGACCACTGAGAAGCCAGCCCTGTCTTGATATTTGTAGCTGCATTTACCAAGAAGCAAAGTTCAGCAGAAATAAGCAAAAATCATCTGAAACCTTTTCTTCATCAAATAAAAAACATTTCTGACACCCTGTTTAATGACAACATTCAACTGTTTCTTTTCCATCTTTATTTTCCCTCTAAGGTTTAGCTTATTGGCTCATTATATGCCTGGAACATGAAAGATGACAAGCGGATGGAACTCTGGCTCAGCAGATTCAGAGCCCAGCCCCCACCAGCTCAGCCCTCATCCCCTCCTCCTCTCTTGCCTTCTCTTCTGCTCCCCCAGCTCTCCCGCCTCCTGCTGCAGATCTCTTTCTGCTGCCTGGCAACCGCTCCACAGGCAATGTCACACAGGATTGCTTATTACAGCTTCAGAGAAATAAACAAGAGGGGGAAAATTCTGGCTGTTACATTAGAACTGCTATGTACAAATGCACCAAAGCCAGGTAATTCTAGGACTGATGCTATAGGAAAATTTTGCACTATGGTGCCTGGTCTTCCCCTCCATGGGGAGAGAGAAGAGTGAGGGGGAAAAATAGAAAGGGAGTCTTTACATGGCTTTTAGCAAGTCATGTATTAAATGCAACCATCCTTTTGGCATAGACCTCAAATAGAACTATTTCTGGGCGTTAAGAACCTTAGCGAGAAATTTTACAGTTGTCATTTGAAAAGTGCAGTGTGCGTATCAGGAGGAAATTTCTCTTGCTTATCATTATCATCTTGGCTCATAATGACTGTGTAGATGGTTTTAACAAGACTTAAGGGCACCACATCCACTATTTGAGAACTGAGTCAGGACCTAGCTTTCCTTCAGTACAGTTTATTTGCTAATTTGTGGGTATTTTGTTCCTTTCACCATTCACTGATGTGTTGTCTCCAGTAACTGACAATGACAGCATATGTTTTACATCCAGTGGGGGACACAATGGTGCAGAAGAGACCTGATGCTCTCCCAGGTCCCCAACACATGGAAAGCTGACAATTCAACGAATCACTACAATAAACTCTGCTAAAGGATGAAGGGGGGAGGGGATTAAAAAAATGGAAAAGTCTTGTTCTACTTTCCATTCAGGATTCTGTGTTTCTTGCATTAACTTCTCTGTAGTATAAATGGTAAAGAATCTGCCTGTGATGCAGAAGACCAGGGTTCGATCCCTGGGTTGGGAAGTTCCTCTAGAGAAGGGAATGACAATCCACTCCAGCATTCTTGCCTGAAGAATTCTGTGGACAGAGAAGCCTGGCAGTTCATGGGGTCGCAAAGAGTCAGCCACAAGCGAGCAACTAACACACACACACACACAAACACACACACAGGCGTAGTTCTATATCAGGATTTCCTTTTGTGTCCTATTTAGCCAGGCAATAGAAGGAAGCAGACTTCTTCCAAGCTCAGTTTCCTGAGGATGACATCTAGACAGCATAAACACTATTTGAAGTGTATCTTATCCAGAAACCTGAACTCACCTTCACCTTGACTGTAAAATCGTTTCATGTTCCACTTTGTTGGCCTCAGTCACTGAAAGGCATGAGACTGACCTATTTTCTCAAGCAAGCTAGCTTTAAACAGTAACCAAGATCCCGTCTTTGACCAGTTCTTGTCCACAAATTAGACTTAAAGGCATGGGTGTCCCTAACACAAATCATAGTATTCCAGAAAATGTAGAGAATCCTGTGCATAGTGAAATAATGTCATATCTTGATAGAGTAGGATACAAGTAGTGTCAAGGTTTCAAGAATGGCTAATGATTGGCAAATAGTAGATGTCCAAAGTATAGATAAGGAAAGTCATTATGGAGTCATTGGTATGATATTGGAAGCAGTGACTCTTACCAAGGAAAATTACTATGAAGAACTGGGCAAAAGTGCTAGGTAACCAAAGTGCAATAGCTAGAGCTCTGGGCTAGGCTCAGTTTTCAGAGTGTGAATGATAAGGAAGAAAGAAGCAGTCAGATATCCAGTCAGATAGACTGGCCGAACATGGGCAGATTCTGGGCCTCAGCCTGACGCTCACATTACCAAGTAGACCAGAATGTTCACCTTCAGGACAAGGGGCAGTTTCAGTTCACCTCACTCCTAGAATTCAGCAGTTTGGTGACTAGATGCAACTTCTGGGGATGGGGAGTGGAGGTGGGGGATGGGCTTCTGGCACCCCCACCTGGTAGTGGAGGGTATACTGGATGGTCAGCAGAGAAGGGAAGCCAGGCTTCATCCAGGCAGCCCAGCCAAGACACAGACTTTGATTAGACAGACCNGGTGACTAGATGCAACTTCTGGGGATGGGGAGTGGAGGTGGGGGATGGGCTTCTGGCACCCCCACCTGGTAGTGGAGGGTACACTGGATGGTCAGCAGAGAAGGGAAGCCAGGCTTCATCCAGGCAGCCCAGCCAAGGCACAGACTTTGATTAGACAGACCTAGTTATGAATCCCAGTTCTGATATTTAATGACTATACAACCCTGGGAAAATCACTTAAGTTCCTGAGCCTGTTTCCTTCTCCTCGAGTTTTCAAAGAATGTCAGTAAGAGCTTTTATTAAAATTACTATTATGCTGCAAAGGACCAGAAACAAATAATCAGAAAATGGTTTGCCATAATATGAAAGCAAAAATTAAAAGTAATTATTGTTCCATCTAAATTTACAGAATTGGAAAATGAGGATAAGTGTTACTAATAACCCTGAGATGGCATGCTCTCAAGAACTGAAATTGCAGAATATCTGTCAAGTTGAAAACAAACCCCCTTCCTCTATCCCCACCTGACTCCCAGTTTGCCTATCACATCACAGCATGTGTGCATACTCCAAATATCCATGACTGTCTACTTGGCCAAAAGTCTTGGTCTAATTCTCACTCTGTATGACTTGGGAATCAAGAGTCAGGGGTGGGCTTGCTGACCATGAGAGGGGTCTCTGTTACATATCCTTACAGCATCTTTCTTATGCACTAACAGGGAGATGCAAAATTCTAAGGGTCCCATTGTCACCACCTGGGCAGTTTTAACCTGTCCCTGAACCGTACCTTAGCCTAAGGGAGGCTGACTCAGACAGTTTCTGAAGAACTCTTTTCAATTCAGGAACATCTCTGCTCCCATCCTAAGCTTTTTCTGCTGCGGCTGCTCAGTTGCGCAGTTGTCTTCCAACTGTTTGTGACCTCCCCTCTAATTGTCTTCCTGGTCTTCTGGCTTCCTTGGCTACATCTCTGCTTTCCTGCCTATGTTTTCCACTGGTCTTGACAACAGAGTGTCAAGAAGCTTTCAGTGTTTTTTTTTTTTTTTTTT
>SJYA01000209.1:514211-587005 GCA_006410615.1 Neotragus moschatus
ATCCCCTCCCCCCTTCATCCTTTAGCAGAGTTTATTGTAGTGATTCGTTGAATTGTCAGCTTTCCATGTGTTGGGGACCTGGGAGGGCATCAGGTCTCTTCTGCACCATTGTGTCCCCCACTGGATGTAAAACATACGCTGTCATTGTCAGTTACTGGAGACAACACATCGGTGAATGGTGAAAGGAACAAAATATCCACAAATTAGCAAATAAACTGTACTGAAGGAAAGCTAGGTCCTGACTCAGTTCTCAAATAGTGGATGTGGTGCCCTTAAGTCTTGTTAAAACCATCTACACAGTCATTATGAGCCAAGATGATAATGATAAGCAAGAGAAATTTCCTCTTCATACGCACACTGCACTTTTCAAATGACAACTGTAAAATTTCTCGCTAAGGTTCTTAACCTTAGAGAACCAATTCAAATGTACTCTTTTTAACGGCTGAGAAGCTTTCAGTTTTAATTTACTCATCTCTGGGGCCTCCTCTTGGTTGACAAGATACCCCACATGACTTTTAGCTGTGGTCCCTGGGAACCCAGTAGCAGGCACCTAAGAGTCAAAATCTGGTTCTCTGTTAAAGATGAGTCAGATAGGTATGTATCTAGTTTTCTCAAACTTATGAAAGAAATTGCAAACCTCAAAGCTCAGTATTTCTCAAAGTAGTTCAAGGAGCAGCTGCATCAAGGTCACCAAGGGTTTGTTTGCATTTTCTTAAGTCAGGATTTAGAACCAAATGCCAGATTTACCAGCTAGCTCCCCTAGCTGATCATTACAAATATTGAAGTTTAAGGCTCATTGCCATAATCCTTTGAGGGTCTGGAAACCACCCCCCCAAAATAAAAACCTTCCAGTAAATAAGTGATGATATAAATCCAACTGTTCAGCAATAATCTTTATAAAATCACATCTACCCAGACATTTTTCTCTCTGCAAGAGTATAGGTATGCCTTTTTTAAAAGTTAGTAAACCACTGATATAAAAACTAATAAACAAACCAAAAAACGTGATTCCTCAAGGGCAACAACACAAGTCATATGATGCATTAAATGATTTTATTTACCCAGACTCCTGACCAGTTACTCATTCATTCAACAGATGCTGCTGCTGCTGCTGTTGCTAATCGCTTCAGTCGTGTCTGACTCTGTGCGACTCCGTAGACGGCAGCCCAGCAGGCTCCTCCGTCCCTGGGATTCTCCAGGCAAGAACATTGGAGTTGGTTCAACAGATGCTATTAAGTGAATATTATGTCAGGCACCATTCTTGGTGTGAGGATCATTGGGTCTTCGTCTGAGGCAAAGTCACTGCCCTCATTAAGCTCCCATTCTAGTGAAGAAGGCAGGCAATGGATAACTTATTAAAATAAATAATATTTCCAGGCCACAGTAATGGCATGAAGAAAACTAAAGCAGCTTGTGGAGTTTGAGATCACCTGGAGAGACAGTTTCACAGAGGGAGGGAGCAGGAACAACTTCTCAAAAATGGTATTTCAATATGGTCCTGAATGACATAAAGGAGGAACCATAGGGAGATCAGAGGAGAGGGAGTAGTGAGTGTAAGTGCATGAGGCAGGGGCAGCTTTGGTGTGTTTGAAGAGAAGCAGGTAGTAGAGTTGCTGCACAGAGTGAGTGAGGGGAAAGCGGGAGGAGACGAGGAGAAGGGGTCATGCAAGGCTTTGTAGGCTATTGTCAGGAGGTTATATTTTCCTTGGTTGCTAATGGAAAGCTATTTTAGAGTTTTGAGGAAAGTTACATCATCGTATGTACATTAATTTTTAAAATCACTCTGTTTTACAAAATATAGACTGGTGAGGACAAAGAGTGGGAGCTAGAAACCAGCCATCGGGCTATTTCAGTAGTTTATGGGAAGAGGCAATGGAACCTGGGTGAAAGTCAGATCAGTGGAGACAGGGGACAACTTCCAGATAAAATTTGGAAGTAGAGATGACAAGGTTTGTACTGTATATGGAAACCAAAGGAAACAGAGAAATCAAGAATGCCTATATAATTTAGCTTGACCACTTGGTTAAATGGTAGTATGTATATGTGCTCAGTCACTCAGTCGTGTCCGACTCCTTGTGACTCCCATGTACTATAGCCTGCCAGGCTCTTCTGTCCATGGGATTCTCCAGGCAAGCACACAGAAGCAGGTTGCTATTCCTCCTCCAGGGGATGGTCCCAACCCAGGGATCAAACCTGCATCCCCTCTGTCTTAGGCACTGGCAAGCAGACTCTTTACCACTGTGCTACCTGGGAATCCCTGAATGGTGGTACATTTTATCAAAAGGCGAAGTCTAGAGAAAGAAAACTTCTGGAGAAAATATCAAGAGTTTTCTTTTGGTTGTAATCAACTTATAAAATCTTACAGATAGCTAAGATGTTGAATGAGAATTTATGTATATTACTCTAGACCTCATAGCTCCAAATGAGATACAACTTTGAGAGTTATCACCATTAAGAGATGAAATGACAAAGAAGAATGGGGAGCTTTCCCAAGGAGTCGCTGTCCCTAGAGAAGAGGAGATACAGAATTGAGTGCTAAACCACTCTTAGGTTTAGAGGACAAAGAGGAGTCAGTTAAGCCTGAAAAGGAAAAGCTAGTGAAGTTGGAGCAAAATGAGTGGGGTTACTTGGAAACCAAGAATTAAATGTTTTCACATAGGACTTATATCATGTTGTGTAGGGACAGAAATGNGGGAGCTTTCCCAAGGAGTCGCTGTCCCTAGAGAAGAGGAGATACAGAATTGAGTGCTAAACCACTCTTAGGTTTAGAGGACAAAGAGGAGTCAGTTAAGCCTGAAAAGGAAAAGCTAGTGAAGTTGGAGCAAAATGAGTGGGGTTACTTGGAAACCAAGAATTAAATGTTTTCACATAGGACTTATATCATGTTGTGTAGGGACAGAAATGACTGTTCAGTAGCGTGAAAGAAGGCTTGATGCCAAGGGTATTAAGTATTTGGACGTTAATAACTGGTATTTACTTTGTATTTTAATAAATGAAAGATGTGTGAATGGTACAAGTAAACTTTCCCAAAAGACTTCCAAAATGGGAACATAACTATTGAAAACAGCCCAACAAGAAGTGATACACAATGCTATTTTCCCTAGGGGACTGAGATACATTCAAAGGCTGGTGGAATTTTTTTTTTTTTTTTTAACTTCCTTTGGCAGCAAATCAACACCATCAAATAACTTATGGAAAAGGGCAAAATAAAATACACTGATTAGACCTGCTAGGACTTCTTGGTATTTTGAGAGGAAAGGTTAAGGTTGAAAAAGTGGTAACTGAGAACTAATATTCCTAGATTTTCAGTAGGTTACACAACAATTTGTCATAAGATAAAGAGGAGACAGGAGAGCAAAGGCCTGTTTTAAGTTGTGGTGGGTTGTGTTTTCCTACGAGCTTATTAGCTCAGAGACTCTACAGCAGTAATGACACCCTGACTAGACAGAATAGGAAATTGCTTCCCTGCTTAGTATTTACTGAGGTCCCCAAATGAAGGTATTCAGAGGATTTACAAACTGGGTGACTACAAAGTTATGGGACTGATTCCACATTTCATTTTTTTGTGAAACCTCACTTGATTTCTTCTCCATAAATTGTTTATAAAGCAACTCATACAGAGATTTTTATATCCATAAGAATCATTTTTCTCACACAGAAGAGTGATCACTCTTATGATTAATGTTGACTTTTTATTGACATTTAATATAGTTTACTTAAAAAATATGTTGGCAGATTTAAAGTTAAATCCACAAAAAAGAACAAATGCAGGCCAGATTTTTTTCTGGGAGCTATTTTTTTCAATACATCTACTCATGTTTTTAGGAAAAATTTTCTCTGTAAGAGTTTTACCTCATAGATTTTAAATTAGCATACTGCTAATTTATAAAATCAATAATAAAACATTCACTTCATGGGAAATGAAGCCATAAATACAAGAAACAGTCTACACTGGCAGGTTGAAGAAACAGACTAACCTCTGCAATTATGATGGGACCAGATGTTAGGTAATGTTGATCTTTTACTTTTTCTGATTCCTCCTCTTTACAACTCAGGATCCTTCGCACTAAAATGGATGTGCTGAATTAAACTTCACTCCCTGAAGTCACAGGGAATATGCTATTATCTCCATTAACAGAGGAAACAAAAGTAGGGGCATTCCACAATGGTGGCAAACTCCTGAATCATGCCCAGTTGGCTTTAGGAAATGTTTTGTACTTAACATTGGATATGGGTGTGTCTGATATTCTGGGAATTTACTTCAAAGAGAATAATGAAATGACACAGTGAAAACTTGGCTCTCTTCGAGCTGGGAAACCCTCCAGTTTTCTGATCCTAACTTTGTCCATTCAGGAAACAGACATGCCCTTGCTCAAAGTTGTCTCTGAACAAAAGACTATGTACTGATCCTTCATATTTCAAAGGGCTTCCTTACAGAGGTAAAAGTTCCCTTAAGGAGACAGGAATAATTAAGCAGAATGCTTGAGAGTGCTTCTGCTGGGATGTTTGCATGGACCCACAGAGAGCAACCTGTCTGCTAGGTGGGGCTGAGAAAGAACTGCAAAAGAGCAGATGGCACCCCTTCATACAGCCAGTATTGACTTGTAAGTCACTGGCTTCCCAGGTGGTACTAGTGATAAAGAACTCCCCTGTTACTGTAGGAGAAATAAGAGACCGGGGTTAGATCCCTGGATTGGGAAGATCTCCTGAAGGAGGAAATGGCAACCCACTCCAGTACTCTTGATCCCTGGGTTGGAAAGATCCCTTGGGGGAGGAAATGGCAACTTACTCCAGTATTCTTGCCTAGGAAATCCCATGGATAGAGGACCCTGACAGGCTATGGACCATAGGGTCCCAAAGAGTTGGACAGGACTGAAGTAAATTGGCATGCATCATANTCTTGATCCCTGGGTTGGAAAGATCCCTTGGGGGAGGAAATGGCAACTTACTCCAGTATTCTTGCCTAGGAAATCCCATGGATAGAGGACCCTGACAGGCTATGGACCATAGGGTCCCAAAGAGTTGGACAGGACTGAAGTAAATTGGCATGCATCATATATGATCAGCCCTCAAGATAATTTATATGGAGATTATTTCTCTTATCAACTCTGAAATCTTTAGCAAAATACTTAATTTTCCTAGTCTCTACATCTATAAAATGGTACCTCATGGGCTTACTGTGACGATTAAATGAGATAATAGTATGCTGGGTTCCAGCAGTGACCTCTGGGAGTTGGTGATGGACAGGGAGGCCTGGTGTGCTGCGATTCATGGGGTTGCAAAGAGTTGGACACGACTGAGCGACTGAACTGAACTGAACTGAGCCCCGGTGGATCCAGGGAATTCGAAGCAGGGACAGAGTCAGTGAGGAAAGACTTATTTACTCAGAGATATAAAGAGAGATTAGGAAAGAATAGTGTAGTAGGAAAATTAGTGGAGAAAAGAGGCTAAATAACTTGGTTTACATGGAGAATCAATAAAACTCCGAGACAAGGAGTTTGCACCGTCTACATAGGCCACTGGCACCTGCTTGAATAGCAGAGGGTGCCTCGCCTTGGGCTCCTTCTCACGTGGGTCTTAGAAGCCAGGGCAAATAAGTAGACATGGTGAGCCTGTGCACTCCAGATGGGAATTCAGCCAGAAAAGGGAGAAAAGAACGACATGGGGGATCCAAGCATCAGTGCCAGACCCACAACTTTATTTTCAAAAGCTACTTATATACCCCAAGCTGTACATAAAGAAATAATGGAATATGCAGAGCTATGCAGGGGCTGCAGTCCTGACTCTTATTGAGAGCAGGCTTTCTTTTTGGATACCTTCCCGTATACAAAAGGTCTTAGGTGGTTTTACATAATCTTCTGGCCATGGCCTGTTAACATTTTTATGGCTCTTTTCCTAGATAAATGTCTATTAACCAGAAAACTCTTTTTCCCTTGAAGTGTTTTTTCTTTAATCTGCATCACCCTCAAAGTACTAAGTAAAGTTACATTCCTGTAGAACAAAGGTGCAGTGAGTTATAACAAAGAAAGTACTTAACTCAAAGATCTAATGTTGCTAATGCCAGGGCTACTATCTGTTTTTTCTACATACCAACTACATCTACAAATAAAAGATATGAAAACTTGGCAGCAAGTATTGGCTCAACAAATGAAACCCTTAATCAGTCCTATTCTAATGATTTTGACTCCTCGGAAGTCCCTACATTCCTAGGATGCTTTTAAGCTTCCTGTGCCTCTCCTGGTCAGGAGGCCACAAACAATCACACGTGCAGCTGTAAGAGTCCGGCAGGCAGGCTAGAAAGCCTTCAGAGGGGTTTTTGTATTGAAACACTCTTATTATGCCCAGGAGACTTATTATATAAAAGCTCTAAATTAACTTTTTCCAGAAAAAAGTGGTGGGGGGACAGCCCCCTGTTAATGTCAGAAGAGTAGGTGGAAGGCATAGCACAGTAAAGCAGGCAGACTCTGGTTTTGGGGCAGATGCATGAGCAGATCCAGAGAGGCTTCCTTAAGGCCCAACTCGCCTTTGCCTGTTGGGCCACTTAACCTCATAACCTTTGACACGGGAAGGACTCCTTGTGCTGGCTCCCAGCAATAGTACTCAGTGCTCGGCANGGCATAGCACAGTAAAGCAGGCAGACTCTGGTTTTGGGGCAGATGCATGAGCAGATCCAGAGAGGCTTCCTTAAGGCCCAACTCGCCTTTGCCTGTTGGGCCACTTAACCTCATAACCTTTGACACGGGAAGGACTCCTTGTGCTGGCTCCCAGCAATAGTACTCAGTGCTCGGCATCATACCAGGTACAAAGCAAATGATCAAATCATATTAGCTTTTATTAGGCTATAGATTGACTTTAAAATGCCTCTCACGCAGTAATGTCTTATTGTTTTACAAATATATTCAGTTGCAGTCAGGCTTAGTGAAATGAAATGTTGACTAAAGACATTACTAAATACACATATGTACCAAGGAAATGTTAAACAACTACCATGTACTAGGGATTCTTATCCACGAACTTAATTTTGCAATTATGCATTTTCTTAATTAGCTGGTCCTGAAGGAAAAACTACTGTCATGTTAAAGCTCATGCAATTTATGACACTATAAGCTGTCTTGAGTAATAATTATATGTAATGTGAGGCACATAATGAGATCCTTAGATGGGGGAAAGAGAATTATAAAATCCAATTTGAGACAAATGGAGATATTTGAATATGAATTGGATAAAAGGAACTTTTCAGTTCAGTTCAGTCACTCAGTCGTGTTCAAATCATTGCAACCCCATGAATTGCAGCACACCAGGCCTCCCTGTCCATCACCAACTCTCGGAGTTCACTCAGACTCACTCCCATCGAGTCAGTGATGCCATCCAGTCACCTCATCCTCTGTCGTCCCCTTCTCCTCCTGCCCCCAATCCGACCCAGCATCAGAGTCTTTTCCAANGCTTCCTGACCTGCATACAGATTTCTCAAGAGGCAGGTCAGGTGGTCTGCTATTCCCATCTCTTGAAGATCAGTTTGAGTCCACTCACACCAATGGAAAAGCAAGTCAAGTACCCTTCTGTGATGGGAAGACAATCGTGTCATTTTCTAATATAAAGGCCAGCAGAAGTTTCCTCACTAGAGAGAGAGATAGAAACTGTTGAGTGCTGAATGTAAGTGAATTTTAGTGGGAAGTTCAAATATTCAAACACTATCAATATCAAAATTAATGAAATATATTCATTTTATGTTATCATGCAACAAACTATCCAATTAAAATCTTAGCCAATATTACAGGTCAAGAAAAGTCTTTATGGTCACATGACTATTGCTATTACAAATTTCTAGAAGATATTCAAGGCATTTCCAAGCAGAGATAGAGACTGTTTATGACCTTTTATAAATATAATTATAGAAAAGCATCAATTGTCTACAACTCAACTAGAAGGAACTTTCCATAAGCCACACTGGAATAATGGACACACTCAATCTGTAGTGTGAGGATGTAAATTATAATACTAATATTTAGTAAGAGCAAGCTAAAATACCATGAGGTAGTATGCATCTTATGTAATCTCCCACAACTTCAAGTCTAGAAAAGATACCCAGACAATTTTACATCACTGCACATCTTTTTATATTGCATCCACTCACAGAACAACATTGTAGCTTAGGTCTATTTCCCTACTTCTCTCACTTACTGGGGTCTGCTATGTGGTTTGGAAAGGGAACTCTTGGATCTAGGCTACTGGTTACAGTTAGTAACCTGAAGAAATTCAAGTTTCCAAATAATGAAAGATGCAGATATAGGCTCTATATTGTATGCAATNTAGGTCTATTTCCCTACTTCTCTCACTTACTGGGGTCTGCTATGTGGTTTGGAAAGGGAACTCTTGGATCTAGGCTACTGGTTACAGTTAGTAACCTGAAGAAATTCAAGTTTCCAAATAATGAAAGATGCAGATATAGGCTCTATATTGTATGCAATAAAGTGAAGTCGCTCAGTCGTGTCTGACTCTTTGCGACCCCATGGACTGTAGCCTACCAGGCTCCTCCCTCCATGGGATTCTCCAGGCAAGAGTACTGGAGTGGGTTGCCATTTCCTTCTCTAGGGGATCTTCCCGACCCAGGGATCGAACCCAGGTCTCCAGCATTCCAGGCAGATGCTTTAACCTCTGAGCCACCAGGGAAACCCAATAAAGTAGCAGAGAAAACCAATATTTGTGTCTAATCATGTGTAAGGAAAGAGTATATACAACTCCATAAGGCCAATGGAATTCTCACAATCTGGTGACTTAAAAATTCAATTAACCAATATACCCTATCTTCTCCCTGAACTGAAGACTCCATTTAATTGAAACTCTGGGGTCTGTATCTCTTAAAAATTTTACTCATACACACACACACACACATACATATGCATATATATATTTCCTATATTTCAAAATACACCCATATTTTTGCCTTTTGTGTGCCAACAAGAAAAAAGAAGCGTCTTATCTGTTTTCTGTAGTAAACTGTGTCTACTTTGCCACAATATTCATGTAAGATGTCATTAGACAGATGATGAAGACAGATCTCTCCTGAGTTTGTGTTATTGTGTTTAATGTGAGCACATTTGAAAATAATCACATATTCAGATTCTTGCTAAAATGGCAAAAGGCGTTTCCTTGACTGTCTTCTTTACTGATTAACCAGTAGCATTTTGGTGAGATAGTTTTTTTTTTCCCCCTGAAAAACTTTAATTTTACTTGATGCAAATTTGCATCCCAAACAATTCACATAAAAACATAATAGAAGTGTCCATTTTTTTGGTCTCAAAATGGTTACTATTTAAAAACACTTTACATCAAAGAAATAAAAAGCAAGATTTTAACTATGCTTCATGAAAAACATGTATATGTAGGGATATGATTAAAATTAAACACAGCATATATTGATACGATTTCTTACTCTACTGAATAAAATGAGAAAGACTTCCATTTTTAATCACCCACTATACAATACATTTTATACAGAAATGTGGGAGCAAAGGCATGCTATCTGCAAAGAGCTCAGAGCTGAATGTGGGTATTTTGACTAGCAGTACAGTCTTGCATAACACAGCATTCTGCAGTGTGTCAGCAGTTCAAAGCAATACTCTATTCTTCGGATCACTTATCCATTATTACTTCAGATAATGAGTATCTGATACAAAATAAAAGTGATGGATGCTGAGTGAACCAGTGAGTGTGTTCTGACTAAGAACAAACGGAAAAGACACCGTGGCTCATTGCTTGATGAAATTACTTTTGGGTATTTAAATACATCTTACATTATGTTATGCATGGACTGTTGATGGGAACTCTGGAAATTAGTCCTGGAAAATTAACTGTTTCTACCCCATGAAACTGTTACTTAAATCTCCTAATTGCACATCAGAAATAATTATTAAATAAATTTCCTTATATTTGTACTTGAGGTATCAATATTTTAGAGGCATTATTTTAATATCCATCTGGCACTCACTGATAGCATCCCCCCTACCCAACTTTCAAAATAAAAAGGGCAAAGAGGATAAGAGTGGAAAGAACAGATATTTCTTCCAAGATACTGTATAATATTATTCCTGTTCGAATCTGAAATAGTGAATTTAGGACAGGAAAATGATTCATCATTTCTTGGAAAAACAATTTTTTTTTGTAGACCTATGCTCTACTTGGCATTTGGTTATATAGAAATGAGTCTGTCTCCTGCAGTGAAAACCATGTGGCTGACTGACTTGGCATGGCACTCATGTTCATAAGCCCATACTGTTATTTCTGTGATGTCCTCTGTAAACTTTTCTCAAGTTGTGCTGCTGGAGAAGACTCTTGATAGCCCCTTGGACAGCAAGGAAATCCAACCAATCAATCTTAAAGGAAATCAACCCTGAATATTAATTGGAAGGACTGATACTGAAGCTGAAGCTCCAATACATTGGCCACCTGATGCAAGGAGCCGACTCATTGGAAAAGACCCTGAGGCTGGGAAAGATTGAGGGCAGAAGGAGAAGGGGGCAACATACGATGAGCTGATTGGATGGCATCACCAACTCAATGGACATGAGTATGAATAAACTCCAGGAGAGAGTGAAGGACTGGGAAGGCTGGCATGCTGCAGTCCATGGGGTAGCAAAGAGTTGGACATGACTTAATGACTGAACAACAGCAACAGTCTTCTTCCAATCTGTCCAAAATCAGATTTGATAATTTCACTTTTATACTCAAAATTTCACATCTCCTACATGAGCCATTCTTATAGAATGAAGAACCAACTTTGTGGTTTTATATCCAAGATCTACTGTTATGGAGCTGTATGAAGAATTATTCTCTGAGGAGAAAGTAATTTGCACCTAGCTCAAGTTTTGATCTAGAAATTAATTTTTAAATGGTTATTGGAGTGGACAGGAAAAGATGTCTAATATCACTAATTATTAGAAAAAAACTTCTAATCAGAACAATATTCTAGTAGAGTTTGGGATCATTTTAAACACAAATAAGGGAGAAAAAGGGAAAACTTTTGGTGAATAATAGATGGTTTAGAAGCAGGATTTTGAGATAATATTCTGTATTTTGCTTAAGAAATTATCAGATCTTTCCCAGGAATCCTCATATTCTTTGAAGAATAGTGTAGGAGGAGCAGGTTTCCTCTAAAATATGCCCCAAGCTGTAAAACACCAACTAGAATTCCTCTGAACTATACTCAGTTGTTAAAATATACTGTCTCTCAAAGATAGAGACCACCTTTGAAACTCAGTGTCAGACTTCAGGACATCATCCATAAAGTCCTAGACAAATATTTCAGAAAGTCTCTCATATTTTGGATACTAGTCTTTTAAACTTATTCTGAAAGAACAAATAGATTCTTAAAGCTTTTCTTCCTCAAAATAAAAGACACATTTGCATCTTTTACTCACTCGATAAATGTTCCAAAGGGAGAAATTTGCTAAAATTTTCAACAAAAATATTAATAATAATGATCATAAGAAATCACTTCTAGAATGACTAATTAAAGCACTCTAAGAGGTAACTTAAATTTGGGAATTAACCTGACAAGGGAATCAATATGTGATTAATGTGTTTCTATTTGCCAATTCAAAATAAATTTCTTCAAACATACTGAAATTCTCTAGAGTCAAACTTGTTAAGTACCTTCATCTCAAGAGATAAATTATAATTAAACTATTATTAAATGTCCAGCTTGTCCAATTTTCTATTTAGGATGAAATATTTTGCTTCTACCAAGGGAAGGCTACAAAAGTTTTGATAAATTTGTGTTTCAGGGATTTAAATATGTTGTAGCTGAATGTCATAGAATTAATTTATCTATCAAAACACAATGTTCATACTTCTTGGTTATAGAAGATGAAGACTTGGGTGTTGAATTGAAAAGGAGACACTTTTTCTGAGCATAAATCTATTTTGATGGAGGAGTTCTGGGGGAAGGAGACAGAAAACAGTGAATTGGGACTCTACAGAGAAAGAGGAGGTCTTCCTTGGTAGTAAAGAATCCACCTGCAATCCAGGAGACCCCAGTGCAATTCCTGGGTTGGGAAGATACCCTGAAGAAGGGTTAGGCTGCCCACTCCAGTATTCTCAGGCTTCCCTAGTGGCTCAGATGGTAAAGAATCTGCCTGCAATGCAGGAGACCTGGGTTTGATCCCTGGATTGGGAAGATCCTCTGGAGGAGGGCATGGCAATCCACTCCAGTATTTTTGCCTGGAGAATTCCACATGGACAGACTACAGTCCATGGAGTTGCAAAGAGTCAGATATGACTGAGTGACTAAACACAGCACAGTACAAAGAGGGAAAGGAGAAGAAATCGCCCAGTGGGTGGTGACCTTACAGAGGAGTGATTTAAGGGAAATGTGTCAGGATCTTCTACTCTGAGTGATATGTGTACAATAAACCTTCCCTAAAAACTCAGATCTTTAGTAAAATTCTTTTGTGTAGCATGATTGCATTGGTGGTTGTTCTTTAGTTGCTGAGTCATGTCACGTCCTACTCTTTTGTGACCCCATGGACTGTGGCCTGCCAGGCTCCTCTGTCCATGAGATTATTCAGGCAAGAACACTGGAATGGGTTGCCATTTCCTTCTGCAGAGGATCTTCCTGACAAAGGGGATCAAATCCAAGTCTCCTGCCTGGCAGGTAAATTCTTGAATACTGAGCTACCTGGGAAGCAGTTACATTGATGGAAGATGGTAAAGATGAAATGGAGATACATATAGTCAGCTATTGAGAAGATAGACTTGACATAACATGATTTATCACCATCTCTTCTACTTGATCAAAGGCTGTTTGTGTTCAGGAACTTTGTCTATTTCCATGGCCATGGTCCTTTATACATGCCTGGTCTATAGCAGATGCTCAATAAATATTAGTTGAATTGAATTAAACATATAAAAAAATACATGAAGGTGGCATCCTAGGTTGCTTTTATTTTCTGTTTTTGCTGAATGGGAGGTTCCTAGTAACAGACATCAAGGAATGCCTTCATGTCGTAAATTTGAATGGTGTCAGCTAAAATATGCAGTGAATATATCTTTCTCAGCTCCAATTTCCTGTCAGCTTTTCAAAACAGACAGATTGTCTTTCTCATTCAGCAGAAGTAGGAGGAGGTGGGGAAGACTTCACCCCATCTGAACTGTTCACCTTGTTGGATTTGAGCACTAGTGGATGACTCAAGAGATCCAACAAGAATCAATGTTGATTCTCTCCAGTTGCTATAAAAGAAAAAAAAAAAATTTTTTTTCTCTGAGCTCTCTTCCCAAGTGTGAGGTCTAACATCTGGCACCAGCTAACCTGCAAAAAGATAATAAAATGCGTTCGGGGATTTAGAGGCCCAGAGATGAGGATAATTTGTAGACCCAATTTCTAATAGTACAGGGGGAAATGCTTTCATCTGAATCACTGATGTGATCAAATAAAAATGAGTGAATACTTGCCAATTGCTAAAGCAATTTATCTCTCCAAATGTATTCGAAATGTTAATTTTATCAGGGTGCAAGCTGCTAAAATGCAGCTAGTAGATCATTAAATTTCAATAGGGAATAGACTTCATATTTAACATAAACAGTCAAGTCATTTTGGCTGCCTGCATCTTGTGCCACATTTAGAAAGCCTTCTGTGTAACCATAGGAACGGTTTTGCTTAAGCACTGTTGCTTGTGTAAATCCAATTCATTCTGAATTAGCTGAAAAAAAGGGAAAGGTTGCGTGATTTGTTTCTGCCCATTGCTTCCCAAGTTGCCTCTTAGAAAATGTGAAGAGAAAATTTAAAACAAGGGTTTTTTTTTTTTTTACTTTTCTTTCCTCTTTTTGGAGGATGGGCTAGGAATGAGACTGGGAAGGCAGAATTCTCTTCTCCTGACAACACTGGCATGATGGAGAATAAAAAATAATGAAGTGGTCTTCTATAGCTCAGAATCTTTGCTGCTTAATTAAACATTTTTCTCATTTGAAATATTTTCTATGCTTAATATTTTCTTAGTTTACAGTAATCTTTCTTAATAGAAGTGATTTAGGAACATACTCTGCATGGATATAATTTTACATGGCATAAAATCCCAACAGAAATTTATTTAACTCTTTTGACTAGGATATTTGAGGAGCTCTCAGCTACACATAACATATAGTGAATTAGATTAATCACATTAGTTTCCTTTTAACACCCAGATTAAAGCAGCTAATTGTGGGGATATTGAGAGCAGAGAGTATTTTCTCACGTGATGCTCTGAAGAAAAAGCCGGTTTGGATGGGCTGAGCCATGAGACTGTTTAGGGAAGGCAGAGGGAAGTGGGGTGACACTGATTTTCCAGAGAAAATAAGGAATGTTCTCCTCTGTGCTTTCTCCAACCTGAAAATTCTTCTAACATCGTATCATTCTGATCTTCAAGGCCTAGTTCACTGGCTTCAAGATAGTTTCTCTAGTCCCTACCTTTCAATAACAGTTACTAATTAGTTTATTTTCTTACTGTGCGCTGCAGATGCTTCTGTGGTAATCATATACCTACTCTCTTTCTTTATTACCAGGGACTGTTTAGCTATCCACCTCCCACACCAGAATGTAAGCTACTTGCGGATAGAAAATATTTCTTCTTTTTTTTTTTTTAACTCCTGCTGAAGTCAAGGGCATTGCATTTTGATATCCCAGGCAAGAATACTGGAGTGGGTTGCCACATCCTGAACCAGGGATTGAATCTGGGTCTTTGGCAGTGCAGGCGGATTCTTTATACTCTGAGCCACTAGGGGAGTCCCAATAACTCATAAATAAATGTTTTTGGCTACTAATGGGAGGAAGGACTGAAAGGCAGTGGGGATGTCAAGGGTAGGCATAGCCTGGTTCAGTTTTATGGAGCTTGACGGTGGGAGCTGGCACTATGGGAGATAGGAGATCCAGAGGAAGGGAGGGAAAAGTAAAGGGAAAGTTATTAAACTCATAAAATATGCCAGACATTATAAAACAATCCTTAGAGCACTTCTGCACTAAGCTAAAAAGGGGTCCCTTGAAACAGATCCACACCATAACCCCTAGAACCTGTGTATGCTACCTTATTTGGAAACAGCCTTTGAAGATTTAACTAAATTAGGATTTTGAGATGATGAGATGGTTCTAGACTATATGGGTGGCCCAAAAGGCAAACTTGTATTTTCTAAGAGAGAAGAGGGAGATAATACAGACAAAAGGAGAGAAGGCAATATGAAGCTAGAGGCAGACATTAGCAATGGAATGCCAACAGTCACAAGAAGCAGGAAGAGGTAGAAACCAATTCAAACCTAGAGTTCCAGAAAGTGTACAGTCCTGTCAACACCTCGATTGCAGACCAAGAAATACTGATTAGGTGGCTTCTGAACTCTAAAACTGAGAAAATAAATTTCTTAAAATTTTAAATCTGTCAAGTCTGTAGTAGTCTGTTACAGCAACCTTAGGAACCTAACGCAACACTGATAGTATTCCCATTTATTAAGGAAGAAAAGAACTGAAATTAAGAAAGCACTATCAACTTAACCACGTGCACACAGATAATGACTTGTAGGAATGAAACCCAATCTAAGCAACTTCAAAGCTGCTTATACAGTTTTTGCTCAACTAGCATGTGTGGGGCAAAACGCCCTCCAAGCCCAATTCTGTTTTATGAAATCAATGTGGCACTGTTCTGTGGGCTGAGACTCTGTAACTGCCTTATGTCCTGTAGCAAAATAGAGAGAGAAATTTCAATTAGTTAACTTACTAATTTAGGTATACCTATAGGCCTCTCTCATAATTATACCCTGAAGTAGGAAACTACATGAATAACATTTTTTTGAAATTGTAATTATAGGTGTCCAACCAGTGATCTTGCCTGTTCTGCTTTCCTCTGTCCCTAGTTCTTTTTAAATATCAGATGAGAAACGGCAGATTGCTTTCAGTTTTTGGTGAAAGAAGACTTTCTCGTCTAGTAAACATTCATCCACAAATATCTACTGAGACCATTCCGTGCACCAAAATCTGTTTATATGCTTAAAAACATTACTAATAAACTAGAAATATTTTCCATTTTTGGATTTATATTTTAGTAGGGAATAAAAAAAATAAAACAACACAAACAATTAAAAACTACATTAATATGCAACATATTTAATGTTATATTTTGAAAAATACTAAAGAGAAAACTACAGCCAGGGAAATAAGAAATGGTAGGAGTCTGAGTGGAGAGTGGTTATGTGAAATGTCGAGGAAGAGTTCTGTGAGAAAGGGACAGCTGAACAAGGACCTGAAAGAGATAAGAGAACATGTAGGCACACTTGGGGGGTGGGGGGGAGGAGCATTCCAGGCAGATGGATGAGCAAACTTGAAGACGCTACGGGAGAGAAAATGAGATCAGTGGGACACACACACTGTATAGGACATGTAAGACCATTGAAAGGACTCGATTTTATTCTGAGTGAAATTGAAAGCCATTAGAAGGTTTTGAGTTGACATGATCTAGTTTACACTTTAAAAGGGTCACTCAAGGGTCCTGTAAAAACCCACACTTTACCAAAGCAAGTAGGCCATTTGGAAGGCCATAATTGTATCAATAGTTGATAAAGAAAAACAAGCAAATTATCTAATTGATTATCTTGAGATGATCTCACCAATGAGTCTCTCGGAGACATGGCTTTATTTATGACACTCTGATTTACTTTTGCCTTTATAGATTTTCATAAAGAAATCCAAAACACAAATAACCTACATGGTTAAAATGTCTTGCTGTAATATTGAGCCAAGAGAAGGAAAACAGGGGGAAAATTAATTTCTGAAAAAGCTAACCTTTTCCTAACGCTCTATATTTCCTATAGCCTAAGTCAGTAAGAACAGCTTTGACTTTGTTTTCTTTTCATTTCTGGGAATCCTTTAAAAATTATAAAATATAATGTTCACTATTTCTGCTTCATCAGGGACCCTTATGCTAAATGAATTTGTAATTCAGAATTTCTTTTACATATAAATATAGATAAATCTAAAAATTTAATTAAATATTATTATTTTTTTCAGGTTCTCAGGTGGTTGAGTGGTAAAGAATCCACCTGCCAATGCAGGAGACACAGGAGATGTGGGTTCAATCCCTGGGTTGGAGAGATACCCTGAAGGAGGAGATGGCAACCCATTCCAGTCTTCTTGCCTGGAAAATTCCATGGACAGAGGAGCTTGGCAGATCACAGGTCTGTGGGATCACAAAGAGTTGGATGTGACTGAGCAGGCATGCAGGCACTATTATTTTCACATATGGCATGAATTCTCCACGTACAAAGGTGAGGCAGAAAACAAAAAAAGAGCAGAAGAAAGACCAGGAGTGTTGAGCAGAGAGGGGTAGGAAAAGGAGCAAGAAGCAGACTGAAGATTCCAAAGTGCTGTTATTTTATTTCATTTATCTGTGATTTCAGAAGTAACTAATCATGTGGTTTATATTCCATAAACCCCATTATCACTACCTTATAGCAGGTTTATCAACTGCAGATATGATCCTGAAATTTCTAAACAATCTTGGATATGTAACATGCACAAATCTATCCAATTTTAGTGACAGAAACACCTCAGGAGGTTTGGAAATCTAGTTTGGAGACACATTTGAAAATCAAGAGTACAACTTTAAAACATCCTGGGACTTTAAGATCATACCAACTCATTTTCTTTTTGAGACTTCAAAAACATTTCAATTATATTTTATCCCATTTTCCTGTTTTCAAGAAGACAGAATACCACAAGCACCATTCTTAGTTCAGTGCCTCTCACTTAAGAAAACACGGGAAGTTACTTCATAAACAGATAAACAGAATAATAAGGAATTCTTCAAGCTCAATTTAACAGCTTTTCTGTTTCCCATGTCAGTTTGATTTCACATTTGAGAAGGAGTTGTTTCATCTGTGTCAGATTATGCAACTTCAGAAATACGTTTTGAAATAAAAATTCCAAAGTGCTCTTACAGTAAAAACAAGGTATTTTGTTTTTATTAAACATATAATTTTTACAAATAATCTGCCATTGTTTATATTGTAAAATCCTATTTTTCTTCTTGTGTTTGAAACAAAATGGGAATTCTGCATCTCCATTTTTCATTTATGCCTGACAGTGTTGCTAACATTGTTTCCTTCTACATTGCCTTCATTTTTCATGAACACTTGGCTGTGTTTACCCTAAGAAACCAGGAAGCAAACTTGAAAGGACAAACTTTTTTTTTTTTTTTTTTTAAAGAGTTGATTTTAGTAGCCAGCCCCAAGCTCTGTTACTGGCTAATGAGAATAGCACTGAATTCCCCAGTGGATTTCTGTGGGGTTTTTTGTGTTTTTTTTTTTTTTTTTAAGCCTGGAGGGGAAAGAGTTGGTTGGCAGGTAACAGGAAGGTCAAGGTATCAACATCTAGAAGTTCAACTTGTGGAACAGACTCCAAATTTAAAAAATAATGGGATGCTTTTGGATTCTTCTGTTGTATTTTCACAGATAATGAGGGTTTTAACATGAATAATACATCAAATACCTGATACCTGAAAAGAGGGATGTGTGGAAAAGTCTTTCATTCCTACACTAGTTCAAATACCTTGGGATAACAGTGGGAAAATGGCAAAATGTTCAGTATTTTGCTAAACCTGGATACAGTTCTCACAAAAGTAAATAGCACAGTCTCCAGGGATACGTTGTCTGTGTTCAAATCCTAGCTACCAACTTATTACCAGCATTGTGATTTTAAGCAAATCATTTAACCTGGCAATGTTTCAGGTTCCTTATCTTTAAAATGGGAACAAAAAATACCTACCTCAAAGAATTATTAAGGTAATTAAATGAATTATAATTTGCTGAAGCAATTAAATGAGTGAAATGAAGTGTTAGTCACTCAGCCCTGCCTGACTCTTTGCGACCCAATGGACTGCAGCCCACCAGGCTCCTCTTCCATGAGATTTTCCAGGCAAGGATACCGGCTGCTACTGCTGCTGCTAAGTCACTTCAGTTGTGTCAACTCTGTGCAATCCCATTAACGGCAGCCCACCAGGCTCCCTCGTCCCTGGGATTCTCCAGGCAAGAATACTGGAGTGGGTTGCCATTTCCTTCTCCAGGGGATCTTCCCGACCTAGGGATCAAACCCAGGTCTCCTGCACTGCAGGCAGATTCTTTTCCGACTGAGCTATGAAATGAAAAAAGTTACAATATTCATTATTCAAGTTACATGTAAAGAGCAGAGAAGAATGCCTACACTCAGAATTAGCACTCTCTAAGCTTGAACAAGTATTTTTCTTAAATATAAGAAAACTTAGCTAAATTTGTGTCTTCTCTAGTGTTAAAAGTTGTGGCATTCTAAAGTTACAAAAGTAACTCAATGGAGGAAAGATAGTTTTTTCAACAAATGGTTCTAGAAAACTCCATATTCTCAGGTAAAAAAATGAACCCTCACCAAAGCCACATACCTTATACAAAAATAACTCAAAATGAATCATGGATTTAAATGTAAAATCTTACACTGTAAAATTTTCAGGAAAAAAATAGAAAATTTTCAGGGTCTAGTGCTAGACTAAGTGATCATAGACATGAACCATAATAGAAAAAATTTGTGATAACCTGAATCACAGCAAAATTTTAAAACATTTGAACTCTGAAGACCCTCATTAAAGACTTTCATGAAGAGAATGAAAAGACAGTCTACCCACTGGAAGAAAATATTTTTGAATTACATATCTGACAGAGTGTTAGAAACTAGAATATGTAAAAAAAAAAAAAAACAACTCTAAAAACTCAGCAGTACATATCAAACAATCCAATCAGAAAGTAAGCAGAAGACAAGAACTAATATTTCACTAGAGGGTATACACAGGATTTTCACTTAAGCTAAAAATATATCAGTCTCATTAGCCATTAGGGGAAGGAAGACTAAAACCAACCCCAGTGAGATATCACTATACACCTATCAGAATAATCAAAAGAAAAATTAATGACAGCAGTAACTGTGGAGAAACAGGATCACTCATACATTGCTGGTGAAAATTGAAATGGTACGGTCACCCTGGAAAACACTTCAGCAGTTTCTTGTAAAATCAAATGCCCAATAACTATACAATTCAAAAACTGCTTTCCTGATTTTCCTTATCCCTGAGAAATAAAATCTTATGCTCACATAAAAATCTNGTAACATGCACAAATCTATCCAATTTTAGTGACAGAAACACCTCAGGAGGTTTGGAAATCTAGTTTGGAGACACATTTGAAAATCAAGAGTACAACTTTAAAACATCCTGGGACTTTAAGATCATACCAACTCATTTTCTTTTTGAGACTTCAAAAACATTTCAATTATATTTTATCCCATTTTCCTGTTTTCAAGAAGACAGAATACCACAAGCACCATTCTTAGTTCAGTGCCTCTCACTTAAGAAAACACGGGAAGTTACTTCATAAACAGATAAACAGAATAATAAGGAATTCTTCAAGCTCAATTTAACAGCTTTTCTGTTTCCCATGTCAGTTTGATTTCACATTTGAGAAGGAGTTGTTTCATCTGTGTCAGATTATGCAACTTCAGAAATACGTTTTGAAATAAAAATTCCAAAGTGCTCTTACAGTAAAAACAAGGTATTTTGTTTTTATTAAACATATAATTTTTACAAATAATCTGCCATTGTTTATATTGTAAAATCCTATTTTTCTTCTTGTGTTTGAAACAAAATGGGAATTCTGCATCTCCATTTTTCATTTATGCCTGACAGTGTTGCTAACATTGTTTCCTTCTACATTGCCTTCATTTTTCATGAACACTTGGCTGTGTTTACCCTAAGAAACCAGGAAGCAAACTTGAAAGGACAAACTTTTTTTTTTTTTTTTTTTAAAGAGTTGATTTTAGTAGCCAGCCCCAAGCTCTGTTACTGGCTAATGAGAATAGCACTGAATTCCCCAGTGGATTTCTGTGGGGTTTTTTGTGTTTTTTTTTTTTTTTTTAAGCCTGGAGGGGAAAGAGTTGGTTGGCAGGTAACAGGAAGGTCAAGGTATCAACATCTAGAAGTTCAACTTGTGGAACAGACTCCAAATTTAAAAAATAATGGGATGCTTTTGGATTCTTCTGTTGTATTTTCACAGATAATGAGGGTTTTAACATGAATAATACATCAAATACCTGATACCTGAAAAGAGGGATGTGTGGAAAAGTCTTTCATTCCTACACTAGTTCAAATACCTTGGGATAACAGTGGGAAAATGGCAAAATGTTCAGTATTTTGCTAAACCTGGATACGGTTCTCACAAAAGTAAATAGCACAGTCTCCAGGGATACGTTGTCTGTGTTCAAATCCTAGCTACCAACTTATTACCAGCATTGTGATTTTAAGCAAATCATTTAACCTGGCAATGTTTCAGGTTCCTTATCTTTAAAATGGGAACAAAAAATACCTACCTCAAAGAATTATTAAGGTAATTAAATGAATTATAATTTGCTGAAGCAATTAAATGAGTGAAATGAAGTGTTAGTCACTCAGCCCTGCCTGACTCTTTGCGACCCAATGGACTGCAGCCCACCAGGCTCCTCTTCCATGAGATTTTCCAGGCAAGGATACCGGCTGCTACTGCTGCTGCTAAGTCACTTCAGTTGTGTCAACTCTGTGCAATCCCATTAACGGCAGCCCACCAGGCTCCCTCGTCCCTGGGATTCTCCAGGCAAGAATACTGGAGTGGGTTGCCATTTCCTTCTCCAGGGGATCTTCCCGACCTAGGGATCAAACCCAGGTCTCCTGCACTGCAGGCAGATTCTTTTCCGACTGAGCTATGAAATGAAAAAAGTTACAATATTCATTATTCAAGTTACATGTAAAGAGCAGAGAAGAATGCCTACACTCAGAATTAGCACTCTCTAAGCTTGAACAAGTATTTTTCTTAAATATAAGAAAACTTAGCTAAATTTGTGTCTTCTCTAGTGTTAAAAGTTGTGGCATTCTAAAGTTACAAAAGTAACTCAATGGAGGAAAGATAGTTTTTTCAACAAATGGTTCTAGAAAACTCCATATTCTCAGGTAAAAAAATGAACCCTCACCAAAGCCACATACCTTATACAAAAATAACTCAAAATGAATCATGGATTTAAATGTAAAATCTTACACTGTAAAATTTTCAGGAAAAAAATAGAAAATTTTCAGGGTCTAGTGCTAGACTAAGTGATCATAGACATGAACCATAATAGAAAAAATTTGTGATAACCTGAATCACAGCAAAATTTTAAAACATTTGAACTCTGAAGACCCTCATTAAAGACTTTCATGAAGAGAATGAAAAGACAGTCTACCCACTGGAAGAAAATATTTTTGAATTACATATCTGACAGAGTGTTAGAAACTAGAATATGTAAAAAAAAAAAAAAACAACTCTAAAAACTCAGCAGTACATATCAAACAATCCAATCAGAAAGTAAGCAGAAGACAAGAACTAATATTTCACTAGAGGGTATACACAGGATTTTCACTTAAGCTAAAAATATATCAGTCTCATTAGCCATTAGGGGAAGGAAGACTAAAACCAACCCCAGTGAGATATCACTATACACCTATCAGAATAATCAAAAGAAAAATTAATGACAGCAGTAACTGTGGAGAAACAGGATCACTCATACATTGCTGGTGAAAATTGAAATGGTACGGTCACCCTGGAAAACACTTCAGCAGTTTCTTGTAAAATCAAATGCCCAATAACTATACAATTCAAAAACTGCTTTCCTGATTTTCCTTATCCCTGAGAAATAAAATCTTATGCTCACATAAAAATCTGTAGGAGGGGACGTCCGTGGCAGTTCAGAGGTTAAGAATCCGCCTCCCAATGCAGGGGATGCAGGTTCAACCCCTGGCCAGGTAACTAGGATCCCACGTGCCTCAGAAAGACTAAACCTATGTGCCTCAGATGCACACCAGAGAGCCCAGGCACCACAGCTAGAGAGGAGCCCACAGGCCCCAATGGGAAGACCCTGCATGCCACAACTGAAACCCAAAGCAGCCACAAAATAACAAATAAATACTTTTTAAAAATCTGTAAGTGAATGTCTATAACAACTTTATTCAAAATAGCCTAGAATTGTAAACAACCTCGATGTCCTGAGGTGGGTGAATGGCTATACGAGTTGTGGTACACACACCACAAAACTTTACTCAGCAATAAAAGGGAACAGGAGATACACATATTGACTTAGATGAATCTTCAGGGGATCAAGCTGAGTGAAAAGCACCACCACAGGCCACATCATGGACAATTCAATTTATATAGCACTTTTGAAGTCACAGCACTTTAGAAATGCAAAAGAAATTAGTGGTTGGCAGGTGTTAGGGATAGACAGAAAGGGAAAGGGTAATACTGGGGTTACCATGCCCTTCTCCAGGATAAAGGGTGGTGGTATCTCTTTTCTAAAACTGCACGTGAATCCATAATTATTTCAAAACAGGAAGATTAATCTTAAAAAGAGTTATGGGGATAAAATATTCTTTTTAAGAAAGAGTTTCTTCATCCCTACCTAATTAAAACTGCAATTAGACCCATTCTAACTATGCCAAAGCCTTTGACTGTGTAGATCACAATAAACTGGAAAATCCTGAGAGAGATGGGAATACCAGACCACCTGACCTGCCTCTTGAGAAACAAATATGCAGGTCAGGAAGCAACAGTTAGAACTGGACATGGAACAACAGACTGGTTCCAAACAGGAAAAGTAGTACGTCAAGGCTGTATATTGTCACCCTGCTTATTTAACTTATATGCAGAATACATCATGAGAAATGCTGGACTGGAAGAAACACAAGCTGGAATCAAGATTGCTGGGAGAAATATCAATAACCTCAGATATACAAATGACACCACCCTTATGGCAGAAAGTGAAGAGAAGCTAAAAAGCCTCTTGATGAAAGTGAAAGAAGAGAGTGAAAAAGTTGGCTTAAAGCTCAACATTCAGAAAACGAAGATCATGGCATCTGGTCCCATCACTTCATGGGAAATAGATGGGGAAACAGTGTCAGACTTTATTTTTTTGGGCTCCAAAATCACTGCAGATGGTGACTGCAGCCATGAAATTCAGACACTTACTCCTTGGAAGGAAAGTTATAACCAATCTGGACAGCATATTAAAAAGCAGAGACATTACTTTGCCAACAAAGGTCCATCTAGTCAAGGCTATGGTTTTTCCAGTGGTCATGTATGGATGTGAGAGTTGGACTGTGAAGAAAGCTGAGCACCGAAGAATTGATCCTTTTGAACTGTGGTNGGGCTCCAAAATCACTGCAGATGGTGACTGCAGCCATGAAATTCAGACACTTACTCCTTGGAAGGAAAGTTATAACCAATCTGGACAGCATATTAAAAAGCAGAGACTCTACTTTGCCAACAAAGGTCCATCTAGTCAAGGCTATGGTTTTTCCAGTGGTCATGTATGGATGTGAGAGTTGGACTGTGAAGAAAGCTGAGCACCGAAGAATTGATCCTTTTGAACTGTGGTGTTGCAGAAGACTCTTGAGAGTCCCTTGGACTGCAAGGAGATCCAACCAGTCCATTCTGAAGGAGATCGGCCCTGGGTGTTCTTTGGAAGGAATGATGCTAAAGCTGAAACTCCAGTACTTTGGCCACCTCATGCAAAGAGTTGACTCATTGGAAAAGACTCTGATGCTGGGAGGGATTGGGGGCAGGAGGAGAAGGGGACGACAGAGGATGAGATGGCTGGATGGCATCACTGACTCAATGGACATGAGTTTGAGTGAACTCGGGGAGTTGGTGATGGACAGGGAGGCCTGGCGTGCTGCGATTTATGGGGTCGCAAAGAGTCGGACACGACTGAGCAACTGAACTGATTGACTGACTGACTGAACAGAAAATATCACCTAGTTTTCAAGAATCTGTGAGAAAGTTTTTCCCATTTTGTGTTCTCCCCTCATCAAAAAAGTCTCCCTCATCTAATCTAAATAGCTTATGCTCTCTATCTGCTTATTTTCTCTGAGCCTAATGAGAGAGAAAAGGTCACCATCCTCAGAATGTTATTCCTCATATAGAAAATGACATTTTTAAATGGAAATAATTTAATTATCACTTTCAACTGATATTTCACTGGCTGAATGTCTGACAAGCTTTCCTATCTGTTCAAATGATACAGTTTCATAATCTTGTCATTTCTTTGTGTTTGGAAAGTAGAAACAAACCAATTGAAAACCTGGGTATGCATTTTTACCTGCTCCTCTTTTAGTGAAAGTGATGAACACTTCACTTTTATCAATATTTTAACTTCTTTACTAGGACTTGGGTGGTGGGGAATATTTTGGTGGTAATTGTACTAATGAGTCATGTCCATTTTGGAGGAGAATATTCATTGTTGAGCAGGCATATACTCCTTAACTTTCTGGCTTTTTTCCAAAATCACAATTTTTTTTCCCCATGGTTGGTGAGTCAATTGCCATTTCAAAAGAGAAATGATCTAGCCTGGAGCTATACTTAAATTTAAGGCTGCATTATTATTTGGTGGGATACGGTTGTATTGACAGCACTGTCACTGGGGTGTGTGACCCTCAGGGTCCAACTGGTTGCAGAACTCATCTTTACTGTCTCTGCTCAGTGAGTGATATTGTGCTTCCTTCTCAGGAGGAGGAGGCTGGCACAGTCAGTGCCAAGAAGGCAAACATTAATCTCCTATCATCCCTTTAAGCCTTAATAAAATTGACTCAACTGATCCTCAAAGCAATGTACCATTCTCTCAAATACAGTCCACTGTTATCAATTAGAAGGAGGAGACTGATTTGGGTGCTTTTATGATAGGGGGAAAAAATGGATGTAAACATGCCATTTATCTGTAAAAGCTTTTTTCCCTGGTTGTCAAAGTTACCTGTCTTCTGCTCTTCTTTCTTGAAAACAAAACAAAACTACAACCACAGTAAAAAATCTTCTGTCTTGTTTTCTTGACTTTATTGATGACAGTTGGTTACAATTGTGCAGAAATGGCCTGAGGTGCGGCATCTCAATAGGAAGGCAACATTACAATGAGAAACTGTGATGGAGCAGGAAAGTGCTGCAGTTTCAATATGGGTGTTTTTTAAGGTAGAAACTATTTTATTTTTTCCTTTAGACTAAGAGCTAAAAATGGAACCAGAGACTGATTTATTACAACAGAGAAGTATAGCCTAGAACCTGCTCCTTTGATGTTTATAACAAAAGCTCAACCTCTTCTCTATGTCATCAGCATGATCTTAAATTAGCATGACCATCCACTGATTGCCTTTAATTCCTGGGAACTAGACACATGAAATAACAAAGTGTTAGGTCTTCAGCTTCAGTAAGATGCTGATTGGGGGCCTTTCTTGAACATAAATGAAACAACAAATGAATGTGATAGTGCTTCGTAGACTGTCAAGTGTTAATCAAATAAAAAAATTGTTTCTGTGATAAGTCTGAACAAAATAAATACTAAATATAGGTGGAAGCAAGGGTTTCCCTGGTAACTCAGCTGGCAAAGAATCTGCCTGCAATGCAGAAGACCCTGGTTCAACTCCTGGGTCAGGAAGTTCCCCTGGAGAAGGGATAGGCTACCCACTCCAGTATTCTTGGGCTTCCCTGGTGGCTCAGATGTAAAGAATCCACCTGGAATGTAGAAGACCCAGGTTTGATCTCTGGGTTGGGAAGATCCCCTGGAAGAGGGCATGGCAACCCACTCCAATATTGTTGCCTGGAGAATCTCTATGGACAGAGAAGCCTGGTGGGCTACAGTCTATGGGGTCACAAAGAGTCTGACAAGACTGAGTGGCAAGCACAGCACAGCACAGCGCATAGGTGGAAGCAAAAGTCTGCTGCTGCTGCCAAGTCACTTCAGTTGTGTCCGACTCTGTCCGACCCCATAGAGGGCAGCCCACCCAGCTCCCCCGTCCCTGGGATTCTCCAGGCAAGAACACTGGAGTGGGTTGCCATTTCCTTCTCCAATGCAAGAAAGTGAAAAGTGAAACTGAAGTTGCTCAGTCATGCCTGATCCTCAGCGACGCCATGGACTGCAGCCTACCAGGCTCCTCCGTCCATAGGATTTTCCAGGCAAAAGTCTGNAGGCAAGAACACTGGAGTGGGTTGCCATTTCCTTCTCCAATGCAAGAAAGTGAAAAGTGAAACTGAAGTTGCTCAGTCATGCCTGATCCTCAGCGACGCCATGGACTGCAGCCTACCAGGCTCCTCCGTCCATAGGATTTTCCAGGCAAAAGTCTGCATGTTTTCTCTAATAGAAAATGAGTCCTTTGAAAATAGAGACTTTTGCCATTATGTTCATCTTGGTAATTTACCTCTCCTGAAAAACCACTTCAGTCTCTGGTCACTACCCAACTTAGGGCACAGTATACAAATGATGTTTTCTGAATGAGTGCTTGAATTAACTCGGGTAAATGAAAGAAGAGATGCTGGCCCATCAGCAGCAGCCAACATGTGCCAATGTACTTCTCTACACTACTGTGAACCTGAACATAATCGTCTCTCACCTGGTACCCATGTGACAAATGACTCACCTGGGTACAGGCATCTGGTCCAGGATCAAATTATTTTATACAAATTAATCAGTTTTGACTGGGTCTTTGTTTTTTCCTTAGGCACTTTAAAATTGTCAATAAAAACATCTAACTATATGATTTCAGTAAGATTTAACTCAGTACTACAATCTCTCCTCATCCTGGACTTGTGCTTTGGAAATGAATCTACATTTGCCCTCTAGAAATCTTTGAGATGCAGAGAAGAGAGGAAATGATACGTATAAGGTGTGGTGGTGACTGTGCAGGAAAGAGTACTTAATATTGACTCTGTGGGTGAGGGTTCTGTTGGAAAAGTTTACTCAGGGAAGATGACATTTAACTTGAGCCTGAAAATGTGGGTCAAGTACTGAGAGGCAAGGAGTACAATCATGTCCTGCCAAAGGACGAGCTTTCATTCTGATCTCTTCCTTTCTCTAGAAACAGAAGGAACTCTACCAAATGGGTCTTAGCTTCACTGAATTCTAAAAGAATCTTATTGTAGTAAAGCAAGACATTAAAGCATTGCCCAGATAGACCATAGTAACAAATTTTAGTTCTCTCTTTCTCCTTTTCAAGGAAAACCAATATACCGTGGTTAGAAGCATGGGATTTAGGATCAGACAAGATTTGGGTTCAAATCTCAGTTCTGCTACTTGAGCAAGTTATTTAACCTTTATAAAGCTCATTTTCTTTTTCATTAATATGAGGATTAGAATGGTATTTAACTCATTAGAATTTTGTTAGAATTAAATGGCAGCATGCACTAAAGGGGCTTAACCTAATGCCTTGCTCACAGAAAGCACCTAATAAACAGAAGCTATTGTCATTACCAGGAATCTCGCCCTTCACTACTGTATTGCTCATCCCCTCTCCATTGTGCAAGAAACATAAATAATTTATGCCTAGGTAAAATGTTCTGATTTTGGAACATGGATTTGGCTAAAGACTGTCACGAAGAGGAAAAGCTGTTTAGAATGTCCCCAACCTCACCATGAATGGAATCATGCTGGAAGCTAAGTGGAGTGATCCGTGCCATCCTCACATCACAGAGGAAAATTTACGAGGCTGCTTCTCATCATTTCCAGCAGCAGCAGTTACAGCAAGGGTTGATTTACGAGGCCTCCTACAGCCTGGGCCATCTGGGAGTACTGAGGAAGTCGTCAGCCTTGGGAGGGTCACTGTTTAGACTTGAACAGTCTGTATAAGCTTGGACTCTCCACCAGAATTGTGGCTCATTATGCTGCTCGGCTATTAACCGTCAGCGTTCGTTTTGCAGTATAAATTCTGGTCTCTTGGCTACCCCACTGATCTGGTTATAATGTGCTGTGTGTAATGGGAAAGTACAAAGGAAAAAGACGAAAATTTAAAGACTTACTAAAACTATAATAGCAGTTGATGACAGCTCTGATTTCTTCATGCAAATGAAATCTTTTTTGCTAAACATCAATGTTCCAATTTAACCCACTGCCCAATTCTAAGTGTCATGTTTAATTAGGTATGTTAACGCTCTGTTATTATTGATTTGGCTTTTTTTCCCATCCAGAAACTTATTTGGGGTTTGTCTTGCTTTTTCATTTGCCACTCTAATTTATTTTCCCTTTTTAAATTTATATATTTCCCATTACAGCTTTTTGGGGAATGAGAAGGAGGGGCACACAGAATGTTTTAAAGGATATTACACTAAGACTTCAATTTAGCATTAACAAGAAACCATTATACCCGTCCATTCCGGGACATGCACACACAAAACTCACTGCCAAACAAAACAACAAATCTATGTACCTTGTACTGCACTAGTTTCCAAGGATAGTAAAGATGAACACATATGTTTGCTCTCTTGATAGGGTGGTCCTCAGTGATGAGGTCTGTGCTTCTCAGTCACTTCCTGTGAAAGCATTCTGGGGCTTTGCCTAGTTCCTTAATTTTAATGCAAGTTACCAACTATCATTTTCAATGACTCTGGCTTGCTGAGGACTATGTTAACTATTTACTGCTGAGCCTCCCTGCAGAAAACTATGAATTAAATGTGGGGAACAATACCAGACTTAAATAGCAGCATGGAATACTTTTATATTATATAAAATACTCCATGCATTTAATAGCATCTGTATACTTTAATAGCCTTGCAATGCAGTTTATTTTATAATAATTATTTCATTCTCAGTTTCTTTACAGGCCATGGGCCATAACCTTAGTTGCTCATAATGACCTTAACTTGGCTTCTCTTTCCTTTCTCTCAAACCTGCTAAAACATTCTCACCTATAGGTCCCATACCTTAGGGTGAACTGCACATTCCAACATGTCTAAGTCATAAAGTATTCCCTGTAACACATTGGTATCCAAGTGTAGATGCCATCCACTCCCTGTTAGGAAAGATACGTATCCCTATTTTCCAGAAGCCCCACTGCAACCATAACCCTAAGTAAAACTCTCACTTGAAATTCAAAGAGTTTCTTGCTTCTGATTTTGGAAAAATGTCAATAACTGTAGTAGAAACTCTATTTTTTTTTTTTTTTTTTAGCAAAGCTATTTTCTGTATAAGTTAACAAAGTTTTCTAAATTTCTCTGTGGATCTCAGGCTCACTGCTCTGTTTCTTCTTGAATACTATCCCCTCTTATCTTACTTTTATTTATAAATCCAGTAAGTAGGTCCTTCTAAGAATTTCTTAAACAAACCCAATGTAAATAAAACCTAACTTTGACTTTTTAAATCCAGGTTTCATTAAATCTACCCCGTTACCCATAAGTTTCAAAGAAAAAAAAAAGTTTTCTTTATTTTCTGTATTATCCAGCAGATATTCATATCTGTAACTGGTGTGACCATGATATGATGAGGAAAATTTCCCATTGCCAGAGTTTGAACAAAGCTGCATCAACACCAACTACTGGGGTCCACTGGACATCTCTGATAACTAGGATACAAGGGCAGCTAAAAGACCCAGAAAGAACTCACCCTTAAGCTCCCCACTGTTGGTCTACCTGTAAACATGAAGATGTTTGGAAGGTGTAAATCATAATACTTATTAAAAGAAAATCCAAAAGGCTTATGTGAATAATCACTCTATTTGGAACCAGACGTGGACAAAGAAAAACATATACCCCAGGAAATAAAAAGAAAACACGGCTTCTCTGCTTAGCCAAAATAAAACACAATTCCTTTAAAGCTGATCCAAACATTTTAACAAAGGTGTACCAGAGGAAATGTCAATCGAATCATTTCCCCAGGACACTGTGTGATTCTTATCAATCACATTATAAGGATTAGGAAAACCTGATGCAGTTCCTTGGCTGTACTGCCAGTAATCTTACTTTTAATAACCACCTCTTTATAGAAAAGTAAGAGGGCTTTCCTGATGAGGACAGGTCATGGGAACTGCTTTCTAATAACAACTAATGAAGAAACAAATTCTTTCCAGGGTTTATAGTCTCCTTCCTATATCTGTCTTAAATAGTCCATCTGCTTCCTTGTGACCCCCAGCTTTTTGACTTAGTCCTACATCGCTTCACTAAATAACTGTGAAATAGTTTTCAGAAATGTCCACACAGAATCCTGTGAATAAAACTGAATTTAAATAGATAAGGGACCTTAAAGGTACTTATACTTCCTCCAGATATATAGATAAATAGGGTTTCCCTGGTGGATCAAAGTTACTTATACTTCCTCCAGATATATTTATATATATAGATAAATACTCAAACATAATTCTTGTTTCCACAATTTCTGATTAAGTCTAGTGTTAAAGAAGATATTATTCTTCAAAAAGAATCTCCAAAGGTAACTCTAGTAACTCAAGTCAAATTTGCAATATCTGCTCCCAAGATAGTTCCAATATGGTTAAATGTCAAATATTCCCACCGGCCCTGGTTTTCCTACCTGATGGAGCTTTTCCTTTGAACATAAAAATCTTTTATATAGTATTAAATATATAGATTATTCAATCCTTTCATAAAATATGTGTTACTAACTTTTGGTACTATATTTCCAGTTCTATCTCTAAATAACAGCCATTGATAAACACATTTTCAGTTCAGTTGAGTCACTCAGTCATGTCCAACTCTTTGTGACCCCATGGACTGCAGCACGCCAGGCTTCCCTGTCCATCACCAATTTCTGGAGCTTACTCAAACTCATGTCCATAGAGTCAGTGATGCCATTCAACCATCTCATCCTTTGTCGTCCCCTTTTCCTCTCAACTTCAATCTTTCCCAGTATCAGGGTCTTTTCTAGTGAGTCAGTTCTTCGGATCAAGTGGCCAAAGTATTGGAGTTTCAGCTTCAGCATCAGTCCTTCCAATGAATATTCAGGACTGATCCCTTTCAGAATGGACTGGTTGGATCTCCTTGCAGTCCAAGGGACTCTCAAGAGTCTTCTCCAACACCACACTTCAAAAGCATCAATTCTTCGGTGCTCAGCTTTCTTTGTAGTCCAACTTTCACATCCTTACATTGCTAAATTTTAGTCTTTCTGAAAGAAAATTGTATAAGGTGATTATTCTTCAGCTTCTGTTTCTCAATGAAGATGGGAAACTGTCTGCTATCTTTAAAATTGTACTTTGTACTTCTATTAAAGCCTTTTCTTGTTTGTACATCAACTTCTGAAAGACTTCTAATGCATTTTACCAATTACCTTAATTCTGGTGCAAAGAACAATCCGTAAGCTATGGCTATCAANGTAGTCCAACTTTCACATCCTTACATTGCTAAATTTTAGTCTTTCTGAAAGAAAATTGTATAAGGTGATTATTCTTCAGCTTCTGTTTCTCAATGAAGATGGGAAACTGTCTGCTATCTTTAAAATTGTACTTTGTACTTCTATTAAAGCCTTTTCTTGTTTGTACATCAACTTCTGAAAGACTTCTAATGCATTTTACCAATTACCTTAATTCTGGTGCAAAGAACAATCCGTAAGCTATGGCTATCAATTAATTACATACTGCCCAACATATACAAAATAGTATACACTGCTAGGTTAAGAATTACTTTAAAATTCTCCTCTAAGCATTGTGACATATCTATTTTTTTTAACTTTACCCTTCTCTTTCCTCTCACAATTATAAAAATAGTTATCAATATTACAATAAATTATTTATAAATCTATAATTCTCATTGATTAGAGAGAAAGTGATAGAAATCACTCCCCTTCACTAATGAGCATTGCAATATGTTTTCTGCAGCCTCAGCCATGCTCACATGTTCTTTTCCAGAGCAGAGTTACAACATCAAACAGAGAGAATGAGAACAGCATAATCAGACCATAAAATGTTCTACAAAGGTTGATTTGGTGTGTTTCCTGGTCTTTCTACACTTCTAATATATACCTCTATGGGTGGCTGAGAGGTCAGTCACTCAGTTGTGTCTGACTCTTTGCAACCCCATGAACTGTAGCCCACCAGGCTCCTCTGTCCATGCAATTTTGAGGGCAAGAATACTGGAGTGGGCTGCCATTTCCTCCTCCAAGGGATCTTCCCAACCCAGGGATCAAACCCATGTCTCCTGTGACTCCTGCATTGGCAGGCAGATTCTTTACCATTAAGCCACATGGAAAGCCCTACATCATCTACTAGCATGATTAGAGGGATAAGAAAGGGAAAGGGAGTTTTGTTTTGTTTTGTTTTTTTTTAACAAATTTTAGAGTATAACACCATTTTTCATAAACTATGGTCCATGGACCACTTGCAAAATCTTAGGTGACTATGGAAAATTGAGATCTTGGATGTCATCTCAGATCTAATGGATCCCTGTCTCTGTAAGTAGCCTCCTGAATTTTTGGCAGGCTTTCCAGGTGAGTCATAAATACACCAAAGTTTATGATCACTCTATGGGTGTGTTCAAAAATACATGCACTGAAGAAGGTTGGGCTTGGCACTTAGTTAATAGTGTTACTTAGTTAATAGTGTTAATAGGCATGAACAGGTAATAATATTTGTAAATAGCATTCATTATGGGTTATTAAAAGATTAATAATCATTGGATGCAGTTAGAGGAAGAAAAGTGATTATGCAAAATGTTTCTCAAACTTCACTGTGCATACAGATGAGCTGGGATTCTTATTGAAGTGAAGATCCTGATTCGGTAGCTCTTGGATGTGACTTGAGATTCTGCACTTCTAACAAGCTCCCAGGGGATGCTGGAGCTGCTGTCTGTGGATCATAGTTTGAGTAGCAAGGATTACGAAGGTTTAAATGTAGGCTTAAAAGAAAGTTCCCAAGAACCTCTGGTGAATAGTTATTTCAAATAACTATTTGAAGTATAAAAGTACTATAAATAGCTATGTGAAGTATAAAAATGAATTTTACTGAGCCAACTTCAAAATTTCCAGTAGAAACCAAAAAAGTTATTCAGTTTGAGACCCAGGACATATGGATACCTTTGGAACTGCTTCCTTCACCTGTCTGTGTTCTGCCTGACACTTTGCCTGACCTGATCTGGGCTGGGCTGGGAAAGCTGTAAATATTAGCCATTTTCCCTTAATGAGCTTGTTTTAAGGTCTTTTTAAGTTGCAGCATTTTGTGTAATTGGACATAACAGACAGTGTGTGATGTATGATTTCAAGAAAATGGAGAGTACTTGGTGTCAATAAATTGATGAGTTGACCAATATAAACTAATTGGGGAGTTAAACTTACATGAGAGGCATTGTGCTAAGAATTGCATAGGGGTTTTAATAATCCTCAAACAGCCTTATGAACAAAGTATATTTTCCCACACTTTACTTTTGATGAAATAAAGCTCAGAGATGTTTTTCTAAGATCATATAGCTGGTGATGGCAAAATCAGGACTCCTGTCTCTCAAGTTTCCAATCATTCTGTTATATCAAAAGCCTTCCTCAAAAAAAAGGAAAGAAAAGAAAAAGATACTTAGCATCATCACAGCCATCTGGCATCACACCATTCTTTTCAGAGCATGAGTTCTACATGGAAACTAATACTGTCCCAGTGGTAAAAATCCCCAGTTCCAGTGGGGATAGTATGTATGGAAAAAAAAAAAAACTTAGTTTTTACAATAGTTGAAGGACTATAATGTATAAACAGATAAACAGTATATAGGTGGTAATGAAATATCACAGAGGATGGAGGGGTAATTAGGGGGAAAAAAAAGACTAAAAAGGTCCTGGTGGAGTGGAGGGCTGGAAAGGGAGGGTGGTAATGAAAAAAAGATTAAGAAATAGGTCATGAAGGATGAAGTTCAACCTTAGAAGAAACAGTGACTTCCTTCAGCATTGTCACAGACAGCAGTAGTGACCCACAGACTCTAGCATATGGGAGTTATCCATCACCAGCCAAGAGAAATGCAACTCACAGGGTGGTAGATGACTCCATATTGAGACAACCATGTTAACCATTCATATGGCTGACAAGGCTAGTGTGGAATTCTGCTGCTATCAACAAACGACATTGCAAAGGAGAAAATAGTAAGCAGGAAGGAAGGAAGGGAGGGCAGGAGGAAGAAAGGGAGGGAAGGAAGGAAGAAGCAAAGAATGAAGGAAAAAGCTGATCGCTTCAGCTTTTAGTATGTGCTATTTACCCAATGTAACCAGAATATTGTCTACAGATGTCATTTAGAGCTCACTAAAGCCAAGTATCTACCCAAACCATACAATAAATCATCTGTTAACTCAGTACTTTACAAGAAAACAAAAGGGATTAATCAATTGTAGCAACAGATACCACATGATAGATTGAGCCTTGCATACCTCTTTTAAAACAGTTCAGTTAAACTGAGCTGGAATGGCTGGGCATGAATGGAAGGAAGGACAGGGGGCACCCTTGGTGCTAAGGTGCTTCTGACAAAGAACTCTTCCTAAGGAAAGAGGGATATGTTTGCATGTGGTCCACTCACAGCACCATATTCTGGAAGAGAAAATTGTGAGTTCAGGCATCATCTGTCCCTCTGCTTATTCTCCTAACCTAGACTCTCAGGGGGAAAAGTGATGGTCCAGAGATTCTGAGTAAAGGAATCTTGTCTGGGAAGAGAAAGATGTAAGTCAGGTGTAAAGAATTGTTTTCCTAAGAAACTGTGAGTGTGGAATAAACTGATTTTAGGACCCAGACAGAGGAGTTTATAATACAAAGCTAAAGAAGAGGAATTCTTCCTAGATGAGCAGAAAATGCAGGCTGATCTTGCTGACTCAGGAGATCTGATATATTAGTAGTGCAGCAGTATTATTTTTGGCAGAGCAGAAGAGCTTCAGAACATCAGGGCTTTGGCACAGCACTGTTCTGGCAAGCTGAGGTAGAAAACCACGTGAATAGTAATGGTCAGTCAGTCAGTCATTCAGTTCAGTCGCTCAGTCGTGTCCGACTCTTTGCAATCCCATGAATCGCAGCACGCCAGACCTCCCTGTCCATCACCAACTCCTGGAGTTCACTCAAACTCATGCCCCTCAAGTCGGTGATGCCATCCAGCCATTTCATCCTCTGTCGTCCCCTTCTCCTCCTGCCTCTAATCCCTCCCAGNTAGCATAACAGAAGAGGAAAGTAGTGTACCCATTAGGACTGGGTCTGTGAACCCAATAAACGAGGTGACGCTGGGGGGTTCTACAGGGTGAATGGGGAGAATGGAGGGTAGCAGGAGGTCCTGTCAAAAGAAGAGGGTAGAAATAAGACAGTCATACTATACTTGCAATATTATTTTTTATTTCCCCACTGGTCAGGTTGGTCTGCCCTGGCCATGGGAAAAAAGAATTGGATATAAAAGCAGGATACAGATAACACAGAATGGGCTCCAGATGTCACACTGCTCACTGTTTCTTTTGGGGCCGTTGCTTGTAAACGGAGGCGCCTGTCTCTCTGGCTCTGGTCTGCATCCCCTTCTTTCATCATCCTGCTTTTCACCATCCTCTCACACCCTTCTGAGCCCTCTGCTCTCCAAGCATATTCCTTTTGCAATGTCATTTCTTGTGCAAAGAGGTAATTCTTGTGCAAAAGAAGTGAAAAAAAAAAAAGAACTATATATAATCCTGCCTTTTTCCATTCCACTTCCCACCTTTTAAAAAAGAAAACATCTTTTTCAGGTTTTGCTGCTGCTACCTTTGTTTTGCTGACAGGCATTAGAGAAAGAGAAATAAGGTGAAAACTGAGATCAGAGTGCCCTAGCTTTCACATGAGCATATGAGAGAGAAAGGAGAACAAAAAAGGAAAAGAAGATAAAATAAGAGAAAGAAAAAGAGAGCATGAGAGAAATGGCTGTAAACATAAAGGCTAACATTATAAATTTCAGGAAGAAAACACTGGAGACATTTTTTGATACAATGAGGAGCAAAAATTTTATAAAGAGGACACAAAAAGCCATAACCTAAAAAGAAAAAATACATATTGAATTTCATCAAAATTAAAAGCTCTGTCCTTCAAAATACATTATTAAGAAAATTAAGAATCAAGCAACAGTAACGGAGAAAATATTTGCAACACATACATGACAANTACAATGAGGAGCAAAAATTTTATAAAGAGGACACAAAAAGCCATAACCTAAAAAGAAAAAATACATATTGAATTTCATCAAAATTAAAAGCTCTGTCCTTCAAAATACATTATTAAGAAAATTAAGAATCAAGCAACAGTAACGGAGAAAATATTTGCAACACATACATGACAAAGACTCATATACAGAATATATATGGAAGTCTTACAATGGAACAATTAGAATACAGTTTTTTTTTTTTTCACATTTTATTTTCATGTGGACAGCAAAAGGACTCAGCCATACATATACATGTATCCACTATTCCCCAAACTCCCCTCCCATCCAGGCTGTCACATGAGAATGAGCAGATTTCCCTGTGCTATATAGTAGGGCCTTGTTGGTTATCCATTTTAAATATAGCATGTTGTAACATGCTGATCCCAAATTCCCTAAGTGTCCTTTCTCCCCACAGAAGACTACATTTTTTAAAAGAGAAAATTCTGCAACAGACTCTATGCAAAAGATATACAAATGACCAACACACATTTTAAAAGGTATTCAACATTATTAGTCATCAATAAAATGAAAATAAAAGCCCCTACAGGATATAACTAGAATATCTAAAACAAAACAAAAGACTAAACTACAAAGTATTGGAAAGGATGTGGAACAGCTAGAACTCTTACACATAGCTGGAGGTAGCATAAAATGATCAAACACTTTGGAAAACAGGTAGGCAGTTTCTGATAGATTTAAAAATTAACTTCCTGTATCACCTAAAAGAAAAACATGTATTAAAAAGACTGGTGCCTGAAGGTTCATAGTAGCTTTTCTCAAAGCAGCTAAAATCTGGAAATAGTGCAACATCAACTGGAGAATGGGTAAACAAATTATTGTGTTTTTGTAAAATAAAATACTGCCCACCAATAGGAAAGAATGAACTACTGCTACATCATGGATGAAACTCGAAAACCTGTTCAGCAAAAGGAAACAGACTCTAGAGTTATGAAGCTGTTTGGCATTCTAGAAGAAAGCTATATGAGCTATTAAACATTTTCAAATTACCTATTTCTATTTGACAGATGCTCTGGAACAAGAAAACTGATGAGATCAGTAGCTACAAAAAATCAGATCAGAAGCTCCCTGGGTAGTCACGGGGCCTTGACTGCCAAGAAGCATTTGCAAGCTTTCTGAGGTGATGAAAATGTTCTACATCTTAATTGAGGTTGTAGCTATTCAAGTGTATGTATTTGTCCAAACTGATCAAATTGTGTACATAAAATATGTGTATTTATTTTATGTAAAGTTCATTCCAGTGACACTGATATAAATAAATGAGATGGTGATCAGTGGTAAGGAATTAAGAGAGAGTCATAGGACAGAAAATAAAAGTGCAGGTAGAGTCATGCAGATGACAGTATCATGGTTGGGAAAGGGCCTAAGCTAAGACTTAATGACAAACATCAACCAGTTCTGTAAGAATCTGGAAATGAGGGTTCCAGATAAAGTGCACAAGTCCTGAGGCAAGACACAAGTTTATCATGCTCCAGGAATAGACTGATCCCTGGTTGTGTGGCTGAAACTCAGTGGAAGAGGAGAATGGTGGAAGATGAAGTCAAAGAAGCAGGTCCTGAGAAGCTTTGTAAAGGACTTAAAAAAATGTAATGAGGGATTTTCCCAGCGGTCCAGTGGTTAACATTCCATGCTTTCAATGCAGGGAGCCAGAGTTTGATCCCTGGGTTGGGGAACTAAGATCTTGCATGCCACACAGTGTGGCCAAAAAGAAAAAAATGAGAAGCTACTGGAGGGTGTTAAACAGTTAAATAAAATAATCTCATTCACTATTTTAAAATATTACTGTGACTCTTTTGTAAGGATTTTTTTTTTAATGCCAGGTGAATATTAGGGCATCAGGAGAGAAGTAGCAGCTGGAGTTAGGAAACTACTGACCCTATAGCCTTGTCTAGGGTAGCTGTAGTGGAGACAGTGAATGAAATAAGTGAGGGTGCCTGTTAAAAACTTTGCAATTAGAACTGCAGATAAAAGCAAGAGGTCAGAGAAGGCCACCAAAATTTAATTCTTGTTCTGATGGGATTGTGATGGCTTTGATTTGTGGGAGTAATGAAGTTTGGAGGAAGAAAGAGGGACGATGTTAGTTCAGTCGGGCTTTGGACATGTGAGTTGAAATTTCAGAGGAGTCAACGCTAGGGATATAATAAATGTGAGTGGCATCACACAGATGGCATTTGAAACTGTAGGGTACAGAAAATCTCCTCCATAGAGAAAAGCAAAGAGGGCTAATGTAGGTAGAATAATGGGATCCCAGGGATTTCTGGTCTTAATCCACAGAATTTTGGAACATGTTACCTTACATCACACAGGGGATTTTGCAGATATGATTAATTTATGGCTTTTGAGATGAGGAAATTTTCCTTGATCATCCAAGTGGGCCTAAGGTAAACATATGAGGCTTCAAAGTGGAGAACTTTTCTTGGCAGTAGTCTGAGACAGCCAGACCATGAAAAGAGGTTTGGGGAGAGATTTGAGAGACCTTTGAAGATGGGGGATGGGGGAAGCCACAAGCTGGAAAATATAAGAAAATAGTTCTTTATGAGAGCCTTCAGAAAGGAACACAGCCTTGACAACATGTTGATTTTAGTCCAGGAAGACCTGTGTCAGACTTCTGAACTGTAAGCGAATATATTTTTGCTATTTTAAGCCACTAAGTTTGTGGTCATTTTTCATTGCTACAATAAAAAACTAATGAGGAAGGACTCAATTCTGGGAACTTTCAATATTTAGAAGCCAACTCAAGGAATAGCCAGCCAAAAAGCCTGAGAACTAGGAAAGAATATGAGAATAAGAAATTCATGAAACAATGGCATTATAAAAACCGAAAGGAGAAATAAGTAAGTAACTGCATCAAATGTGCCTAAGAGATAAAGCATAGTGAGTGAAGAAAAGTAACTATTGGTTTTGCCAATATGAAAGTCCATAATGCTCATGGGGCAGTGTCAGTTTGGGTCGTGAGGACAGAAGCCTACTTGAGTGGAGAACAGGTGTGAGAAGTGAAAATGGGAATGATGATAACCAGCAATTATGTTAATATGTTTTCTCGTGAGGATGAGCAGATAAGTGGGACCAATATGTCTTGATGGGACAATGGGGTACATGGTAAACTTGGGATAGAAGAAGGAAGTTAGGGAGTTTCTTGGTGGTCCAGAAGTTAGGACACTGAGCTTCCACCACAAGAGGCACAGGTTCGATCCCTGGTAGGGGAATTAAGATCCTGCATGGCATGTGACCAAAAATAAAAAGAAGTTATGGGGAAAGAGCCCAATGCATTTGAGGTACCTGAGGGTGAAGATGTCCAGGAGTCACTTACATGCACATATTTGCAGCCTGGGATTCATCGTGGACTCAAGATAAAGAGAGAAAGATTTTTCTAATCAAGGGAATAGAAAAGTTAGTCTTAAGGGAGATTGTGAGGCAAGTCAGAGAAACTTAGAAGTAACACGAAAATGAAGTGGCACTGTATATAAACACAGTATTAACCTAGATGGAAATTTATAGTTTATAAAGTGGAAGTATATGATCTGGCTAAAATGAAAAAAAAAAGATATTGATGCTGTTTTAGAAGCACACTTCAGAGCTTTGAGATTAAAAGTAAATGATCAATAAATCACAAAACTGGTGCTGAGGCAAGATAAAGTAGCTTCAACCATCAATAAAGCTGCTGGAAGCCTTATTCTGCTAAAGGGAGAGTATCAAAAAGTTCTTGACATGCCCTGCTGATAGTTTCATTGCTCAAAAGGCAGAGGTGATAAAGGCAGCAGTGAGAGGAAATGCTATTGGCACCTAATTCCAATCGACAATGAGAACGGATGAAGGCAGAGAAGTGATGGGAACCTGAGGAGAAAATGATTATACCATCTTTGAGCTTATAACAATGTAAGAAGAGAGAGATAATAGTTATTAAGGGTATACCTCTGGAGCCCAACTTGAAAGATTCAAATTATGCCTCTGACACTAGCTGGAGGGATAGCCTTGGACAGGTTACTTAATCACACTAATGCCTCAGTTTGCTTTTCTGTAAACAGAAATGATAAAAGTAATTCATTCATTGAGTTGCTATGATAACTGAATGAATTTACTCCTTATAAAACACTTAGGACAGTGATTAGCACAATAAAAATCTTCAGAAAATATGTTAATAATAATAATGTATCAACTGTGTAACAGATTTCAAGAAAGTTTTTTTTTTTTTAATGTATAGAGAAGGTGCATTTTTCTAATATCCATACTCAGTCGCTTTAGTCATGTCCGACTCTTCACGACCCCTGAACTGTAGCCTGCCAGGTTCCTCTGTCCACGGGATTCTCCAGGCAAGAACACTAGTGGGTAGCTATGCCCTCCTCCATTTTCTGATGTACAAGGGGTAAATAAATGAAGCTTTCTGCAAATTATCCCCCTTTATTGGGTGTCAGATAATATTCACTTATGACACCATTGCAGTCATTCAGCACTGAACCAAGGTTGATGCAATGACCGGCAGTAGTTTAGAGAAGGAAGCAAAAAGTGATATAAAGTCTTGTTCTTAGGGAGGACTGCACCCTAAAATGAGCAATCCAAATTTAGTCAACAGATGCGAGATGAGGGTAGAGGCATGGGAGAAAGTCAAAAAGATGAGGAAATGAGTGAACTCTGGGACAGAAGAAGTGACCACAGGGGTGGGAGCGAAGCTGAAGGGCCCAAGCAAGACTGAACACCTGTGACCTCATGTTTCCAGAGTCTGGTGTCCTTAGTCATGCAGTATGATGGAGGACTATCATACTATTGAATTTTGACACCCAAGAAAACTAAATTCTGATTATTTGATCACAAAAGATCTCAGACCAAAGCAGAGGACACTTCTGGGAAACAAGCAAAATACTTTGTCTTTTGCTACACAAACATATGTAACCATATACACACGGCACATACCCACATACATAGACACATACACACCATGATCCACCATATACCTTGGCAAAAGCCATACTTCAGAGGATTTAGAGCTATGGAAGATACTTCTAAGGAAGCTGAAATCCAAGTACCCAATATCAGAGGGGATGGTGAGGGGAAATAAACTCCAGGAATATGGGATAGTTACTCTTATGTGTCAGCTTGACTGATGTCCAAGTTAAACATTGTTTTTATCTGTGTCTATCAGTATTTCTGGATGGGATTACCATTTAAATGGATGGACTCAATAAAGTAGATTGTTTATTGTTGTTGTCATTGTTTAATTGCTAAATCGTGTCCAACTCTTTTGTGACTCCACGGACTGTAGCCTGCCAGGCTCCTCTGTCTATGGGGTTTCCCAGGCAGAAATGCTGGAGGGAGTTGCCATTTCCTTCTACAGGGGATCTTCCCCACTCAGGGAAGAGAAAACAGGTTAGCAATTGTGACTTACATGTGTGGACCAAAGGGTGTGTGATTGGTAAATAAACTGACCTCTTTTAAGGGGGACAGATACAAAATCATTAATAGTTGCAAAGGAAACTTTCTGATGAGCTCAGACTGTAAAGGAAATGGGAAGGGGATTCAAGGAAAAGGGGACATAAAATTAAAGACTAAATCAGAAGACTGATTTGGATGTCTAGAAGGAGTTTGAATGTTTCAAATAAGCTCCAGTTTACAAAAACTTTTCAAAGGCAAAATAGTGGACATTTTTTCTTTTTTCTGAGTTCAGAGCAAGGAGGAGATGAAGGTAGGCAGTTTGCTGGTAACACATGGTACAATGCTGCTGCTGCTGCTGCTGCTGTTGCTGCTGCTAAGTCGCTTCAGTTGTGTCTGAATCTGTGCGACCCCATAGACAACAGCCCACCAGTGCTAACAGGTGACAAATAGCAAACAAGACTCAACTAACTCTTATTTAGTTTTCATCCTCTACAATCAGAGAATGATCTGGAAAGTATCCAAAGGAGAGCAAACATGGTTAGAAGGAAGTTTAAAACCAAGACAGGCAAGGAGATAGAGTGAAAATCTAAAGCGTTTTTAATCCTCCAGCCTTAGATAAAAATTACTTTTCAATGGAGTGAAAGAACTAGAGATTTAATTACAAAACAACCCCAGTATTTGAGAACTCCTAAAGGATGGAAGGCAGAAGGCAATGGCACCTCACTCCAGTACTCTTGCCTGGAAAATCCCATGGACGGAGGAGCCTGGTGGGCTGCAGTCCAGGGGGTCCCAAAGAGTTGGACACGACTGAGCAACTTCACTTTCACTTTTCACTTTTGTGCATTGGAGAAGGAAATGGCAACCCACTCCAGTGTTCTTGCCTGGAGAATCCCAGGGACGAGGGAGCCTTGTGGGCTGCTGTCTATGGTGTTGCACAGAGTCAGACACGACTGAAGCGACTTAGCAGCAGCAGCAGCAAAGGATGGAAGAAATTGGGATTGGAGTAAAAGAACAATTTTTTTCTCCCCAACTATTATTTTGTTTTCTCTTTATTAAAATAATACATGTTGGAAATAGGATATTTAGGACATACGGAAAGGTCATAGGAAGTAAAAAAGAAATCATCTATAATTTTAGCTTTCAGTGACAAGTGTGATTACCACTTTGGCAGAGTTCCTTCCTGAAATTGTATATACATTTTTATGTAGTTGTGATAACATAGACTACACAATTGTTCATTGGATTTTCCTGACTTTAGCTTTAAATCATAAACTTTTTTCAACGCAATGATAACTCTTCAAAAACATCTCTTTCATAACTCTGTATAAGACGTGATACTATATAGTTTTTAAATTATATATATATTTTCCTCTAAGTGATATTTGTTTCCAGTTTTTCACTGGTACAGATAAAGTATGATGAATATCATTGCATACAGACATTTGTTACTTTTTCAGATTTTGCCTTAGGATTCATTCCTTTATTAAAATTTGGGGTAACATGACTCTATAAAAAGTCCCTAATGCACAATATTTAACTGCTTTTCGGAGTTTGATTCAATGCACATATGAGAATGCTTTACCAGGGAATCCTCAAATGAATTTAGTATCACAATTACTTACGATTTTGCAATTTAAGACTAAGAAATGTTATCTTGTTTTTTGATTTTCATTCCTTTGAATCCTCATGAGTTTTGATATGTTTATTAGCCATTTTCACTTCCCCTGTTGCTATTCGTTCCCTTATGTTAATTGTCACTTTTTGGTTAATGTTTCTACACAACGCTCACATATTTTATTGTTTTAAAGTGGAAAATGTTATCAATGTTAAAAAATCAAATTTCTGTTATTCTTCATTTAGATAGTTTATCTGATACCAGTAATTGAATTTCTTATTTTGTTTCTGATTTTCTGGTATATCCTTGGTATAACTTCTTATAGTCATCCTTTGATGTTTAGCAGAAACCATTTATTTTAACTTTACATTCATAACCATTACTGAAAAGATTGGTATTATATTTCTTATTTTGTTTTGCAGCTTTTATTTTGATGTGCTTCCATACCCTTTGTTTTTATTTTTATTTGTGCTACTTTATTTACAGGTTTATTCTGTAGGAGTTTGAGGAGAGGTTTTTCTTAATTTTATGAGTAATAACATTTATCATATACTTCTAAACTCATTTTTCTATATTGTCCAAGGATAAAAAGAAATTATGAACTTGAATCATTTCTCTGCTATAGGAATTTATCACTCATGACATTTTTTTTTAATTTTTATCTTTACGTTATTTTACTTTACAATACTGTATTGGTTTTGTCATACATTGACATGAATCTGCCACAGGTGTACATGAGTTCCCTATCCTGAACACCCCTCCCACCTCCCACCCCATATCATCTCTCTGGATCATCCCCATGCACCAGCCCCAAGCATCCTGTATCCTGTACCAAACANAGGAGAAGGGGACGACAGAGGATGAGATGGTTGGATGGCATCACCGACTCGATGGATATGAGTTTGAGTGAACTCTGGGAGATGGTGATGAACAGGGAGGCCTGGCATGCTGCAACTCATGGGGTCACAAAGAGTTGGACATGACTGAACGACTGAACTGAATGGAATGTTAAGAAATAAATGCAATTTAAAATCCACTAGACTGCCAGGGAATTCCCAGAAAGCTTCTTTTAATGGAAAAAATTGATTTCCCAAATCAATCGTAGATTATGGGTTTTTTGTTACACTTGAAAAAAGAAAAAAAAAAAAAAACCAAGGATATGCATATACTGGGCTTCTGTGTATCATCACAAATTGTTCTTTTATAGTCTGCCTATATCCTACCATCATACATCATTCCAAATTTTTATGCTATTATTACATTGGTGTATTTTACAAGCAGATGTTCACTTAAGCAAAAAAAAAAAAAAACGACTCAGTAGATTGTTTCTTTCATGTATTTTGGCAGTAGCATCCTGGATATATTATATATTTTCTAACAAAGTTCTCATGTATCAGGGTTTGGTTGGCTGCCACATTTTCTGTTCAACATAATCTTTAAGTCACAAAGTTAGGAGCAGACATTGGGGATGCAGCTGTCCATGCAATTCTGGTACAGTAACTTGACTGTGTCTACACAGAAATGTGTATTCCAAGTCATTGGAAATTCCCCTCACACAGTAACATGTGGCCTTTTCTTATTTTTAGTTTCCTGTGCCATTGTAATTTTTGTCCTTTATTAGATATTTTTAAGTATTTTATCTTGGAGTTGTAAGAGGATGTAACAGACACCAGGATCTAGCCTTTGTGTTAATTATAACTTTGCTATTATAACAGGAGAATGTCTAGACCAGTAAGCTTGGAAGTATTTCTCTTAGGCATTCTATTATCTAATAAAAGCATTAAACAGGCTCTGAGGACATTTCTAATAGAAGAGTTGATCCCAGAGTATAAGCGTGTTCTCCTTCAGCTTATGCCATACCTGATTAGTCTCATTTCCTTTGTAGTGGAGCTGACTCTACTTATAGATATGAAGGGATGCTGCAGATCAGTGTCATCAAATGTTTTCCTTGCACCGCTGAGTCTTGTGGGCAGCCACAGTTTAGAAAGGGCTGGAGAGGAATGGAGGTGATGATTTTAGGTGTCCAATCTGTCTACCTACATATCAACCAAAGTAGATCATATTTTCTATGTTCTATAAATTATGGCTCCATATAAGACTGCACTTGAGAAAACAAATCATGTTGCCTTTAAAAAGAAAATCCCCAAATCTTCCTGTTTATATTTTTTCCTATAGGAGGAGATTTAATAAAGTCTCATGACATTTTTTGGAGAAGGCAATGGCACCCCACTCCAGTACTCTTGCCTGGAAAATCCCATGGACAGAGGAGCCTGGAAGGCTGCAGTCCATGGGGTTGCTGAGGATTGGACATGACTGAGCAACTTCACTTTCACTTTTCACTTTCATGTGTTGGAGAAGGAAATGGCAACCCGCTCCAGTGTTCTTGCCTGGAGAATCCCAGGGACGGGGGAGCCCGGTGGGCTGCTGTCTGTGGGGTCGCACAGAGTCAGACACGACTGAAGTGACTTAGCAGTAGCATGATATTCTTGAGACTCTGATAAAAAAAGTGTGAACTGGACAAGAGTACAGTGGAGTTAGGTTGAAGCTGAACAAACTAACAATAGCTACCATACCAACCTGGTCTTTTCTAGTGACAAGGCAATGTCATCTTGATCAGCTCAATATTTTGGTTACTAACTTGAAAGACTAAATGGTATGCCATTTAAATTCGAGGATAAATAAAAACTGAGTTAGCCAGGTAGTATGTTGAGTGTCAGTCTATATTCAAAATTACTTTGAAAGACTAAAAACTAGTAAGACTAAATTAGAGATACAGTTCAGATCCACCTGTGGTCCTTAAACGTAATTTTTCAGTTGTGGAACAGATGACGTATAACTTAAGTAGTTCATTTGAAAAATACCAACATGTACTTAGGAACAGCAAGTCCATATGAGTCAAAAATTGTCGGGATTGGGAGCTCATATACACTCGTGGATGATTCATGCCAATATATAGCAAAATGAATACAGTATTGTAAAGCAAAACAAACTAAAAAATAAAAATTTAAATTTAAATAAAAAAATTTATTTAAAAAAATACAATTTTAAACTACCTTATGTTCAATACCTGGGTCAAGAAGACCCCCTGAAGAAAGAAATGGCTACCCATTCCAGTATTCTTGCCTGGAATCCCATGGACAGAGGAGCCTGACGGGCACAGTCCATGGGGTCGCAATGGGATTGCAAAGAGTCAGACATGACTTTCACTTTTTCATGGGTAGTATTTATAACATTCCTATTGTCCTCTACAGTGGCTGGTCTACATCTGGAAGGTATATTTGATTTGGATATGTGAAACTAAAGTAGCTATCAAAGAAGGTGAAGAAATTATTGAGAGATGAGCAATGTTACATGAGAAAGGGTTGTAGAGGTTGGAAATGTTGAGATGACAAAAGTGAAAGTCGCTCATGCGTGTCCGACTCTTTGTGACCCCAGGGACTATACAGTCCATGGAATTCTCCAGGCCAGAATACTGGAGTGGGTAGCCTTTCCCTTCTCCAGGGGATCTTCCCAAGGGATCAAACCCAGGCCTCCCACATGGCAGGCAGATTCTTTGCCAGCTGAGCCACAGGGAAGGACAACATGAAACTGGCATCAAACACCTGGAGGCCTACTAGATGAAGTAACACTTCTCTGTATCCAAAAGGACAAACCCAGGACCACAGGACAAAACCAGGAACAAAGGGCAAAACCAAATAAATAGCGAAGATTTTGTTCAATACACAGGAAAATTTGTCATTAGACTCATCCTACAGGGCGTGGTCAGCCTCACCAAACAGAAAGATCCCAGTAAATCTTCAAGGGGAAGCTTTAAAAAGATTAAATATAAAGACTAAATCTCAAGGTAAAAGATTAAATTACAAAATCCTGAAGCATTTCTTTTAGAATATAAGCTCCTATGAGTCTACCTACAATAGAAGTGCGAGAGAAGATCTTAGCCATTCACACAAGGAAACTTGGGAGGGCACCAAGATTCATGGCTAAGGACATGGGATGGCCACAAGGGAGAATAAGCTCATGGTAATTATTTGTCACTCTACTTCTTCTAAATGAAAATAGCATTCTAAACTATATGACTTTAGAAGAAAAATAAACTTTTGATTAATGTTTTCTGTATTATAAATCTCTTATGATCCAACTTGCTGGGTTTTCTGATGTTGTTGTTGTTGTATTGAAAATGATATATCAACTCTATGAGACATTTTAAGATTAAAAAATTTTATCTTCATCTCTAACATACTATTTTTTCATGTTATCTAGTTTGTCCTCATGTATTCATATTTTTAGGTTTGCATTATCCAATACCAACATTTTTTTTCCACATATATCATTAAAATTATTACCATTTCCTACTAATCTGTAGCACTTATAGTGTGTCTCAGTAACTGATTAATATTCTCTTTCCACAGTGTTTCATAATCAATCTTTAAGGTTTGGGATTTTGTTGTTGCTTTTATATACAATGCTAAAATAAATAGCTTGATGAGTTCTAAATATTTATTGGCTATTATAAATAATTACAGTTACAGAAAGAAACCTTAAAATCAATTCATAAAGTTCAGAAAAGGCCCTATTGTAAATTTTACTAAAACTGCATTGAGTTTGTACAGTAATTTGAGATAAATGATATCTTTACAACATTGAATCTTTCTCTTAAGAAACAACATATTTGTCTTTGGTTGGTTCAGAATACGGGAGTGGATTTGCTGTTTCCTTCTCCAGGGTATCTTCCCAACCCTGGGACCAAACACGTGTCTCCTGTAGCTCCTGCACTGGCAGGAGGATTCTTTACCACTGAGCCACCTGGGAGGCCCCCTTTATGAGAATAACAGTGACTTATTTTTGTTTGCATTTCCTGGGCCTATCACAGTGTCTCATATAGAGTAGGTACATGATAGCTATTTAACAAAGAAATGAAGGAATGCATACTTCATATGGGAAAAGGGGCAGCATGAAATGTCAAGACACTGGTTTTGGAAGGTTTTTATGAGTGATTTTTGAAGCAACTGAAGAATTCAAACTTCAAACCTATCTATATCATGATTTCCTATGATTTAAAATATTTATGAAACATGTCAACTGCAGTTACCAGACTTTTTAAAAGAAAGCATGATTGCCTTCAGCCCTTTCCCTGTTGATGCCATGGAGAAGGGATGGGCTACTCACTCCAGTATTCTTGGACTTCTCTGGTGGCTCATATGGTAAAGAATCTACCTGAAATGTGAGAAACATGGGTTTGATCCCTGGGTTGGGAAGATCCCCTGGAGGAGGGCATAGTAAAATCCCTGTGGATAGAGAAGCCTGGCAGACTGCAGTCCAGGGGTCACAAAGAGTCAGACACAACTGAGCAACTAAGAACACACGCACACCTAAAGGGAAGACTAGTGTCCCACCAAAGATTTCTGCAAACTTCTAGGGAGCTTGTTGGACACTTCTAACCCTAACCCTTGCTTCTACAGAATTACTTTAAGAACTATCTGGCTGTCTTATGTGTTATACCTTGTCTTCATTGTATCAACATAAACAGGGTACTTGATCATGGTCAGTAGTAAAAATGGAAGCTAACAAACATTACTCATAGAAAACTTTTGTGTGAAAAGTTTTTTTTTTTTTAAGCAAATAAAACATTTATTGTTCAGATTTTTTTTCCATTTTTTTCCCTTTTTTTTTTTTTACAAAAGCATGCATACATACAGAGGGTATAGTGGTCTTGGAGAAGACACACGTGCTTGCATGCACACAAACTCCCTCTTACTCTTTCACTCACACACACACACACACACACACACACACACACACACACACAAACGCTTTCCTTCTTGGCCCCAGGCCTCAACCCCAGAAGCCTCAAAGACTATGCCAGGGTAGCCTCCCCCTCCCCCATGTTTTCCATCCACTCTCCCACCCATTTTCCCCTCAGCCAGGCTATTATTATTACATTTATTATTACAAAATGATAATGGATCAAAGTACAATTTATCTACAAAAGGTTAAGAACTGTAAACTGAATGTTAACTTTTCCTATTTCAGAAGCACTTTCATTTAGCCCAGAATGGGAATTTTCCATCAGATAAATGACCCTATGGAGCACACAGGCTTTTGCAATATTGCTGGTTCCCCTCTCTCTCAGCCCTCATCCTTCCTCCATCCCTCCCAGACTTCTCTTCACTATGGTATTCATCTTTCTTTGGCCTCATCTTTTGAACTCAGCTCCAGGAACACCTCTGGATATCCAAAACTGATCCAACTGTTCACATGAAGGTGCTCTACTAATAGCCCAGTACACTACTACCCTTGAAAGTGAAAACGAAGTCCTTCAGTCGTGTCTGACTCTTTGTGACCCCATGGACTGTCTGTCAGCTACGAGGCTCCTCAGGAGACAGTCCATGGAGTTTTTCAGGCAAGAGTACTGGAGTGGGTCGCCATTTCCTTCTCCAGGGGATCTTCCCAACCTAGGGATCAAAAACTGGGTCTCCTGCATTGCAGGCAGATGCTTTACCATCTGAGCCACCCAAGGAAGCTCTTAGACTTTATTTAAGGACCCATTTTCCTTGAAAGGAAGTTGTGCTTTTAAATAATAAAGTTTTATATTTGCATTAAATATAAAATAATTAGGCATATTTATCTGTCTAGTATCCCCAAATTAAAATGTTTACCCAAAACATAATCCCCTAAAATCATTCACACACCAAAATTTGTGGACATTAACTTATCCAGCAAGCTATGAGACAAAGACTAAGAAATACTGAAATAATCTATACATTAAGGACAGTAGCTATTTTGGAATATTTCTGTGTAATCTTTTCACAAGATAATCTGTCTACAAATGTCATACATTCCAGTAATTGCAGAATAAAATANACCCCAGAAGCCTCAAAGACTATGCCAGGGTAGCCTCCCCCTCCCCCATGTTTTCCATCCACTCTCCCACCCATTTTCCCCTCAGCCAGGCTATTATTATTACATTTATTATTACAAAATGATAATGGATCAAAGTACAATTTATCTACAAAAGGTTAAGAACTGTAAACTGAATGTTAACTTTTCCTATTTCAGAAGCACTTTCATTTAGCCCAGAATGGGAATTTTCCATCAGATAAATGACCCTATGGAGCACACAGGCTTTTGCAATATTGCTGGTTCCCCTCTCTCTCAGCCCTCATCCTTCCTCCATCCCTCCCAGACTTCTCTTCACTATGGTATTCATCTTTCTTTGGCCTCATCTTTTGAACTCAGCTCCAGGAACACCTCTGGATATCCAAAACTGATCCAACTGTTCACATGAAGGTGCTCTACTAATAGCCCAGTACACTACTACCCTTGAAAGTGAAAACGAAGTCCTTCAGTCGTGTCTGACTCTTTGTGACCCCATGGACTGTCTGTCAGCTACGAGGCTCCTCAGGAGACAGTCCATGGAGTTTTTCAGGCAAGAGTACTGGAGTGGGTCGCCATTTCCTTCTCCAGGGGATCTTCCCAACCTAGGGATCAAAAACTGGGTCTCCTGCATTGCAGGCAGATGCTTTACCATCTGAGCCACCCAAGGAAGCTCTTAGACTTTATTTAAGGACCCATTTTCCTTGAAAGGAAGTTGTGCTTTTAAATAATAAAGTTTTATATTTGCATTAAATATAAAATAATTAGGCATATTTATCTGTCTAGTATCCCCAAATTAAAATGTTTACCCAAAACATAATCCCCTAAAATCATTCACACACCAAAATTTGTGGACATTAACTTATCCAGCAAGCTATGAGACAAAGACTAAGAAATACTGAAATAATCTATACATTAAGGACAGTAGCTATTTTGGAATATTTCTGTGTAATCTTTTCACAAGATAATCTGTCTACAAATGTCATACATTCCAGTAATTGCAGAATAAAATATAAAAATAACATAGTTATGTCTTTATTTGATGATGACAATTCCAAGATGCCAATCTACAGAAAAAGAATGAGAGAGCTATTTTATTATTTAGAACATATATTCACTTGTTTTATTTCTCTAACTAAAAAGAGTATATAAAATAGCATACTTAGATTTCTGAAAGACCATATTCTTATCCACAGAGTGCTACTAGTCACTATAAAACCAATAGTTAATCAGTGGTATTTAGCTTAATCTTAAAAAAAAGAAAACACTGCCCATGTGTGTTCTATAATAAATATTCCCTGGATCTATTCAAAATAAGTACAGCTGTGATGAGAGTGTTTGCTCTTTGTCCATGGACCATTTGCTATCTGTAGAGCATATAAAAAATGGCATATTATTTCATTTCAGCACAGAAGAGAGGAAAGTTCAGTTAGTGTCTGCTTAGAGGTCCATTTTTCCACTAAGCAGAATTTACTATTTTTATTTTTCAGACATGTTTCTATCTTTATTTTTACTGGTTATAAAGGTAATATTTGCTTCTTGTTGAATTTTCAAATAACAGAGAAGTAGATTAAAATTGTACCTACTTGTAACTTTATTGTATATTACCCGTGTTTCCTTACAATTTGAAATTTGGGGTAAATACCTAGTTAACATATATGCATAGAACACAGTAGGAAAATGTTGGTTTTTATCTTATAAGAAAGAATCTTCTTTAATTAAGAAAGAGTCTTCTTTAATTAACAGCAATATGCTCATTATTATTGTTATTATTATTTTAGAAAGAATTAACACACAGGTATGACTCTCTGTGACCGCATGGTCTGTAGCCTGCCAGGCTCCTCTGTCCATGGGATCTTCCAGGCAAGAATACTAGAGCAGGTTGCCGTTTCTTTCTCCAGGGGACCTTCCTGACCCAGGGATTGACCCTGTGTCTCCTGTATTGGCAGGAGGATTCTTTACCACTGTGCCACATGGGCCATCTATTACTTCAGGCAAGCAGCAATTACTCTTAAGTCTCCTTTCCTTTCCTATCCTGATAAGACTCCCTAGAAAATTCTATGACCAAATGAAAAAAATAATAACAGGGTACCAAAACTATTGTCTCTCTTTGCATACTATCTGTGAGATTTTCTTTGCTTTTGATAAGTCCAGGGTCAACTTGTGCATCCAAGAATTATGAGTGCAATTTTCAACATTAATTTTCATGCATGAATAAAAAATTTCATTCTAGAGTATATTATTATCCTACAGCACATTATATTGGAATTTGACAGTTTTTTCCATTCATAAAACTTCTATAGTTTGAAGAAAATTTTTCTTAAATAATGAATAATAAAATTGCTGTTGATCAATTTTTAAGGTTTATTATTCAGCATTTCTTTCTAAATCCTAGGCTTTTTTCTCCTAATTAAGTCTAAGTAAACTCATTCCAAGCATTTCCACTTTTAAGTTTCTTCTTCAAATGACAAATTAAATTTTAGAATTTAGAAAATAAAACATTTATTGTCATCTGTACTCAACTATATTTGCTATGCATTTATGTCAGATGGGTAAAGAATAAATCTTACAGCAACATGAATGTGTACACTTTTATACAAGCAGCAAAGTAGGTAATTAGTGGGATGGATTTGGGGAGGGAATTTACTTGGCTAATCAACTATTATAACTAGGCAATTAAAATGCAAAACCTTGGTCCACAATATGTACAAAATTAAATATGAAACAAGAAGACAAGTCTATTTTATGAGAGCAAACAAGATTTTGATAAGACAAAAATTTACCAAGTGTAACTACCATTTCCAGTTTTCTAGTGAAGATTATGCTATAAGACTTTAGAGAACTAGTAACTGAGAATAATTCAAATCTATCTTCTTAATAGAGCCATCGAAATATATACTATACAATCCATTACTTAGTATCATCAAGGAAAAATAAAGTTTATATAAATCTGAGGCTATATAAAACACACTCTGCCAAAAGTTGCATTTTCCTTTAATAAACTGTTATTTTAAACTGTCTTTGTGTGAAGAAAAGCATACCTCTTTTAAAGTTCCCACACATATGTAGTATAGTTATATCCTGTGTGGTGATCCTTTTCAGATCTCAGTGTCAGAAAATGATACTTGCAGCAATGAATGGTGATTCAGCTGTGGTAATAACCCCATTCTTTTATTTTGTTTTCTGGATATCTAGGCGTACAGTCCCAAACAAGACAATCAATGGATCTTTAAACAGAAAGATGAGCAACACATGACACTGAAAATTTCTGGAAGAATATCTAATTGTGAAGAAACAAACCAATTATGATAACAGAATTTCATCTTATTAAGCTGCATGTGACCAAGTTACAGACCTTTGATGAAGTCTTTCTATTGGTAAACAGCAATATTTGATTTAGCCCCACATTAAATTAAGAGACAAATGAGGGCTTGCCAACTACCAACCAATCTGTCAGCTGATAAAGCATCCAGTAGAGAAAACAGCCCTGATCCATATAAATAGTAGAAGTTTTACCCACGTTTGAAGAGTCAGTAATGCTTTAGCATTTTGCAGTTGCTGCTGCTGCTGCTGTTGCTAAGTCACTTCAGTCGTGTCCGACTCTGGGCGACCCCATAGACGGCAGCCCACCAGGCTCCCCCGTCCCTGGGATTCTCCAGGCAAGAACATTGGAGTGGGTTGCCATTTCCTTCTCCAATGCATGAAAGTGAAAAGTGAAAGGGAAGTTGCTCAGTCGTGTCCGACTCTTAGCGACCCCATGGACTGCAGCCTACCAAGCTCCTCCATCCATAGGATTTTCCAGGCAAGAGTACTGGAGTGGGGTGCCATTGCCTTAAGTATAAATAGCATCTGGAGAGAAGGATACTAGTGCATATTAAAATAGCATTTTCCCCCCTCCTTGGAGGATCTCAGCTGTTTTTCAACCTCTTAAATGCATGCTTCTGTTCCAGGTCTATGGGAAATAGCAACATAACTTTTAAAATTATCCAAGGAAGTGTACATATTTATTTCATTTTTCATGGAAAGACACAACTTCCACTTGCCTCCACCGACAGGCCTTTCCAAATCCCTCCTCTGATCTTGAAAAGTATAGCTCTTCTTAAAGTGGTAGGATGTGGCCACCATATCCTGACTGCCATCAGCTGCACACAGTGAGGTGTCGCTACAGGACCTTGCTTCAGACAGGCAGAGTCTTTACCATCTGAAGCACCAGAGAAGTCCAGGGGTGGCCTTAGACCTTCTTTATAACTGGAGGGTACTGCTGCCTCATCAAGCCATGAGCCTTTGGAGTTGGAGCACTGACTCTAAGACCCTAGACTGCCAGAAAACTAACCCTAGTGGGTACCAAACAGTGAGAACTCATACAAAGGAAAACATTGGAATACAAGACCTGGCATCATCCAGCCACCAGTAGCACCCTGTGCAGGTTGCCTCATCTGAACCATAAACAAAACAAAACAAAAATACAAACTCAATCATCAGTAGGCAGGATTATCCCCACTCAGCCTTGCCCATCAGAGGAAAAACAAACAAAAACTCAGCACAAATTTCACCCTCTATGAAGCTTACACAAACCACTGGACCAATCTTAGGAGGGCAGAAACCAAAAGGAAGAAAGAATTCAACCTTGAAGCCTGGGAAAAAGAGACCTCAAACAAAATAAGTTAAAATAAAAATAATGGAAAGGCAGAGAAATACTACACAAGTGACAGAACCAACTAGAAACACAGAAGTCCAAATAAATGAAGAGGAAATAGGCAAACTACCTGAAAAAGAATTCAGAATAATGATAGTAAAGATGATCAAAACCCTTGAAAACAAAATGGAGAAAATGCAAGAATCAATTAACAAAGGCCTGGAAAAATTAAAGAATAAACATGCAGAGACAACACAATTATTGAAATTAAAAATATTCTAGAAGGAATCAATAGCAGACTATCTGAGGAGAACAGATCAGTGAGCTGGAAGATAAAACGGTGGAAATAAACTTCTGAAGAACAGAATAATTAAAAAGAATGAAAAGAACTGAGGATAGTCTGAGAGAACTCTAGGACCATATCAAACACACCAACATTCAAATTATAGGAGTCCCAGAAGAATAGTAAAAGAAAGGGTATGAAAAAATTTTTTGAAGAGATTATAGTTGAAAATTTCCCCAACATGGAAAAGGAAATAATCAAGTCCAAGAGGCACAGAGTCCCATACAGGATAAATCCAAGGAGAAACACACCAAGACACATACTAATCAAACTAACAAAGACTAAATATAAAGACAGAATATTAAAAGCAGCAAAGGAAAAGCAACAAGTAACATACAAGGGAAACTACTTGCTTAACAGCTAATCTTTCAGCAGAAACTCTGCAGGCCAGAAAAGTATGGTGGGATATATTTAAAGTACTGAAAGGGAAAGATCTATAACCAAGATTACTGTACCCAGCAATGATCTCATTCAAAATTAATGGAAAAATAAAAAGCTTTTCAGACAAGCAAAAGTTAGGAGAATTCAGTACCATCAAATCAGCTTTACAATAAATGTTAAATGGAATTATATATATATAGTCAAGAAATACAAGAGAAGAAAAAAGATCTACAAAATCAACCCCAAACAATTAAGAAAATGGCAATAGGAACATATATATCAATAATTACTTTAAATGTAAATGGATTAAATGCTCCAACCAAAAGACACAGACTGGCTGAATGGATACAAAAACAAGACCCATATATATGCTGTCTACAAGAAACCCACTTCAGACTTCAAGACACATATAGACTGAAACTGAGAGGATGCATATATTCCATGCAAATAGGAAGCAAAAGAAAGCTGGAGTATCAATCTTCATCTAAGATAAAATAGACCTTAAAATAAAGATTATAAGAGATAAGGAAGGATACTACATAATGATCAAGGGATCAATCCAAGAGAAAGACATAACGATTGTAAATATCTATGTACCCGACATAGGAGCACCTCAATACATATGACAAACACTATCAGACATAAAAGGAGAAATTGACAGTAACACAATAATAGTAGAAGACTTTAACACCCCACTCACACCAATGGACAGATCATCAAAACATAAAATTAATGAGGAAACACAAGTTTTAAATGATACATTAGATGAGATACATCTCATTGATATTTTCAGGACATTCCAGCCAAATGCAGAAAAATACACCTCCTTCTCAAGTGCACATGGAACATTCTCCAGGGTACACCACATTTTGGATCACAAATCAAATCTCATTAAATTTAAGAAAATTGGAATCATAGTAAGCATCTTCTCTGACCACAACACTATGAGACTAGATATCAATTACAAGAAAAAAAAAACTGTAAGAAACACAAACACATGGAGATTAAACAACACATTTCTAAATAACCAACAGGGTACTGAAGAAATCAAAAGGGAAATCAAAAATTTTCTGGAAACAAATGACAATGAAAATACAACTCAAAACCTATGGGATGCATCAAAAGCAGTCCTAAGTGGGAAGTTTAGAGCAATACAATCTGACCTCAAGAAACAAGAAAAACATCAAATAAACAACCTAACTTTACACCTAAAGCAACTGGAAAAAGAAGAAGAACAACAGCAACAAAAAAAAATTAGTGGAAGGAAAGAAATCATAATGATTCAAGCAGAAATAAATGAAAAGAAATGAAAGAAAAGACAGTAAAGATTAATAAAACTAAAAGCTGGTTCTTTGAGAAGAAGACCATTATGAACAACTATATGGCAGTAAAATAGATATCCTGGAAGAAATGGACAGATTCTTAGAAAAATTCAATCTTCCAAGACTGAACCAGGAAGAAATAGAAATTATAAACAATTCAATTACAAGCACTGTAATTGAAGCTGTGATCAAAAATTTCCCCAAAACCAAAAGCCCAGGATCAGATGGCTGCACAGGAGAATTCTGTCAAACATTTAGAGAAGAACTAATGCCTATCCTTCTAAAACTCTTTCAAAAAATTTCAGAGGAAGGAATACTTCCAAACTCATTCTACAAGGCCACCATCACCCTGATACCAAAACCAGACAGGCAACACAGAAAAGAAAACTACTGGCCAATATCACCGATGAACATAGGTGCAAAAATCCTCAACAAAATTTTAGCAAACAGAATTCAGCAACACATCAAAAAGCGCATACACCATGATCAAGTTTGGTTTATTCCAGGAATGCAAGGATTCTTCAATACACTCAAATCAATAAATGTGATATACCATATTAAAAATTGAAAGCTAAAAACCATATGATAATCTCAGTAGACGCAGAAAAAAAGCTTTTGACAAAATTCAGCACCCATTTATGATTAAGTCTATTTTTAAAAAATGGGCATAGAAGGAACCTACCTCAACATAGTAAAGGCCATATATGATAAGCCTACAGCAAACATTATTCTCAATGGTGAAAAACTGAAAGCATTCCCCCTAAGATCAGGAGCAAGACAAGGGTGTCCACTTTCACCACTATTATTCAAAATATTTCTGGAACTCCTAGCTACAGCAATCAGAGAAGAAAAAGAAGTAAAAAGAATTGAGATTGGAAAAGAAGTAAAGTTCTCACTGTTTGCAGATGACATGATATTGTACATAGAAAACCCTAAAGATACTATCAGAAAATTACTAGAGCTAATCAATGAATTTAGCAAAGTTGCAGGATACAAAATCAATACACAGAAATCACTTGCATTTCTATGTGCCAACAATGAAAAACAGAAAGAGAAATTAAGGAATCAATGGCATTCACCATTGCGACAAAAAAAATTAAATACCTAGGAATAATCTTACCTAAGGAGACAAAAGAACTATACACAGAAAATTAGAAGACATTGATGAAAGAAATCAAAGACAACACAAACAGATGGAGAGATACTCCACGCTCTGGGTAGGAAGAATCGATATTGTGAAAATGACTATATTGACAAATGCAATCTACAGATTCAATGCAATCCCTTTCAGATTACCAATAGCATTTTTTCACAGAACTAGAACAAAAAGTTTCACAATTCATATGGAAACAAAAAGACCTCGAATAGCCAAAGCAGTCTTGAGAAAGAAGAATGGAGATGGAGGAATCAACCTTCCTGACTTCAGATTATACTATAAAGATACAGTCATCAAGACAGTATGTTACTGGCACAAAAACAGAACTAGAGACCAATGGAACAAGATAGAAAGCCCAGAAATAAACCAATGCACCTACGGATACCTTATTTTTTACAAAGGAGGCAAAAATATACAATGGGGCAAAGACAGCCTCTTCAATAAATGGTGCTGGGAAAACTGGATAGCTACATATAAAACAACAAAATTAGAAAACTTCCTAACACCATCAGTTCAGTTCAGTTCAGTTCAGTCACTCAGTGGTGTCTGATTCTTTGCGACCCCATGAATCACAGAATGCCAGGCCTCCCTGTCCATCACCAACTTCACTAAGATTCACATCCATTGAGTCAGTGATGCCATCCAGCCATCTCATCCTCTGTCGTCCCCTTCTCCTCCTGCCCCCAATCCCTCCCAGCATCAGAGTCTTTTCCAATGAGTCAACTCTTCCCATGAGGTGGCCAAAGTATTGGAGCTTCAGCTTTAGCATCATTCCTTCCAAAGAAATCCCAGGGCCGGTCTTCAGAATGGACTGGTGGATCTCCTTGTAGTCCAAGGGGCTCTCAAGAGTCTTCTCCAACACCACACTTCAAAAGCAACGATTCTTCAGTGCTCAGCCTTCTTCACAGTCCAACTCGCACATACATACATGACCACTGGAAAAACCATAGCCTTGACTAGACGGACCTTTGTTGGCAACGTAATATCTCTGCTTTTTAATATGCTATCTAGGTTGGTCATAACTTTTCTTCCAAGGAGTAAGCATCTTTTAATTTCATGGCTGCAGTCACTATCTGCAGTGATTTTTGAGTCCCCCAAAATAAAGTCTGACACTGTTTCCACTGTTTCCCCATCTATTTCCCATGAAGTGATGGGACCATAGGCCATGATCTTCATTTTCTGAATGTTGAGCTTTAAGCCAACTTTGTCACTTTCCTCTTTCACTTTTATCAAGAGGCTTTTTAGTTCCTCTTCACTTTCTGCCATAAGGGTGGTATCATCTGTGTATCTGAGGTTATTGATATTTCTCCCAGCAATCTTGATTCCAGCTTGTGTTTCTTCCAGTCCAGCGTTTCTCATGATGTACTCTGCATAGAAGTAAAATAAGCAGGGTGACAATATACAGCCTTGACGTACTCCTTTTCCTATTTGGAACCAGTCTGTTGTTCCATGTCCAGTTCTAACTGTTGCTTCCTGACCTGCATCTAAGTTTCTCTGGAGGTAGGTCAAGTGGTCTAGTATTCCCATCTCTCTCAGAATTTTCCACAGTTTATTGTGATCCACACAGTCAAAGGCTATACAAAGATAAACTCAAAATGGATTAAAACCTCCTAGAGATAAAAACAAAAGTAAACAAGTGAGACCATTTTAAACTTAAAAGTTTTTGCACAGCAAAGGAAACTATAAGTAAGGTGAAAAGGCAACCCTCAGATTGGGAGAAAATAATACCAAATGAAACAACTGTTAAAGGATTGATTTCCAAAACCTACAAGCAGCTCATACAACTCAATGTCAGAAAAACAACCCAATCAAAAAGTGGGAAAAAGACCTAAACAGACAGTTCTCCAAAGAAGACATACAGATGGCTAACAAACACATGAAAAGATGCTCAAAATCTCTCATTATTAGAAAAATACAAGTCAAAACTACAATGAGGTATCACCTCACACTGGTCAGAATGACCATCATCAAGAAGTCTACAAACAATAAATGCTGGAGAGGGTGTGGAAAANTCAGTGATGCCATCCAGCCATCTCATCCTCTGTCGTCCCCTTCTCCTCCTGCCCCCAATCCCTCCCAGCATCAGAGTCTTTTCCAATGAGTCAACTCTTCCCATGAGGTGGCCAAAGTATTGGAGCTTCAGCTTTAGCATCATTCCTTCCAAAGAAATCCCAGGGCCGGTCTTCAGAATGGACTGGTGGATCTCCTTGTAGTCCAAGGGGCTCTCAAGAGTCTTCTCCAACACCACACTTCAAAAGCAACGATTCTTCAGTGCTCAGCCTTCTTCACAGTCCAACTCGCACATACATACATGACCACTGGAAAAACCATAGCCTTGACTAGACGGACCTTTGTTGGCAACGTAATATCTCTGCTTTTTAATATGCTATCTAGGTTGGTCATAACTTTTCTTCCAAGGAGTAAGCATCTTTTAATTTCATGGCTGCAGTCACTATCTGCAGTGATTTTTGAGTCCCCCAAAATAAAGTCTGACACTGTTTCCACTGTTTCCCCATCTATTTCCCATGAAGTGATGGGACCATAGGCCATGATCTTCATTTTCTGAATGTTGAGCTTTAAGCCAACTTTGTCACTTTCCTCTTTCACTTTTATCAAGAGGCTTTTTAGTTCCTCTTCACTTTCTGCCATAAGGGTGGTATCATCTGTGTATCTGAGGTTATTGATATTTCTCCCAGCAATCTTGATTCCAGCTTGTGTTTCTTCCAGTCCAGCGTTTCTCATGATGTACTCTGCATAGAAGTAAAATAAGCAGGGTGACAATATACAGCCTTGACGTACTCCTTTTCCTATTTGGAACCAGTCTGTTGTTCCATGTCCAGTTCTAACTGTTGCTTCCTGACCTGCATCTAAGTTTCTCTGGAGGTAGGTCAAGTGGTCTAGTATTCCCATCTCTCTCAGAATTTTCCACAGTTTATTGTGATCCACACAGTCAAAGGCTATACAAAGATAAACTCAAAATGGATTAAAACCTCCTAGAGATAAAAACAAAAGTAAACAAGTGAGACCATTTTAAACTTAAAAGTTTTTGCACAGCAAAGGAAACTATAAGTAAGGTGAAAAGGCAACCCTCAGATTGGGAGAAAATAATACCAAATGAAACAACTGTTAAAGGATTGATTTCCAAAACCTACAAGCAGCTCATACAACTCAATGTCAGAAAAACAACCCAATCAAAAAGTGGGAAAAAGACCTAAACAGACAGTTCTCCAAAGAAGACATACAGATGGCTAACAAACACATGAAAAGATGCTCAAAATCTCTCATTATTAGAAAAATACAAGTCAAAACTACAATGAGGTATCACCTCACACTGGTCAGAATGACCATCATCAAGAAGTCTACAAACAATAAATGCTGGAGAGGGTGTGGAAAAAAGGGAATGCTGTTACACTGTTGCTGGGAATGTAAATTGATACAGTCACTATGAAAGATGGTATGGAGACTCTTTAAAAAACTAGGAACAAAACCACCATCTGACCCAGCTATCCCATTCCTAGGCATATTCCTTGAGGGAACCAAAATTGAAGAAGACACATGTATCCCATTGTTCATTGCAGCATTATTTACAATAGCTAGAACATGGAAGCAACCTAGATGCCCATTGACAGATGAATGGATAAAGAAGTTGTGGTACATATACACAATGGAATATTACTCAGCCATAAAAAAGAATGCATTCGAGTCAGTTCTGATGCGGTGGATGAACCTAGAGCCTATTATACAGAGTGAAGTGGGTCAGAAACAGAAAGATAAATATCGTATTCTAACACACGTATACTGAATCTAGAAAAGTGGTACTGAAGTATTTATTTACAGGGCAACAATGGAGAAACAGACATAGAGAATAGACTTATGGACATGGGGAAAGGAGAGGAGACAGTGAGATGTATAGAAAGAGTAACAGAAACTTACATTACCATATGTAAAATAGATAGCCAGCAGGAATTTGCTCTATGGCTCAGAAAACTCAAACAAGGACTCTACATCGATCTAGATGGGGTGGGATGGGGAGGGAGATTGGAGGGAGGTTCAAAAGGGAGGGGATATATGTATACCTATGGCTGATTCATGTTGAGGTTTGACAGAAAACAACAAAATCCTGTAAAACAATTATCCTTCAATAAAAAATAAATTTTAAAAATGAGATTTTACCTTACATCTATTAAAATGACTATCATCAAAATGACAAGAAATAACAAGCATTGGCTTGGTGTGGAGAAAGGAGAATCCACGTGCATTGTTGGTAGGAATGAATGAAATTGGTGCCGCCACTATGGAAAATGGCATGAAGCTTCCTCAAAAAATTAAAATTAGAACTACCATTATGATCCAGCAATCCCACTTCCAGGTATTTCTGAAGACAATGAAATAACTATACTGAAGAGATCATCTGCACCCCCAAGTTCACTGCAGCATTATTTACAATAGGCAAGACATGAATACAACTTAAGTGTTCATTGAAGAATAAATGAAAGAAGAAAATATGATATGTAAAATGTAATATTTTTCATCTATGAAAAAGAAAGAAATCCTGCTATTTGGGACACTATGGATAAAAAACTTCAGGGCATTACACTAAGTAAAAAAGTCAGACTGAGAAAGACAAATACTGAATGATTTCACTTATATGGAATCTGAAAAAAAAAAAACAACAAAAAACCATTCATATAAAGAGAAAACAGATTGGTGATTGCCAGAGGCAGAAGGGGTTCAGATTAGGGCAAAATGGGTGAAGGTGGTCAAAAGGTACAAATTTCCACCTATAAAATAAAGAACCCCTGGTGATGTAATGTATAGCATGGTAACTATGGTTAATGATGTTGTATAGTTGAAAGTTGTTAAGAGAGTAAATCTTTACCTTTCATTAAAAAAAAAGTAGTTGGATGTGTAGATCACATTCTAATAAATTGGTTCACTGCTACTATTTAGCTGGTGTTGTTTAGTTTTAAGTTGTGTCCCACTCTTATGTGACCCCATGGACTATATAGCCCACCAGGCTCCACTGTCTATAGGATTTCTCAGGCAAGAATACTGGAGTGGGTTGCCATTTCCTTCTGCAGGGGATCTTTCTGACCCAGGGATCAAACCCACATCTCCTGCTTTGGCAGGTAGATTCTTTACTGCCAAGCCACCATAGTCATCTTCATTTTACAAATTGGAAAATGATAAAGGCATCATTTATCAAAAAGTGAATTCATTACTAGATAGAGGAGAAAGGCATTTAGCAAATACAGAATTTTCAAAAGAGTGAATTCTATGTTACATGTTAAGTTAGCAAGACCTTTTGGAGAGCAAGTCAGAATAAGGAAGTTTACACCATATAAAGTTTGCTATCATACAAGTGGGACAAGTTAAGCACATAGATTTTATTTCTTGAAGCAGAAAATCCAACCGAAGATGAATAGCTCATGTTATCCTCTGAAGATAATGACAATGGGGATCCTTATCCATTATGCTATCAGAATATTTGTGATATTTTGAGAAAATAAGCAAATAAATGAACCCAGTAAATAATAAGAGGCAATAAGATACTAGATCTAATCAACTCCTTGATAAAAGGTTTAGGGAAAAGTAGAGGAAACGCTTGTACAACACAAAAAAAATGACATAATGAAGAATAAGAATTTGACATCTATATAAAATGGTTAACATAAGCCTTCAGCTCTGGGGAATGCTGATTTCTTTTTCTACTGGTTGCGGTCAAGTCAGTATAGGAATAGAATTACATAGCATTTCCCTCCCCATGTTTGGCCTCTTTTACTTACCTGCTTTTTTTTTTTTCAGTCACTCAGTTGTGTCCTACTCTGTGACCCCATGGGCTGCAGTATGCCAGGCTTCCCTGTCCTTCACCATTTTCTGGAGCTTGCTCAAACTCATGTCCATTGAGTCGGTGATGCTTCTCTGCTTGGGGGTCCATAAATTCAGGACTGGGGTAATTAGGTGCTCCCTAACTCCACTGTTTCCCTAGGTAAGTTGGCCTGAGATGGTACTAGCCTCTAATATTCCCCTCAGTGTTGCTCAGAAGGATTGGATCATACCCATAGGCGTAATCAAACATACAGTCAATAGAAAATGACTCTAAAATTGATTCTCCAAGTCAAGTCAATAGTGAAACATTTGCTTATATCATGAAGTTTGATTTGTATAACACTTAGATCCTCCTGAAGCACAATTTGGATCACAGAGCCTTACAAAGTGTATGGCAACTATGAAAAACTCGATCAGGGCATTCTCAGTAAAAAATGTCACTCCTCTCAAAATGTCTTTTACTCGCTCTTTCTTACTAAGTACAATTTCTGTGCTTTTCCCCAGCAGGCTAAAGTGCACTAAATTACTTTTCCAATGCTGTCTCTCTCACCTTGAGATCTGAAACTTTCTGTCCACAGATCCTCTAGAAGAGCATTACAAAACCACATATCCTCTCATTTATTTTTAAGTTGGTCTTGAAAAAATTTTAGTACAAGTTCAAATTATTATAACAATGTAATTATAAATATTTATGCCTTTAATAAACATAATAAAGTTTATTATATAATTATATTACTTTATATGTATTCAATGAAATAAAAATAATTTGATAACCATAATAATACATTTAAAATGCACTTGAACATGATCTTCTTTACAGTCAGAATTTTCACATTACTCACGTTTATCCTTAAACTCATATCTCCATTTTTCTCCCTCGGAATTTTATCCTAATGCAGCTTATGCTTGAAAGTCTTTTATTGACCATCTCATTATATCTAGCTGCAACAACTACCTGTCTATTAGATATATAGTTTTCCCTGTGACCACAAAAAATTAAACATTAAATATTAAAGTATTCAATAATCAAAAATTTTTGGCTGAAGTAGATGGTAATACTCTTCTATCAGTCTGAACAACTTTTTAACTTTTCAGTGAAGTACAAAATACCAATTTGCCTCCTACAGGAGTTCCTTTTTCTCAAATATTTAATAATCTATTGGAAGTAAAACTTTATTTTCTCTTTTTATTTGAAATCATGTAGAATGCACCCCAAAAATGCTGAAAGAAACACAGACCCATGAAAATGCTTACCAAGCTCTCAAGTTTGAAAATGGCAAAAGTGCAGATAAGGCACTCTGAAGAGACTGATATTTACCAGCATATTTTTTACAAATCGTAATCACTCTAATTCTAAGGTAAAGGAAGATGTTGAGCACTGGCATAAATTCACTGGCTGGATGAAAAAGAGATATTACAACCTTCAGTACTTCTTACCATTAGGACCAATTCTCATAAAGTATTGGACAAAATTTAGGAGACAGAAGCAGCTAGTTTACTGAACAAAATGAAGCATCATTAATTCTATCAGCCAATTTATGAAATCCTGTGACCTTGACTCAGGTCAAAATCCTGTTTCTAACGCCAACCTTTGCCTTAACTCAAATATGAATAAGATGGGAAAAGATGGGGAACTCTACCACTACTGACCATGACAGAATTACTGGTAGACCCCAGTATTTCAAGCATTTGTTTTGTTTCTTGTTTGGTACCTCAGAGAATTTTCACTTCAGGATAGTTTGTCAGAGTAAGACTAAGAATGGGTGAGAGTGAGAATTGAGCTTTGTCAAAATAGAAGAAAGAGGAAGTGGAAAATGAAAATCAACACATTAACTCAAAGTAAAGTAATTAGGGACCTTAATTACATCTACAAAAATCCCTTCATCATTTCCCATGTTAGTAACCTAATCACAGAATGACAAGTACTACATTAGCAGGCTTCTCTCATATTCTAGAAAGGGGATTATATATAGCATGGACCCAGGGAACAGGAATCTTGGTGGCCATCTTGGAATCTCCCTACCAAAAATTAGATCTTCCTAAATTTCAAAAATTGCTGACATTTTCTAATGCAACTCATTTACAAATAGGCCCTACACACATTGTCTTTAACGAAATGCCCCTTTTCTCTTTGACCCAGCTTTCAAGGCTTAGTTCACATTCCTTCCTTCCACAGTCCTTGATCTGTATTTCCCTTATGGTAGTCTTATTATTCAGGTAAATATTTTATTCTGTTTATAGACAAGCAACTCCGTGAACCATATCTGATTTATCTTTACATTATTCACAGGATCAAGCAGTGACTTGAAAGAGAGGACACCAACATATTTGATTAATGATTAAATGAAAAACTAAAATTTGTATTGTCTATACATGAGTATCGGAGAAGGCAATGGCACCCCACTCCAGTACTCTTGCCTGGAAAATCCCAAGGATGGAGGAGCCTGGTAGGCTGCAGTCCATGGGGTAGCTAAGAGTCAGACACGACTGGGCAACTTCACTTTCACTTTTCACTTTCATGCATGGAGAAAGAAATGGCAACCTACTCCAGTGTTCTTGCCTGGAGAATCCCAGGGATGGGGGAGCCTGGTGGGCTACCGTCTATGGGGTCGCACAGTCAGACATGACTGAAGCGACTTAGCAGCAGCAGCAGCATACATGAGTATAGTTCTAGCTCTGACTTCTGAATCTCTTTTCTTATACTCAGTTATATCTATGACTAGGATGGAAGTGTATAGAAAACAGGACCACAAGATAGACTCAAGGAAACATTGTATACATGGGGTATGTGCGTGCTAAGTCTTTTCAGTTTCATCTGACTTTGTGTGACCCTATGGAACACAGCCCACTAGGCTCCTCTGTCCAAGGGATTCTCTAGGCAAGAATACTAAGTGGGTTGCCATGTCTTCCTTCAGGGTATCTTCCCAAACTAGGGATCAAACGCAGGTCTCTTATGCCTCCTGCACTGGTGGGTGGGTTCTTTACCACTACCACCACCTGGGAAGCCACCACACTATGTGAAGTGTAGGCAATATTTCGTAATAATTGTAAATGGAAAGTAGTCTTTTAATTATATAAAAACAAAAAAAATTAAAAAGAACTGGATCAATGTCTTCTCTTTCTTAACATACTTCATTACAAACCTTAGATGTAATTTCTACATATCTCTGTATTTACAACCTAGTAGTCTAACTTCCCAGGTGGCTCAGTGGGTAAAGAATCTGCCTGCAAGACAGGAGATGCTAATTTGATTCTTGGGTCAGGAAGATCTCTTGGAGAAAGGCATGGCAACCCACTCCCGTATTCTTGTCTGGAGAATCCCATGGACAGAGGTGCCTTGGAGGCTACAGTCCATAGAGGCACAAAGAGTCAGACATAACGGAAGTGACTGAGTATGCATGCAGAGTCTTGGCTCACTGATACAGACTGACTCTAAGAGGAATCAAGCATGGACCTGGTGTGGCTTAGTGGTATTTTTTTTTCATTGTTTCTATCTATTTTGAGGAAAGTTAATATTGTTGAAATTTCTGAAGAAGTTAGAGCTCTTTGGGATTCCAGGTCTCCAATATTTAGCAAGTATCTCCCTAATCTCAGATTCCAAAGGGAAATTTGAACATAAGATCCACTACTTCAGAATACCTTCCTGTGACTATCACCACAAACCATGCTGTGGGACCCCCAGCTCTGGGGAGGTGAACCAAATCACAGGAAAGCCATAGGGAAAATATTTGGTCTTTAGTCAAAAACCCAGACTAAATAAATAGATAAATAAAAAGGCTCTTTGGAAATTTATGGTAGACTCACATATTAATCTCTTTTGTTCCTGTCTCTTTTTATTTATTTTTAAATTAATTTTTATTGAGTATAGTTGTTTTACACTGTTTTTCTTTCTACTGTACAGCAAGTTTAATCAGCTATACATATACATGTATCTCCTCCCTTTAGACTTCCCTTTCATTCAAGTCATCACAGTGCATTAAGTAGAGTTCCCTATGCTGTACAATATGTTCTCATTAGTTATCTATCTTACACATAATAACAATAGTGTATCTGTGTCAATATCAATCTCTGAATACCTCCCACTCCCTATCTTTTCCCCTTGGTATCCATACATTTCTTCTCTATGTCTGTGTCTCTATTTCTGCTTTGAAAATAGGATCATCTGGGAGAGAAGGTCATACAGAGTGAAGTAAGTCAGAAAGAAAAAAATGTATGTATTGATGCATATATATTGGTTCTAGAAAAATGGTATAGATGATTTTATTCATATCTTAATCTTCACCCTGATGATCTTGCCACACAGATAGCTATAGGGAATTCCTGCCCTATCCCTAGGGGGGGAAAAAATAAAAAGAAACATCAAAGGAAAGGAAGAATTTTCTCCTAGACTAAAAGCAGAGTAAAACTAACTCACACACTGAACAGGAAGGTTCCCTCCTTTGGGAATAGCCCAAGACCCCTCTGCCACACAAAAGAACAACCAACAACCAGATGGTGCAATCCCAAATGGAAGAAATACAATGGAAGCAAGTCATGCAGACACACTTTGAAATTCTTTGTCAGGTGAGAAGGGACCCCTACTTGATCTGAATTTACAGGTTAATATTATACATGATCTTGCCCCACAGCAGTTCTTGCCTTGTCAGCTAGAAGGAAGGTGTGCCGCTGATTTTGGAGAGAGCTCCTACCTACTTGGTGACCTGACATGATGAGAAATCTTCCTTGCATTTCTGTGGATCATGTTTTATTAGATGCTTACTTGTTTTGATGATTGGCCTCTTCCATTTCCTCTTTTCCTAAGTACCTGTCAGATACTTAAGAAAAAAGAAAGTGAATAAACTTGACATTAAAAAAAAGAACGACTAAACTAAAATCCTTCAAGTTAAATAGGTCACTCTTTGCAATATAGGAAGTTGCATAACAAGTAAAATTCCTTGAGAAAAAAGAGAAGCATGCATGCAGGATTTAATTGCCAGAGTCTAATTAGTTTTTGACTAGTGCTATAAAACTTAGAGAGAAGCAAAGATAAATATTTCAGTTAATTTCCCTATGTACTGTGAATAAAAGAATGAAAATGATTCTCAAAATTGAATGTTATGAAGTCATTTGCAAAGTATATTAAGTCAGTTCTTCTATGTAATGAAGTGTCCTTTACAGTTTAAGAGACTTTCCAGAGCTGACATTTCTCTCATAAAGAACATGGATCTTGTGGCTTCATTATGACTTCTTGAAACAATCTGAACTCTAGACCTTTTCATCTGCCAGCTGAGGACACATCTACAGACTAACTGGTGTTTAATAGCAGTGCAGAGCACCAAGGCTCAAAATTATTTCAACTCTCATGACCTAAATCTCTGGCCAGGCGACATGTTGAAAGCTTCCTTGCTAACACCTCATTTATTTTTTCTCCCTGCACTCACTGAGAGAGTTGCACACTGTGCTGACTTTAAAAAAAAAAAATCAGATTGCATGGTGGAAGGTCACTGAGAAATGAATGTCATTATGAAACAATTCAATGCATCACTTGCTTTCCCTTGATCAGTTTGATTCCCTTCACTGGAAGGCTGATAACTTCCCCCAAAGTGGTCTCCTGTGCATGATTACCTGGAGGCAATCTAGATGATGCTACATTAGGGAGGTAAGAAAGAGCAAATACGAAAACAGACATTACTATGTATAAGTTTGCAAATGAATCAGTGAGGCTCCCCTTGCCACCTTCACTGAGAAGCAAATATGTCGATTTCATTTCGAGTTACAGATTCTGTTGCTCCTACCTTAGCTTGGTGGCTGATAAATCTATCCAACACAAGATTTCATTTTATATAATAGTTACTTTTTTAATGGCTCTTTAAATATATCAGATGGCTCTTTATCCCCATCTGTTTGCACAGCAAAAGAGCATATTTTCTCTTCTAATTCAAGAACATCCGTGGTGTATTTTATTCTGGAATGATGTTTGCTTTATAATGAGAGCGTTTCCTTTCATTATGTATTTATATATTTATAATTTCTTGACATCATCTTTTTTTCCCGTGCATAATTCATTATTTTCATTTGAAGAAGAAAATGTAAGCTGGAAGAACCTGCAACCAGGCTGTGAGCTCCTCAAGAGGAAAGAACTTAGCTCCTAACACAGGAAGCAGAAAAATCTGAGTAAATTATTAATCAAATTAGTAAATGAATTAGTATAATACAATACTTATACATGAATATATAGAGGATTTTCACCAAGTGAATCCACTGTACTTAGGAATTAATTATGTAAATTAACTATTGATAGCAGCTGACTCAAGATTTAGCTTCATATATTAGGAAGTATGGGATGCAATTTAGCAGCAATCAAATACTATTTTCACAAATATTTTAAGGAAATTCAGAAAAAATTGAAAAAAGAAAATATGACACAGTTTCTAGTAATGGAAATGTATATAATCCTGGCATTTACCACCTAATATATTTATAATTCCATTTCTATAATTTCATGTCTAAGCTACTGTAGACGATTACAAAAGTTGTCATCAACTAAGTGGAAATATTACATATTAACATTATTCAGTTGTTCATGCTACAATATTTATTCTTCAAATTGTTTAAAATTGATTAAACTGTATTCAAACAAATTATATTAAACTGCCTACAATCTTGTCTATGATTCTTGGGCTCTGTGATTTTTTTTTCACCCAAAACAGACTCTATCATTACACATAGAACTACTTAGAGTCTGGAAACACATCTCATTTATGTAGGTATTCTCTTCATCTTGCACCTAAATTTTTTATGGAATGAGAAACACTGAAATATTCATTAATTTCTGAGAATTAACAAAAATACTCTGGGCTTCTTATTAAACATAAAATTAGAAGATTTGTCCACAATTGGTAAACACAAACTTCATATATTATTATTTATCACTTTACCCAGAGAAGCATGAGGATTTTTTGACTGCCATCATTTAATAGCTGTGGAAACCATTTGATAAAATTGCTTGTGGACCAGTGGGAAGCATCCTGGTTGAGAGCTGAGAGACTTTGGCTTTTTCCTGATCTTAGCTACTTCACTTCTTTGGACCCTGTTTCCTCAAGTGGACAATGATAGACTGAGCTAGGTCTGTAGCTGTCAATATTTTTAGTTAATGATAGTCTTGGTTTAAACAAAAACCTTTCTTGGAATTTACATGTGCGAGCGAGGTAGCTGAAATGCTCCTACTGCAATGGGGTGAGGGTTCCTCATCCTTCCTAGGTTACCTCTCATTCACCATCTGTCTTTCTCCTACCTTAACCTCCCATGGTAGCTCCTTAGGGGGTTGGGCTTCCCATCAACCAAATACTAGACCAGTTCACTGAATCACTAAAGTCTTCTCTTTTTAGTTAAAAAACTGTGACTTTAGCATTCAGTACTAATGCTGGCCTAGGATATATCTGTATAATTATAAGATTGAATACAGCAGGCAACATAGCTATTATCCATACCATTGCTTTCTAAACCAAGTGGATAATTAAGGTGTAAATAAGAATAAAGTGATCAACTTCAGATCCCTTTTATCAGTTCTTGTGATTGGTCAGGAATGACCAAATAACTCACCACTTTTACTTTTCAAACACTGACTAAAACTGGCCAGGTCACAGATCTGAGATTACCTATTGCAATCAGAAGTGGAGTCTGAAGTCCTCACCAAGAAAATAAGAGATAGATACTAATGTACTAGAGATTAATAAGTAAAAACTGCTATAGTGTCAAGGTCCAAGGTGACAAGAGAGAAGGTCAGAAAGATTATTTAATTTTAGGAGATCAAAGGTTTAAATACAATACTAAATTGGGAAATAAAAATTCAGGGTTGTAGAGGAAAGAGTGAAGGAAATGAACCAGAAATAAAAGAATCAGAAATAGTATGTGAATTATTCCAAAGTCATGAGCTAACACTTGTGAGTGCTAAGCAAGCGGAGCATGTAAATGACTTTGTTGATCACAACAAACTGTGGAAAATTCTGAGAGAGATGGGAATACCAGACCACCTGACCTACCACTTGAAAAACCTATATGCAGGTCAGGAAGCAACAGTTAGAACTGGACATGGAACAACAGACTGGTTCCAAATAGGAAAAGGAGTACATCAAAGCTGTATATTTTCACCCTGCTTACTTAACTTATATGCAGAGTACATCGTGAGAAACACTGGGCTGGAAGAAACACAAGCTGGAATCAAGGTTCCCAGGAGAAATATCAATAACCTCAGATATGCAGATGACACCACCCTAATGGCAGAAAATGAAGAGGAACTAAAGAGCTTCTTGATGAATGAAAGA
>SJYA01000209.1:593082-709219 GCA_006410615.1 Neotragus moschatus
GAATGATGCTAAAGCTGAAGCTCCAGTACTTTGGCCACCTCATGCGAAGAGTTGACTCATTGGAAAAGACTCTGATGCTGGGAGGGATTGGGGGCAGGAGGAGAAGGGCACGACCGAGGATGAGATGGCTGGATGGCATCACTGACAATGGGCGTGAGTCTGAGTGAACTCTGGGAGTTGGTGATGGACAGGGAGGCCTGGCGTGTTGCAATTCATGGGGTCGCAAAGAGTTGGACACGACTGAGCAACTGAACTAACTAACTAAAAAGCCAGGAATGATAGGCACAATATAATTTTTTTCTGCGTGTAGCTAAAATTATTATCAAGGGATTTGAAAGGTCTAAATTTTTCCCTTTCCCTGTTACCACTGATGATTAAGAATTAGCACTGTTTAAATATGCCAATTCATAGTTCAGCAAAAAACAGAGAAAACAAGGACTTAAACAAGGCTTACCAATGGAGAAGGGGACCATAAAAAATGGCTTTATTTTTCTAAAAAGATCTTTAAAAGCAAAATACTCACAATTTTCTTAAAATATTACCTCTAAGATGCATAGAATTATTAATAGAATGGCTTAGTCCTGAACCTGAGTTATGAAATCGCACATCTCAATACCCTGAACTTTTATGCTGGATTCAAACCTAACCTCTTCCTCTTTTGCTAAAAGCTACTCTGCAAAGTGCACACAGGGCTTCACCACCTTCAAACATCTCTGTTCAGACAGAAATTTAACAAGCTCTGTCAAAAATGCATATTTTAGACTGAATTGCTTATTTTCTCCTCTCAAGTTAAAATGATGTATTAGAGATTCAAAGGAAATAAAAGTAGACTGCACAAAATATAGCTCATTTCCCCAGAAGGTAAATGTTAAAGGTTCATTTTTTTAGCAGGTCAGATGACTCCTTTCATGATATATATGTGCCTTTGCAAAAGCCTTTAATCTCTGCAAGTCTTGATTTTCTTAGTTGAAAAATGGTAAGTCAAAATTAAAGTAGTAAAATCTCAGCTTCAATAAAGGAGTGGAGATTTCTGGCTTAATTTGGCATTACGTTAGCCTGATAATTGCCTCTCCCCAATTCCCACTAGGCTTACACCCATACATAGATAGCCTGTGATGATGTCCAAGTGCAAACATCTACAAACAACCCCTGAAGACATTCCTTTTAAAATAAAGCCAATGTCAATTGAGAAAAAAATTAATATGTGTATATATGTGTCTGTGAGTCTGTATGTGTGTATATTCTTCCTTTTTTAACTTTATAAAACAAAGCACTCCAACATTCCCAAAAGAAAAGTGGGAAAAGATCTACTACTGTCTTCATAGATCAGAATTCCAAGGTCTGCACTAGTGATACTCAACCCTGTTTACACATTAGAAGCCCCTGAAGATGGCTTGAGGTAGGTAGAATTCTAAAGATGCACCCCAAACACATGTACATGCACGTATATACACACGTGTGCGTGCACACACACGCACACGCACACACACACACACACCCCATTCCCATAACCTAGTTATCTGATCAAACACTAATATCAGCATGGCTGCAAAACAATTTTTTTAGATGAAATTAAGGCTAGTTACTGATCAACTAATTTTAAAAATAGATTATCCTGGAGAATCCAGCTATTCCCATGTCATTACATGGGCTCTGAAAAACACCTAAGGAAGGCAGAAGAATCAGAGGTATACTGCAGAGAAGAAGTCAGGGAAGATGAGGTGGAAATGGAGATCAGAAAGAACTTAAGCATCAGAAGGACTCAACCCAGCATTGCTGACAGTGAGGACAGAGGCCAAGAACAAAGGCATGCAGGAGGCCCCTAGAAATTGACCAGGATACCCAGCCACAGCCAGCAGGGAAACAGGGTTCTCAGTTCCACAGCTGCATGGAAATGAGTTCTGCCAACAATGTGAATCAGTCCAGCAGGGCCTCCACAAAGAACGCAGCCCTGCCTACAACTTCACAGGGCCTTGCAGACATGGAGCAGGGGAACCAGCTGAGCCCACTGGACTTCGGACATATAGAACAATGAAATAACAAATCAGTGTTTCTGTAAGCCATGATGTGTGTGGTAATTTGTTATGGTAGTAATAAAAACACTAATTATGGTTTCACTCTAAAAAAACTTAAGAGGATAAGTCCAGGCACCAATGTTTCTCAAAAGTTTTCTCAGTTCAGTTCAGTTCAGTCACTCAGTCGTGTCAGACTCTGCCACCCCATGAATCACAGCACCCCAGGCCTCAGACTCACATCCATCGAGTCCGTGATGCCATCCAGCCATCTCATCCTCTGTCGTGCCCTTCTCCTCCTGCCCCCAATCCCTCCCAGCATCAGAGTCTTTNTGTAGAAAGACTCAGGAGATAGATCCCTTATCGGCACTTCTTGAAAGAAATCCTTGAAAGTGTATCCCAGCTTACTGAAAAATGATCAATGTAACAGTTCAAGATTATGGGTCTGTTTAAAAAAGACAGTGATGAGCACTCAAACATGTCAAACATAGAGCTAAAACTAACTATAGTTTAATACAGGGTGATAAAGTAAATATATTGGCAAGCCTCTGGGGGCTCAGGTGTAAAGAATCCTCCTGCCAAGGCAGGAGACACAGGTTTGATCCCTGGGTTGGGAAGATACCCTAGAGAAGGAAATGGCAATCCACTCCAGTATTCCTCCCGGGGAGATCCCAGGGACAGAGGAGTGTGGCAGGCTATAGTCCATGGGGTTGCAAAGAGCTGGACACAATTTAGTGACTAACAACAGAAGTAAACGTAAAGGGATTTCTTAAAATAAAAGGTAATATAAGAATTACATCCTACCTATCATCTGAGTTCTATTTATAGAAACATATACTAAAAAATGAGGCAAGGCAATCATGGTAGAGCAATGAGAGAAAGAAGGAACTAAAATGAAATCAATTCCTCATTTTCATTATGGAATAGTTTAAAATGTATCATTTAATCTTAGAGTTTGATTATTATAGAAATATGAAAATTTGTAATACCCAAAGGTGTTCCTTCTTTCAGAATTATAAAATGGAAGTTTCAGTTGAAGTTACAGAGGAAAGTAAAACAAATGAAACACAACCTGTTTATAAAAAGAAAACAATAAAGAAAGATATAAGTATATAGCATTTGAAAAGATGAGACAATTAAGACCAAAATATCAGATATAATAATAATTGCAAGTAGGCTGAGCCACCCCCATAAAAGACAGAATTTTTCACAGTGGGTAAAAGCAAAATCAAACCATATGCCTCTTATAAAACAATGCATAAGAATTAATGTGAGAAAAAAAGAAGAAACAAGATATTTTTCAATAAAACAGAAAATGGAGAAGGGATATTAATTTATGAAATATACTAATCAAGGCAACCATGAATATTTAAAGACATATAAAATACCAGCAAAATACTAGCAAGTTTTTTAATTTAGAAACTCAAGAACCTGTTAACAAAAAACAATTGTACAAAACATTAAGTTAAAAATAAAGTAAAATAAGTTTCAATTAACTTTGTACACTGAAAATTAAACTCTGGCCTATGAAAATTTTAGGATTCCTTATGACCTGGTTCCTAAAGCAAACCTCCCACTTCAGGCTGATGGATTGTCTGAAGGTGTTGTCACTGCCACACCAGGCTTTGATATTCTATTACCTGTAATCTTCTTCAATGCATATTAATTTGAAGGAAGGCTAATTTGCTCCTCTTTTTTAATCACTGAATATTCATTCCAACCCTGGTCCAGCATCTATAGCTATGTTACTTTGCTTAGAAAAAGTTCTTTCAGCCCAGCCTTTCTTCCCCTGTGACCTGTGCACTGAACTTCCAGCACATCTCAAGCCTGAGTCTGCCTGTATTATGATAAAGATGCCAGAGGCTGCAGCTGTATATTTATCCAAGGCATATTTTGAGAGATGGGAAGAGCCAGCACAAAGGTAAGTCTAAAGAGTTCCCAGAAAGAGAGAAAACAAAAAGAAAGAGAGAAACAAAACACTAAAATTGCCAAAGATAAATTTACTTATAACAAAAACATCTACTTTACATTAAATAAGCCATGACTCCTACCTTTAAGGAAACAAAAACGCTTAGCCTTTTTTGGACACAACTTAGATGCTGTGTCCTTATCACTCAAAGTTTATAAAGTATTCTTATGTGCATGATCTCATCTTTCACAATAATCCTGCCAGAGAGGGCAATAACTCTTGTTCCCATCTTACAGATGAGGAATCTGAGGCTCATAGTGGCTGAGTGACTGACAGTGATGTGACGGCTAAGTGGCCGAGTCAAGAACTTGAGCCACGTCTTCCCTATTGATCTTTTTGTAAGAGGGGGAAAATTTTCCTCTTCCACCTTAGGTTCTCCAGGTAAATGTCAGGTTAGACTGACAAAACACAGATAAATAAGAGAAACATGTTTCTCTTATTAATATGTGCATTTTGCAGACACATGGGAGCATTTAGTGATGAGTGACTCAAAGGGTTGTTAGAGCCTGGGCTTATATAGTACCTTAAAAAAGACGAGATTTCAAGAAAAATCAAAAGACAAAGAATCTTGAGGTGGCAAACTGGGAGAAGAAATAAACTGGGAAACCAATGGTTGGTGAGAACTAGTTTTAGCAAAGCCTGTTAGGTAGGTTACTCTGCTCTGTCTCTGGGCTGTTAAGAGTCCAGGTTGTCTTCAGTGATTAACTTCTATCCCTTCTGATAGAGAGGAGAGTGGAGAAACCTTTACAAATGCATGCAGTGCTTTTAGGCAAATAGAGGGAGGTCAGAGAGCTTTTCTTGTATCTGCTTCTTCTCAGTTATTTTCAGCTCGGTATAATCCTTATGTCAATGAAGTATGTCCTGGGATGACATATTTTGCTACCCTTCACTTTCACACTACTTCTAAAACGTACCTCAGGTATACTGGTTGCCTCTTTAGTTCCTCCTTAGCTTGCAAATAGACATTTGGAGGAAATCCAGTGGGTTTATTGCAGACTATTGCTTATAGCAGTAATAGGTCACAGACTTCTAGTTTTGTGACAGCTCAAGTCAATGGTGGGCACAATACCATGAAATAATTCCTCCAGTCTCTTAATAGTCTTGCCTTGAACGTTGGGGACCACAAGGAATCCCATGAAGATTTGGCCCAGATTAGGATCAGTCTGCCAGCCTCTGGAGCAGCAGAACAAATGGTTCTACCCTGCCTCTGCTTTGACTAGGAGGACTGACTCAGCCTGGTCTCTGTCTAGTAGCGAGACAGAAATATTAATTCATGTCCCATCGCTGGGACAGCGAATTCCTGTTCTCAGTGTGTCAGCAGGAGCCTGGTAATGTAAGACTGATGTTCTGAACACACTTGGATTCTGAGTAATTCTTAATTTTTTCAAATTAGGAACATTATTAGAAATTTAAAATAATTATATGTATTGGTGATTGAGCCCCAGTGATTCGGCAGTTTTTAAGAATGTAGAAATGACAGATCTCTTGGAGATCTGAATCCCAATTAGGATCAGTGAATTCTCTTAAGCACTGACTCATTTGTAAATATTACCCAAAGTAGAAACTGTTTAATTAGGAGTCTGAAGTTCTAGACAGGAGAGAGAGACTTGAAAGAAATGAGCTCCAGCCAGGTTTTTGAACCTAACCAACAAATTCACTGTGTAAAGCAGCTGGGAGAATAATTAACTGGCTTTAATCTTTCTTTTTGGGTTGCTGATACCTAAATACATCTTACATAGTTACTGGGTTTTTGTTTTTTCATTTTTTAGCTTTCTCCTTTTAGAGTTCTTCAAAATAATAAAGTTGTTCAACTTTTACTTAAAGGCCAGTGAACCTTTTAAAAAAGAGAAACATCATTAAATTCTTTGTTTTTACCCCTAAGTAAAACAAATTGCCTTATTAATAAACATTTTTGATCACAGACATGAAAGTAGTTCTGTTGGGCTAATAAAATATACTATAAAATATTTTTTCCAAACTACAGTGTTAATTATCTGAAAAAACAAACACTGATTATTGAATGTGATTTCTTCCTCTACATATACAAAGCAAATGTACATGTATTTTCCAAAAAAAAAAAAAAAATACAATCCAGTGAGAGAAGATGGACAGTGGGAACAGTCCTGCTGTTCCATTAAAGGTAGTTTCCATTGAAAAGGACAGAGCAATTCTTCCAGCTACCCGTGACTAGCATATGGAGTCAAAATAATTTTGTGAATATTCTCTTCCCTTTATTCTCCAGTACTGCACTGAGATCCAGACAAGAGGCTCTGTTTGGAGCCCCACACTTTAGGAAAACCTAAGACTGCAATGGATAGCAACAGAAATGCACCAACATACTATGCTACTCTTGTAACCAACCCTGCTCAGACCCCAGGGAAGCGCTCCTCTACATCTCTTCCCCATGTCCTCAAAACAAAAAGCTTTCAAACCTGAATTCCCTGAGTGAGTTCTGTGCTGCAGACACAGGGAACAGGTACTGCTTTGGAGTACCAGGAAGAATTGAGTGGTGGAGGCACTCAGGTAAAAGGAAAGATAAATTCATCCTTCCTCTCAGAGAGCTTGAATGCACTAGATAATGAAGAATCAGCTTCCAACTAGCAACAAATGTCCATTTTTCAGCCTCTCTCATTGCTCCAAATTATGTTTCTGAAATTACTGACTAGTCACCATGACATTTGCAACAGGTGCACATAGTGGGTGAAAAACATTTTACAATATAAGACAAGGTACGCTGTTCTAATTTTGCATATGCATATGCAAATACTAATTTTTTATCCTGGAAAATAGAATTGCCAGTAGTTTCATTTTTATAAAAGTTTTTTACAAAATTAACCCCCTGTAAAGGTTTAAGATCTTTATGATTAAGACCTCTGGGGGATCTTCCCAACTCAGGGATCGAACCCAGATCTCCCTCATTGCAGGTGGATTCTTTACCAGCTGAGCCACAGGGAAGCCCTAAATTTTGCTATTAAATTCTAAAATTCAAATATTAAAATTGTTTTGAATTAAAATGATAATGTATATTAATATGATTTATACTTTGAGTTTAGACATTTTAAATATTTTTTGTAAAGAACTGTTTTGAAAATGTAAAAATTCTTTGAAGCTTTCACTTTCTTGCATTTGATTTAATTTACGTTTTAAAGAAAATATATTCATAGTCTATACACTGAATGAAACTATACTATTTTCTAGTCTTTCAGATCAATGCAAATTAATGCATCAAATCATAGTTCATAGTTGAAATATAAAATATATTGGGCTAATAAAAGAAAAACTGTTATAAAGAAAAATTTAAAACTGCAAAATAATAATTTGTTGAACTTTAGAAAAGTTGAATACAGTGAAAATTAAGACTTCTTATAAATAAACCACTTTGAGCAGGGTCTTTTTTTTTTTTTCTTAAATTATAGGTCAAAATGAACAAAAAGTTATTCTCATCAAATACAGAGTGTGAATAGATCAAATGATTTCTTCAGTAAGTAAATATTTCAATTGTTGATCAGAATAATGGAAATAGAAAACAATTGCTCCTATCAAATGCCCAACTCAGAAGCAACAAATGGAATTCTGGCCTGCCCAATAAAACAAATTGCATTTATAAAACTTAAAAAGTTGGTAAAAATAAAAAACTGGGGAGCTTTGCACTTCCCTGATCGCTTAGATGGTAAAGAATCTGCCTGCAATGCAGGAGACTCATGTTTCATCCATGTGGGGAAGATCCCCTGTAGAAGTGTTCCTGAAGATCCCCCTCCAGTGTTCCTGACTGGAGAATCCCAAGGACAGAGGAGGCTGGCAGGCTACAGTCCATGGGGAACTTAACTATATCTGTTAGAAAATGACCCTAGAAAATTACCATCATGTCCTTTTGACAGCAGAATACTTTCTAGAAAAACATAATTTGCTTCAAATTATCCATTATTACCATTCATTTGATGAGCATAGCCCAAAACTTTGCTTGACACCACAATCATTTTCAAATGTGCAAAGAGATTATAAAACCTACCCTTTCTATTTTAAGGGCAAACAACAAAGTATGTTTCACAACCAATCTTCCAAGATCAGTTTTGACTAAGGTAATACATGTGACTGAAAGCACTTAGGTTCTTGATAATACACAGACACACAACAAAAAACACAAAGCATTTGTACACGCAAAAGTAAATGTGCTGTTATTAGAAGGGAAACTATTAAATAAATATCAAATAGTAAATAGTTTTAAATAAAAATAAGCAATGCTAATACAGAACACTGGAATGGTGTTTTGTGGAACATTTATTTTGTGGCCTTATTAGCAGAATATTACAAAAAATAGTGAATCATTTCTAGATTTTAGAAGTCATTTCAAACAGCCATATATTGGAATGGCTAAATATGTTTGAAAAAAAAAGGCTTTAAAATATTGTAATAAATGTCACTACCTATGATTGACTTTGCTGTTGTTTAGTCAATAAGTTGCGTGACTCTTTGTGACCCCATGGACTACAGCACTCCAGGTTCGTCTCTCCTGCACTATCTGTCAGAGTTGCTCAAATTCATGTCCATTGAGTTGATGATGCTATCTAACCATCTCATCCTCTGCCACCCATTTCTCCATTTGCTTTCAATCTTTCCCAGCATAAGGGTCTTTTTCAATGAGTCTGCTCTTCGCATCAGGTAGCCAAAACATTGGAGTTTCAGCGTCAGCATCCAGTCTTTCCAATGAATATTCAGAGTTGATTTCCTTTAGGACTGACTGGTTTGATCTCCTCCCAGTCCAAATGACTCTCAAGAGTCTTCTCCAGTACCACAGTTTGAAAACATCAATTCTTCAGTGCTCAAGCTTCTTTATGGTCCAACTCCCACACTCATACATGACTACTGGAAAAACCATAGCTTTGTCTATATGGAGTTTGTCAGCAAAGTGATGTCTCTGCTTTTTAATATGATGCCTAGGTTTTTCATAGCTTTTCATCCAAGGAGCAAATGTTTTTAATGACATGGCTGTGGTCACCATCCACAATGATATTCAGTTCAGTGCAATTCAGTCACTCAGTCGTGTCCGACTCTTTGCGACCCCATGAATGGCAGCATGCCAGGCCTCCCTGTCCATCACCAACTCCCGGAGTTCACTCAGACTCATGCCCATCGAGTCAGTGATGCCATCCAGCCATATCATCCTCTGTCATCCCCTTCTCCTCCTGCCCCCAATCCCTTCCANCAGAAAAACATCTATTTCTGCTTTATTGACTATGCCAAAGCCTTTGACTGTGTGGATCACAATGATATTAGATCCCCAAAAAAGAAAGTCTGTCACTGCTTCTACTTTTTCTTTCGATTTGCATGAAGTGATGGGACCAGATGCAATGATCTTAGTTTTTTATAATGCTGTTGAGTTTCAAGCCAGCCTTTTTACTTTTTTCTTTCACCTTCATCAAGGGGCTCTTTAGTCCCTCTTTGCTTTCTGCCATTAGGGTAGTGTCACCTGTGTATATGGAGTTATTGATATTTCTCCTGGCAATCTTGATTCCAGCTTAAGCTTCACCCAGCCTGGCATTTTGCATGATGTACTCTGTTAGACGTTTAATAAGCAGAGTGATAATACACAGCATAGACCTAGACTTCTGTGATGTTGAATGGTTTGCCTTGGAAACAAACTGAGATCATGCTTTCTCTTGAGATTTCACTCAAGAACTGCATTTCAGACTCTTTTGTTGACTCTGAGGGCTATTCCACTTCTTCTAAGGGATTCTTGTCCACAGTAGTAGGTATAATGGTCATCTGATTAAATTCACCCATTCCCATCCATTTTAGTTCACTGATTCCTAAGATGTTGATGTTCAGTCTTGTTATCTCATGTTTGATCATATCCAGTTTACCTTGATTCATGGACCTAATATTCCAGGTTCCTATGCAATATTGTTCTTTACAGCATTGAACTTTACTTTCACCACCAGACAGATCTACAGCTGAGGGTTGTTTCTGCTTTAGCCCAGCCAGTTCATTCATTCTGGAGCTATTAGTAATTCCCTCTGCTTTTCCCCAGTAGCGTACCAGACATCTTCCAACCTGGGGAGCTCATCTTCCAGCCTCATATCTTTTTGCCTTTTCATACTGTTCATGAGGTTTTCCAGCCAAGAATACTGGAGTGGGTTGCAATTTCCATCAGCCATGGACCACATTTTGTCAGAATGCTTGACCATGACTTGTCTGTCTTGGGTGGCCCTGCGCAGCATGGCTCATAGTTTTATTGAGATACACAAGCCCCTTTGCCACAACAAGGCTGTGATCCATGAAGGGGCAGGATTGACCCCTTAGCAAATATTCTTAATTGTATCATTGCATATTGATGGAATTGGTTCATTCTTTTTCTTTTCTAGCCTGGCTTTGTGAATTATAAAGTTAAGATATATACCTTTAAGATTTATCATTCAGCAAGAAAATAACAAGCCATTATCAGTAATTTAGTCTTATAATTGTACTATCTATGGTAATTTTGAAATGTATTTTATGGAGTTAAAAATCAGCATATAGAATTTGATAGTATATTTATCACACCTAGGTAAAAAATCTGACTATTTAAATCTCTATTTTAAAAACTGTCTTATCAATTCACAAGAAATTTATAAAAATAACCTTTAAACATATGAATAATGTTCACTTCACTCATGAGAAATGCAAATTAAAACTACATTAAGATGCCATCTCTCACCTGTCACACTGGTAAAAATTTTTTTAAAAAATAGCATCCTCTTTTGCAGGGTTGTGGGGACATAGGCACTTTCACATATTGCTGATGGAAAGACAATTGGTACAATTCTTCTGGGATGTTATTTTACAACATCTAAAGTAATTACATTTGTGTTTACATTTTGACCCAGTGACTCAACTTCCAGAAATTTTTCCTGAAGATACATCTCCAATAATATAAAAATATGCAATACAGAAGCTTGTTTTAACTGTGATTGAAAATACTGGAAACGTCCTAAATGCCCACTCATAAGTTGTTGAATAAGTTATGGTATAATACATCCACACAATGGACATTCTTTTATTTAAAAGGAATGAGGAAGATATTTATGAACTAATGAAGAGTGATTTCAGGATATTGTTAATCACAGCACTACGTCAGGCAGATATTTGTGGTTTAAAGCTTAGAAAAAATGCATTTGTTATAATTTGTTAGTAAATAATCATTTTTATAACTAATTTTGTCTTCATAATTATGTTTTCTTTTTCTTAAACAAATTTAAAGAAATTCCTTATTTCTATAAACTTTTGGCTATACAAAACCAGCATTTTCTTCAGACCTGTGGCCTATGGGAGGTAAATAAAACATGTTACTGTCTTTTATTTGATTTTCCTGATAGATATCTCACCAAAGTTACTCCAGAGTATTTTTCTAAAGCAGCAGTTCTCAAACCTACCTAGGCACCCCAATCAGTTGTAGACCTTTGGGAGAAGAGAGATTACTGAGCAACACACAAGTCTGTGTGCTGTTCAGGACCCTGTAGCTGATTCTGAGACACTCCCTTTGGGAAGCTCCACTGAGCACATGTTTGCAAAATAAAGAATAAAATTATTTTTGCTCTGTAGTTCTTGTCTAGTAGTCTGTGATAATTATTAATAATTTTTAAATCAGAGCTTAACTTATTGGCCTGTCCTGAAATTGAGAGATTTTAAGAACAAAGTTTTAAGCAAGATTTTAAGCAATCTCCGGAAGATGGTGAAGGACATGGAAGCCTGGTCTGCTGCAGTCCATGAAGTCACAAAGAGTCAGACTGAGTGACTGAACAACAATAAGAAGAAGAAAATAAACAGTAATGATGATGTTTCATGCAGCAGTTTAGTAAAATAATACCTGGACTGAAAGTCAGTCTTTAGGAACTGATTCCTGCTTCTGATATATCCCTGGTTTGTGAGTTGGTAAGGTTGTTAATGTCTGTATCTGGCTTCTCTTTTTTAAAATGTGTACAGTTTGGTCTTTTTCACATAACACTGAGGATCAATGAAGATACATGATATAAAGTTTTCTTAAACACAAGTAGGTATCATAATCATGAACATAATTCTCATTATGCATTGAAAGTCTGTATCCATCATATTTTTTTAAATTTTTAAGCTGTATCCTTTTATATATTAATACTATCTATCATATATCTATCTCTTTCCATTCATTCATCTCTCCCACAATCTTCCTTGTGAATTAAAACAAAGGATGATGTTTGGTTACTTAGGAATACTATGTTTGCCTGTATTAATGCCAGTGTCAGCATCAGGCAACTCACAGAGGATTTGCGATCGAGTCATATACTGAACGTCTAAGGCAATACAGAAATAACAATCCTTGTGATGAAAAGGAGTTCCGCACTTCTTTAAAAGGCAGATGAATGATTATGTTCCATATGATCTGATAAAAACATTTACGTCTGTTAAACATATATCTTTCATAAATTCTGGCAGAACCAAATACAATTCACAAACAGTTATATTAGTATATAATTGCCTTATTTTCTGATGCATATTGTGTGCTATTATTTCAGAAAGCATTTCAGGCAAAATCATATTCATCTTAGATAAATATATCCTGTATATTTTCAATACAGTGAGAGAAGTCACCACGATAATTTAAAAATCACATATGGTTGAGAAAAATGCCAAAGGGGAAATTCATTTTGATTTTGGTGGTGTGTTTCCTGAGCTGGAACCGAATCCTGAATTGCTAGTGGCATTCACACCTCTTCATTACTGTCGTTAGCAATTCTTTATCTACTTCTGGAGTCTATAAAAGCTTAGTGTATCAGAGAGATGCCAAAATCATATACAACTCCTGATACTGCATTATGAAAATGATTCATTAATAAGCAACATGCAGACCTCTTTGAAATGTGGAGTCCAACTCAATTCATAGAAGACATTTCTCAATCTTTTCTCTTTTCAGATTCTCTTATTTTGAATATATTCAAAGTGAAATCATGGCTATTGTAATTTTACAGCATGTTTCAAGATGAGAACATGGTGTTACTTTACTTTTCATATAATAATATTCTGCATTCTGATCCTCAGGTCGCTTTCACATTTTTTTGATTGAGAGTAACTATAAGAAACGCAACTAAAAGCAACTAGTTTATATCCTCACATAGTACACAAGCCACCCTCCTTTGCAACAAACATGCATAGATACAGAAACAAATATTTGAAATAATACATTGACTTATTATTACAATTTTTAGTTGTTCTATTTTCTCCTATTCTGCGTCTTCGTAAAATACTGGTCACTCAACTAAATTGACTTATTGTTCCACCAACCTGCAGCTAGAAAATCTGCCTTATTGGTGCTTCTCAAAACTACTTGGAGTTCTGAGTCTGGCAACAGTACACTAAAACCACAACAATCAGAGATTAGCATGGTGCCTGGGCAAGGATCACAAACAAATTTGTAAAGAATTCCATACTTTTAAAAAAGTCATTTCGGGAAGTGTCCAGTCATGGATGGATGGACAAGCAAAATGTTACACACACAAATGATAGAATATTATTCAACCTTTAACAGGAAGAAAATGCTGGTTCATACTACAACATGAAGGACTGTGGGAAACATTATGCTAAATGGAATAAGCCAGTCACAAAAGAACAAATACTGTATGATTCTACCTGTATAAAATAACTAGAGTAACCTAATTCATAATGGCCGGAAATAGAATAGCTGCCCAGGGGCTGGGAAAAGGGCAAATGAAGGTATAGAGTTTCAGTTCTGCAAGATGAGAAGAGTTCTAGATACGGATGGTAAAATGTTTGCATCAAAACATGAATGTGCTTAATACCACTAAATTTTACATTTAAAAATAATTAAAATGGTAAGTTTTATGTGCATTTTACCACAGTTACAAAAAAGTCACTAGAAAAAACAAACTTTACTGATATACTTCAGATTTTTTGACTCAGAGGTGGGAACCTGTATCTGGGAATTTGTAAGAGCTATCTGGGTAAATTTGATGGAAATCACTGCTTGAGGATATAATTATGACTCTCTTTCCCAACACCTACATTATTTTGCCATTTCTCTGAAAGAAACAAAAAGTATGTGGTGAGGTCCTGCAGATCCTAACTCACTCTGGATCAGTATACTTTTTAAAAGGATTAAAATCTTTTCAGGTGGGAAACTAGTTTTAGAGTGTGTGATTACAGATATGATTTAGAAAATGTGATTACAGGTCCCTTTTCATTATAGGGGACTGGAATGCAAAAGTAGGAAGTCAAGAGATACCTGGAGTAACAGGCAAATTTGGCCATGGAGTACAGAATGAAGTAGGTCAAAGGCTAATAGAGTTTTGCCAAAAAAACACACTGATCATAGCAAACATCCTCTTGCAATAACACAAGAGAAGACGCTACACATGAACATCACCAGATGGTCAATACTGAAACCAGATTGATTATATTCTTTGCAGCTAAAGATGGAGAAGCTCTATACAGTCAGCAAAAGCAAGACCAGGGGCTGACAGTGGCTCAGATAATGACCCTTTATTGCCAATTTCAGATTTAAATTGAAAAAGTAGGAAAAACCACTAGACCATTCAGGTATCAATTAATTTCAGTTCAGTGGCTCATTTGTGTCTGACTCATTGCAATCCCATGAACTACAGCATGCCAGACCTCCCTGTCCATCACCAACTCCCAGAGTTTACTCGAACTCATGTCCATAGAGTCGGTGATGCCATCCAACCATCTCATCCTCTGTTATCCCCTTCTACTCCTGCCTTCAATTTTTCCAGCATCAGAGTCTTTTCTAATGAGACAGTTCTTTGCATCAGGTGGCCAAAGTATTGGAGTTTCAGCTTCAGCATCAGTCCTTCCAATGAATATTCAGGATTGATTTCCTTTAGGATGGACTGGTTGGATCTTCTTGCAGTTCAAGGGACTCTCAAGAGTTGTCTCCAACACCACAGTTCAAAAGCATCAATTCTTAGATGCTCACCTTTCCTTACAGTCCAACTCTCACATCCAAACATGACTACTGGAAAAACCATAGCCTTGACTAGACAGACCTTTGCTAGCAAAGTAATGTCTCTGCTATTTAATATGTTGTTCAGGATTGTCATACCTTTACTTCCAAGGAGTAAGCATATATCTTTTAATTACATGGCTTCAGTCACCATCTGCAGTGATTTTGCAGCCCCTCAAAATAAAGTCTGTCACTATTTCTACTGTTTCTCCACCTATTTGCCATGAAGTGACGGGACCATAGGCCATGATCTTAGTTTTCTGAATGTTGAGCTTTAAGCCAACTTTTTCACTCTCCTCTTTCTCTTTCATCAAAAGGCTCTTTAGCTCTTCGCTTTCTGCCATAAGGATGGTGTCATCTGCATATCTGAAGTTATTGATGTTTCTCCTGGCCATCTTGATTCCAGCTTGTGCTTCATCCAGCACAGCATTTCACATTATGTACTCTGCATGTAAGTTAAATAAGCAGGGTGACAANCCACCCTCCTTTGCAACAAACATGCATAGATACAGAAACAAATATTTGAAATAATACATTGACTTATTATTACAATTTTTAGTTGTTCTATTTTCTCCTATTCTGCGTCTTCGTAAAATACTGGTCACTCAACTAAATTGACTTATTGTTCCACCAACCTGCAGCTAGAAAATCTGCCTTATTGGTGCTTCTCAAAACTACTTGGAGTTCTGAGTCTGGCAACAGTACACTAAAACCACAACAATCAGAGATTAGCATGGTGCCTGGGCAAGGATCACAAACAAATTTGTAAAGAATTCCATACTTTTAAAAAAGTCATTTCGGGAAGTGTCCAGTCATGGATGGATGGACAAGCAAAATGTTACACACACAAATGATAGAATATTATTCAACCTTTAACAGGAAGAAAATGCTGGTTCATACTACAACATGAAGGACTGTGGGAAACATTATGCTAAATGGAATAAGCCAGTCACAAAAGAACAAATACTGTATGATTCTACCTGTATAAAATAACTAGAGTAACCTAATTCATAATGGCCGGAAATAGAATAGCTGCCCAGGGGCTGGGAAAAGGGCAAATGAAGGTATAGAGTTTCAGTTCTGCAAGATGAGAAGAGTTCTAGATACGGATGGTAAAATGTTTGCATCAAAACATGAATGTGCTTAATACCACTAAATTTTACATTTAAAAATAATTAAAATGGTAAGTTTTATGTGCATTTTACCACAGTTACAAAAAAGTCACTAGAAAAAACAAACTTTACTGATATACTTCAGATTTTTTGACTCAGAGGTGGGAACCTGTATCTGGGAATTTGTAAGAGCTATCTGGGTAAATTTGATGGAAATCACTGCTTGAGGATATAATTATGACTCTCTTTCCCAACACCTACATTATTTTGCCATTTCTCTGAAAGAAACAAAAAGTATGTGGACAGGTCCTGCAGATCCTAACTCACTCTGGATCAGTATACTTTTTAAAAGGATTAAAATCTTTTCAGGTGGGAAACTAGTTTTAGAGTGTGTGATTACAGATATGATTTAGAAAATGTGATTACAGGTCCCTTTTCATTATAGGGGACTGGAATGCAAAAGTAGGAAGTCAAGAGATACCTGGAGTAACAGGCAAATTTGGCCATGGAGTACAGAATGAAGTAGGTCAAAGGCTAATAGAGTTTTGCCAAAAAAACACACTGATCATAGCAAACATCCTCTTGCAATAACACAAGAGAAGACGCTACACATGAACATCACCAGATGGTCAATACTGAAACCAGATTGATTATATTCTTTGCAGCTAAAGATGGAGAAGCTCTATACAGTCAGCAAAAGCAAGACCAGGGGCTGACAGTGGCTCAGATAATGACCCTTTATTGCCAATTTCAGATTTAAATTGAAAAAGTAGGAAAAACCACTAGACCATTCAGGTATCAATTAATTTCAGTTCAGTGGCTCATTTGTGTCTGACTCATTGCAATCCCATGAACTACAGCATGCCAGACCTCCCTGTCCATCACCAACTCCCAGAGTTTACTCGAACTCATGTCCATAGAGTCGGTGATGCCATCCAACCATCTCATCCTCTGTTATCCCCTTCTACTCCTGCCTTCAATTTTTCCAGCATCAGAGTCTTTTCTAATGAGACAGTTCTTTGCATCAGGTGGCCAAAGTATTGGAGTTTCAGCTTCAGCATCAGTCCTTCCAATGAATATTCAGGATTGATTTCCTTTAGGATGGACTGGTTGGATCTTCTTGCAGTTCAAGGGACTCTCAAGAGTTGTCTCCAACACCACAGTTCAAAAGCATCAATTCTTAGATGCTCACCTTTCCTTACAGTCCAACTCTCACATCCAAACATGACTACTGGAAAAACCATAGCCTTGACTAGACAGACCTTTGCTAGCAAAGTAATGTCTCTGCTATTTAATATGTTGTTCAGGATTGTCATACCTTTACTTCCAAGGAGTAAGCATATATCTTTTAATTACATGGCTTCAGTCACCATCTGCAGTGATTTTGCAGCCCCTCAAAATAAAGTCTGTCACTATTTCTACTGTTTCTCCACCTATTTGCCATGAAGTGACGGGACCATAGGCCATGATCTTAGTTTTCTGAATGTTGAGCTTTAAGCCAACTTTTTCACTCTCCTCTTTCTCTTTCATCAAAAGGCTCTTTAGCTCTTCGCTTTCTGCCATAAGGATGGTGTCATCTGCATATCTGAAGTTATTGATGTTTCTCCTGGCCATCTTGATTCCAGCTTGTGCTTCATCCAGCACAGCATTTCACATTATGTACTCTGCATGTAAGTTAAATAAGCAGGGTGACAACACATAGCCTTGATGGGGTCGCAAAGAGTCAGACATGACTGAGTGACTGAACTAAAACTGAAATGGAGATGAATGCAATTGTGCAATAGTTAGAGCATTCTTTGACATTGCCTTTCTTTGGGATTGGAATGAAAACTAACCTTTTCCAGTCCTGTGGCCACTGCTGAGTTTTCCATATTTGTTGGTATATTGAGTGCAGCACTTTCACAGCATCATCTTTTAGGATTTGAAATAACTCAATTGGAATTCCATCACCTCCATTAGCTTAGTTCCTAGTGATGCTTCCTAAGGCCATTCAGATATGATCTAAATCAAATCCTTTATGATTATACAGTGAAAGTGAGAAATAGATTCAAGGGATTTGATCTGCTAGACATAGTGTCTGATGAACTATGGATGGAGGTTCATGACACTGTACAGGAGACAGGTGTCAAAACCATCCCAAAGAAAAAGAAATGTAAAAAAGCAAAATGGCTCTCTGGGGAGGCCTTACAAATAGCTGAGTAAAAAAGAAAAATGAAAAGCAAAGGACAAAAGGAAAGATATAGCCATCTGAATGCAGGCTCCCAAAGAATAGCAAAGAGAGATAAGAAAGCCTTCCTCAGTGATCAGTGAAAAGAAATTGATGAAAAAAAACAGAAGGGGAATGACTAGAGATCTCTTCGAGAAAATTAGAGATACCAAGGGATTATTTAATGCAAAGATGGGCTCAATAAAGGACAGAAATGGTATGGACCTAACAGAAGCAGAAGATATAAAGAAGAGGTGGCAAGAATACATAGAAAAAAAGATCTTCATTACCCAGATAATCACAATGGTGTGATCACTCACCTAGAGCCAGACGTCCTGGAATGTGAAGTCAAGTAGGCCTCAGGAAGCATCACTAGGAACAAAGCTAGTGGAGATGATGGAATTCCAGTTGAGCTATTTCAAATCCTGAAAGATGATGCTGTGAAAGTGCTGGACTCAATAGGCCAGCAAATTTGGAAAACTCAGCAGTGGCTCTAGGACTGGAAAAGGTCAGTTTTCATTCCAATCCCAAAGAAAGGCACTGCCAAAGAATGCTCAAACTACCACACAATTGCACTCATCTCACACACTACTAAAGTAATGCTCAAAATTCTCCAAGCCAGGCTTCAACAGTACATGAAACGTGAACTTCCAGATGTTCAAGCTGGATTTAAAAAAGGCAGAGGAACCAGAGATCAAATTGCCAACATACTCTGGATTATTGAAAAAGCAAGAGAGTTCCAGAAAGTCATCTATTTCTGCTTTATTGACTATGCCAAAGACTTTGGCTGTGTAGACCGTAACCAACTGTGGGAAACTTTTAGAGATGGGAACACCAGACCGCCTGATCTGCCTCTTGAGAAATCTGTATGCAGGTCAGGAAGCAACAGTTAGAATGGGACATGGAACAACAGATTAGTTCCAAATTGGAAAGGAATACATCAAGGCTGTATATGGTCACACTGTTTATTTTAACTTACATGCAGTGTACATCAAGAGAAATGCTAGGCTAGATGAAGCACAAGCTGGAATCATGTTTGCCAGGAGAAATATCAATAACCTCAGATATGCAGATGACACCACCTTTATGGCAGAAAGCAAAGAAGAGCTAAAGAGCCTCTTGATGAAAGTGAAAGAGGAGAGTGAAAAAGTTGGCTTAAAGGCTCAACATTCAGAAAACTAAGATCATGGCCTATGGTCCCATCACTTCATGGCAAATAGATGGGGAAACAGTGAAAACAGTGACAGACTTTATTTTAGGGGGCTGCAAAATCACTGCAGATGGTGACTGAAGCCATGTAATTAAAAGACACTTACTCCTTGGAAGAAGAGTTTGGAACAACCTGGACGGTATATTCAAAAGCAGAGACATTACTTTGCCAACAAAGGTCTGTCTAGTCAAGGCTATGGTTTTTCCAGTAGTCATGTATGGATGTGAGAGTTGGACTATAAAGAAAGCTGACTGTCAAAGAATTGATGTTTTTGAACTGTGATGTTGGAGAAGACTCTTGAGAGTCTCTTGGGCTGCAAGGAGATCCAACCAGTCTATCCTAAAGGAAATCAGCCCTGATTATTCATTAGTAGGACTGATGTTGAAGCTGAAACACCAATCCTTTGGCCACCTGATGTGAAGAAGTGACTTATTTGACAAGATTCTGATGCTGGGAAAGATTTAAGGTGGGAGGAGAAGGGGACGGCAGAGAATTAGATGGTTGGATGGCATCACCGACTCAATGAACATTAGTTTGAGTAAACTCCAGGAGTTGGTGATGGACAGGAAGGCCTGGCATGCTGCAGTCCATGAGGTCACAAAGAGTCAGACCAACTGAGCAACTGAAATGAACTGAACTGATTTCAGATATGGACATTGAGTATAGAGAAAGAACCTTTTCTGGAGGAGACAAAAACTAATATTAAACTAAAACACAATGGACTGGTTCCAAATTGGGAAATAGTATGTCAAGGTTGTATATTGTCATCCTGTTTATTTTAGTTATTTGCAGGGTAAGTCATACAAAATGCCTGGCTGAATGAGGCACAAGTGGAATCAAGATTGCAGAGAAAAATATCAATAACCTCAGGTATGCAGATTATAACACCCTTATGGCAAATTGATGAAAGTGAAAAAGAAGAGTGAAAATATTGCCTTAAAACTCAACATTTAAAAAAACTAAGATTGTGGCATCGGGTCCCATCACTTCATGGCAAATAGATGCAGAAACAATGAAAAAAATGACAGACTTTATTTTGAGAGGCTGCAAAATCTCTGCAGATTGTGACTGCAGCCATGAAATTAAAAGACGCTTGGTCTGTGAAAGAAAAGCTATGACCAATCCAGACAGCTTGTTATAAAGCAGAGATGTTACTTTGCCAACAAAATCCATCTAGTCAAAGCTATGGTTTTTCCAGTAATCATATCTGGATGTGAGAGTTAGAATATAAAGAAAACTGAGAGCCAAACAATTTATGCTTTTGAACTGTGATGTTAGAGAAGACTCTTGAGAGCTCCTTGGACTGCAAGGAGATCAAACCAGTCAATCCGAAAGAAAATCAGTCAATGTTTATTGGAAGGACTGATATTGAAGCTGAAGCTCCAATACTTTGGCCACGTGATGCAAAGAACTGATTCACTGAAAAAGGCCCTAATGTTGGTAAAGATTGTAGGCAGGAGGAGAAGAGGACAACAGAGGATGAGATGGTTGGATGGCATCAGCAACTGGATGGACATGAGTGTGAGCAAGCTCCAGGATTTGGTGATATACAGGGAAGCCTGGTGTGCTGCAGTCCATGGGGTCACAAAGAGTTGGACTCAACTGAGCGACTGAACTTAACTAAAGACACACAAATTCGAGTGCTGGTTCTCTTCCTCGTAGACATAGTAGGGGTCTCCTCTTCAGCTACTGCCTTACTCCATGTGGGTTGCTATAATATCAGAGATGAGGTGCCTTATAAAACAAGAGTTAGTTTTCACAGTTCTGGAGGCTACAAAGTCTGATATCGTGGTGCCAGCAGATTTTATGTCTGGTGAGAGCCTGCTTCCCAGACTAAATCTTTTTTGCAAATCTCATATGGCTGTAGGGATGAGGGATCATTCTAGGTTTTACTTTGTTTTACTACAGGGCTTCCATCATAGCTCAGTTGGTAAAGAATTTGCCTGCTATGCAGGAGAACTGGGTTCCATCCTTGGGTTGGAAAGATACCCTGGAGAAGGAAATGGAAACCCACTCCAGTATTTGTGCCTGGAGAATGCCATGGACAGAGAAGCCTGGCAGGCTACAGTCCATGGGATCGCAAGAGTCAGACACGACTTAGCAACTAAAACACTACCACCAGTAAGGATACTAATCCCATTCTTGAGGGCTTTACCCTCATGACCTAATAACCTTCCAAAGACCTCACCTCTAAATAGTACTAGAATTGGTCATTACAATCTGACATATGAATTTTGGGAAGACACAATCAGAACACAGCAGCTATCTTTTTTGTGTGTGTTTTATATACCAGTCCTGTACACACATGAGTTCATATAACATTCCAGTGTTCCAATTAGGATTTATATGTTTATTTTATTGATGGTGAAACAGAGGCTCAAAGAGATTAATACCTTGTCCAATGTCAGAAAGCCAATACTTGGTGGAATCTAAGTCTTTCTGGCCCCCCAAAACTTTAATCTTTTCAACACTATCCTCCTTCTCTGCACAAATTTATTCCATTTTTTCCACAGCACAGTGGACAAGACCTCATTATTGTTATTTTAAAAATAAGAAAAGAACCTCAGGGAGATGACTTTATGAAGGTCACACAGGAAGCCTTCTACATTTTGATTTGATTTTCACCTATAAAATAGAGCTATTTTACCTCTGAGAAATATATTGAAGAAACCAAATAAAATTGAATGTCATAAAAATAATGCAAGAGTAAAATCTTGATTAGTAAGAAAATGCCAGGCAGCTATAGTTAATTGGAGGTTAACTAGAGGCTTCTTTTTGTTTTAACCTTTAACGTTGAAGATCCTTTCAAAACAGATTGAGCCAAATCCTGGTTTATGTTTAGTGTAATGAACACAGTTAAATCTTTTTTTGAATGTTTTTTTAAACTTCTGTATATCCTTGTAGATGTAGATCATACAGGATATTGATTAGAATTTTTACTGAGGTCAGAAAAAAATGAAAAATGGCTCTTTTGACCAATCTTTAATACCATCTCATATGGTCTCTTTCTTTAAAATAAAGCACCAAAACAGTTCCAGGTCTAATTTATTTCTTTGTATCTACTGTTTTTTTTTTGGGGGGGGGCGGGGTCGGCTAGCTAGGGGGAGAGTGCTTTTGTTTTGCATTTGATACTGATTCAAAGAAGTTAGTCTGTATAAGACAATTACACATTGAATCATACTTTAAGTTCCTCTCCAAATGGAATTTTAGGCTGGAGAACTACTGCCGTTTTTTCTACTTATATGTTCTCTTATATCGAGGAAAAGATGTATTTAAAACATCTATTGATTGTTCAAGATAATAAAAGTCTGTAAGCTTCCTCATTTATTAGGAAAAATAGAAAGGTGCTGTTTTCTCATAGACCAGAGAAGTCCCAATTTGAACAGCTGACCTCAATCTCCCTTTGCCCAGAGTGACAACCATCAACCTTCCCTCTATTCACCATCCGTTGTTTTACTATTTTTATTAACATACATCTATTGAACTAGAGGGATGAATAATATGACATGGGAAGGAGTGATGACATAATCAGAGAGATATACACTGGAAACGGCTACTACAATTGCTTTTGATGTCCTTATTGGCTGTTTGACACCAGAGACTTATAGATTAGCAAAACATGTATAGAAATAGATTTCATTGTTCAGTGATTCTCAAATGGATACTAAAATATTTTAGAAACATTTACTCTGTCACAAGACTATAATTTAAAAGTCTAACCAAACATTTTCTGTTAAGAAATGTCCCCTACATTGGATTATTATAGAGCACTCCGTCTAAGCACTAGATTGGAAGTCTCTTTGTGACCCAGTTCTGATAAGGTAGTCACCCCTTCCTTGCTGGCCAGATGGTGCTAGTGGAAAGAACTTGCCTGTCAGTGCAGGAGATGCCAAAGATGGGGGTGGATCCCTAGATGGGGAAGATCCTTTGGAGGAGGACATGGCAACCCACTTCAGTATTCCTGCTTGGTGAATCCCATGGACAGAGTCTAGTGGGCTACAATCCATGGGGTCACAAAGAGTTGGACATGACTGAAGCAACTTAGCCTGCACACACGTAGGCAGCTGAATTCTACTGATGTCATATTGTATTTATCTTAACTGAATCTTTCATTCTAGATATAGTCTTAACAGGCTTCCCTGATGGCTCAGATGGTACAGCATCTGACTGCAATGCAGGACATGGAGTTTGATCCCTGGGTCACAAAATCCCCTGGAGAAGGGAATGGCAACCCACTTCAGCATTCTTGCCTGGAGAATTCCATAGACAGAGGAGCCTGGCAGGCTAGGCTCCTCTGTCCAAGGGCAGAGGATTCTTGGGGTCACAAAGAGTCAGACACGACAGAGTGACTAAGGCTCACACATAGTCTTAACACTCTAAAGAAAAACCATAAAGCCAAGATGTGGTAGAGTTTATAGGATGGTTTGTGTATGCTGGTTACTAACTGACCATGTTTACAGAAGAATTTTATTTTCAATTATTTAGAAAATTTGCTTTCTTTGCTTAAAAAGATGCCACAAAAACAGTATCTAATCTTCTTCTTAAAACTATTGGTGATTGATTTCTACCCAAAGAGCCCTAAATAATTGTATATCCAGATTGTTTATAACCAAGATACATCTAAATAAAGCTTGAGTGAGCATTCCTAGGGATATTCAGACACTGAATAGACTAAATAATCAATAAAATCTCTTCAACTCTGAAGACATGGAATTCTTCCTGTGAGCCTACATTCAGAACATTCTTAGAAAAGAAATTACTTCTCTGGAACATTTTGAAGACTAGAAATGACCTTGCCATGAAGAGTTTGCTCACACTTATATTCTTTGGTTGATGGTTCTTTTAGAGAAGCTGTTTTTGCTATAACAGAAGTAGACCTTAAGTGTGAATATAAAAATTCTGATGGTAACTTAGTCTCAGCATTTCGTATGGAAGCTGTTGTAATCAGGGAGTCCATCAAAGAGGCAGTGATAGAATCTGGCTATCAGAAAAGAAGCTGAAGACTCTCAGTCAGTGTGAAAAGTAACCTAAACTTCTAATGCAAACAGTCTTCTTAGAGAAGGAGCAGGATTACCATCATTTTTCCTCTCCATAGTCCTCTCAGCCTTCCTCTTGCAATCCAAAATCTCTGCTTTCAGGTTGACCTGAAAGTTTACCTGAGTCTCATTACAATATTTAAAAACTGTGAGGGAGATGTCAAATGGCCTAGCAGAAAGATCTACAACCAGGCATCTAATTCAAACAGGTTTGAAAGACACAGGATTCACATTCCTAACATTTTGCCTATAAAATCAATTGCCTTCTACGTCTAGTTGCGAAGAGCTAACAAATCCATGAAAAACCCCAAACTTACATTTTTCAGCAGAAAATCTGGCTCCACGTTTGTGAGAGTTATTTATGTTATTAAGAGGGCTAAATGTCACTTATATTTATCACCACATTTGTAGAGCTGGATATCAGATATCTTAATCTTCAAAGCTGTTATATTTTGTGGTTGGAGACATATTCTACCAAACCACCCTTTTTTCTGATACTTGCCAAGGTGATGACAGAGAGAGAGAGTTGTCTAACCTGATAAAATTTCATTTCCCAAATTATTCAGCCTCGTCTAAATTAGTCTGAATCAGCATCTATCTTTCCTGCTTTTTCCATCTGTTCTCTTTTCACACTTGCCTAATTTATCATTTGATTGATACCCTGGCTATCTACCGTATTGTTCAAAAAAGAACATTATATCTTTAAATTTCTAATAAAATAGACTTAAATAATTATAAACTTAGTGTCCTTCCTAACCTACAGCCTATGAAAGGCTTCCTCTACATTTACCAATGGCCAGTTGTTGCATAGTTCCCAGGTGCCTCAGATAGTAAAGAATCTGTCTGCAATGCAGGAGATCCTGGTTAATTCCTTGGGTTGGGAAGAGCCCCTGGAGAATGAAATGGCAACCCACTTTAGTTTTTCTTGCCTGGAAAAACCCATGGACAGAGAAGCCTGGCAGGCTGCAGTCCTTGGGGTTGCAAAGAGTCAGACAAGACTAAGTGACTAACACTTGCCTTTTCTTTCCCACTAGTAAGACAGTAAAATGAAAGAAAAGTACAAGCTCAAGGAACAGGCTAGGGAAATAGTGCAAGCATGCTTGTAAATTTTGTTATGCACCTCCCACTGTACTGGCATTGGCTGAAAGCTTACTTTTCCTGGAAGATGTTGAAAGATGCAGAACGGTACTCCTCTAACCCTGAGAAAAGCCATATAATAAACAAAATAATCATTTTTCTTGAGCTCCTTAGAGAGCTGAGGTCATAAAACAATCAAGTAAACTGAATTCTAAATAAGGACAAGCCTCACCCCCAAAGAGCCAGGCCACACAAACTTATTTGCCTTGGGAAGAGTATGGGACATATAACAAACAAATGCGTAAAAAGAAATCAGCTAAAGTTTAACAAATGCTTGGCACCCCATGTGTGACCCCATGCTTCAGTTAAGATAGCTGGCAGACACAAGGGAAGTTCACACTCACTCACACTCTCTTTTCCACAGGCCTCCATCAGATACTTACAGAAAAAATAGAGGCAGGACAAATGAGGTGGAGCCTTGCACAGGTTTGAGGGAAGTGAACAACAGCTACTAAAGACCAGGCTAAAGCTATGCACACTTCCCTGAAGTGTTCTTTGTTACAAAACAAAAGCCTTCATCTGCTAGGGAAGGGATATAAACTCCCTCCTCCTAGGGAAGAGCAGAGATGCAATGCTTCTGTTGTTTAGTCGCTTAGTAATGTCTGACTCTTTGTGACCCCATGGACTGTAGCCAGCCAGGCGTCTCTGTTCATGTGATTTCTCAGGCAAGAATACTGGAGTGGGTTGCAGTTTCCTTCCCCAGTGGGTATTCTGGACCCAGGGATCGGACCTGTATCTCCTGCCTTGGCAGGAGGATTCCTTACCGCTATTCAGAACCACCAGGGAAGCCATATTGCTTCTGAGGCAGAAGTAAAACCTGTCTGCCTCTGGGGAAGGGATAGGGGAGCTTATCCTCCTGAGGACACGGCCAGAGACCCATCCTGCTGAGACAGAAGTAGAAGCAAATCTCCTCCTCCTTGAACCTAGCATCCTACACTCTTCAAAAAACAGATCTGCTATTACTGCAGGAAAGGTGAAACACCTCTGCTGAAGAACACCCAAAAAAGGAGCAGGAATGGAATTAAAAGCCCAACTTTAGAGGCTCAGGCATACAAACTTGCCTAAAACTGACAAGGAAAGTAACAGTGCCCCACCTCCATGAGAAATCTAGCTGTGAATAATAGGCACAAAGTACCACTGGACTGGAGCTTGGAGAAAAATGCCCTCTGTGGCACAGCTCTGTAGGGACCACCAAAACCTGAGAATAGAATGTGAACTCTGAGAAAGATCTTTCAGCTTCCCAGGCACCAAACTAAGTAATAGCTAATGGAAGTCAAACACCAGAAGACCAGAAGTCTATGATATACCAAAAGCAGCTCCACCAAGCTCAGCTCAGCTATGGAATCCACTTCTCACACCAAAAACTTAATTGAAGGAGAGAGAAGTAAAGGAGGGCGGGGATGGGGGGGTGGGGCTTTACCATTTACTTCATAAATGCTATTTATCTCAGATTCTGTAGCTCTTTTTTACAACATTAATCATTCTAACTTGTCTAACTCAGTGAAACTATGAGCTATGCCGTGTAGGGCCACCTAAGATGAATGGGTCATGGTGGAGAGTTCTAACCAAACGTGGCCCACTGGAGAAGGGAATGGCAAACCATTTCAGTATTCTTGCTTGAGAACCCCATGAACAGCATGAAAAAGCAGAAAGATAGGACACTGAAAGATGAACTCCACAGGTTGCTAGGTGCCCAATATGCTATTGGAGGGAGTGGAGAAATAGCTCCAGAAGGAATGAAGAAGCAGAGCCAAAGCAAAACACCACCCAGTTGTCAATGTGACTGGTGATGGTAATAAAGTCCGATGCTGCAAAGAGCAATACTGCATTAAAACCTGGAAGGTTAGGCCCATGAATCAAGTTGGACATGGTCAAACAAGAGATGGCAAGAGTGAACATCAACATTTTAGGAATCAGTGAACTAAAATGAACTAGAATGGATGAGTTTAATTTAGATGACCATTATACCTATTACTGTGGGTAAGAATCCCTTAGAAGAAATATTCAACAAGAGTTCAAAATGCAGTAATTGGGTGCCATCTCAAAAATGACAGAATGATCTCTGTTCATTTCCAAGGCCAACCATTCAATATCACAGTAATCCAAATCTATGCCCCGACTAGTAATGCTGAAGAAGCTGAAGTTGAACAGTTCCATGAAGACCTTCTAGAACTAGCACTCAGAAAAAGATGTCCTTTTAATTATAGGGGACTGCAATGAAAAAGTAGGAAGTCAAGAGATACCTGGAGTAACAGGAAAATTTGGCCTTGGAGTACAAAATGAAGCAGGGCAAAGGCTAACAGAGTTTTGCCAAGAGAACACACTGGTCATAGGAAACACCCTCTTCCAACAACACAAGAGAAGACTCTACACATGGACATCACCAGATGGTCAACACTGATCAGACTGATTATATTCTTTGCAGCCAAAGATGGAGAATCTCTATACAGTCAGCAAAAACAAGACAGGGAGCTGACTGTTGCTCAGACCATGAACTCCTTATTGCCAAATTCAGACTTAAATTGAAGAAAGTAGGGAAAAATCACTGGACCACTCAAGTATGACCTAAATCAAATCCCTTATGATTATACATGGAAGTGACAAATAGATTCAAGGGATTAGANAAGACCAGGAGCTGACTGTGACTCAGATCATGAACTCCTTATTCTCAAATTCAGACTTAAATTGAAGAAAGTAAGGAAAACCACTGGACCACTCAAGTATGACCTAAATCAAATCCCTTATGATTATACATGGAAGTGACAAATAGATTCAAGGGATTAGATCTGATAGAGTGCCTGATGAACTATGGACAGAGGTTCATGACATTGTACCAGAGGCAATGATCAAGACCATCCCCAAGAAAAAGAAAAGCAAAAAGGCCAAATGGTTGTCGGAGGAGGCCTTACAAATCGCTGAGATTAGAAGAGAAATGAAAGGTAAAGGAGAAAAATATACCCATCTGAATACAGAGTTCCAAAGAATAGCAAGGAGAGTTAAGAAAGCCTTCCTCAGTGATCAATGCAAAGAAATAGAGGAAAACAACAGAATGGAAAAGATTAGAGATCTCTTCAAGAAAATTAGAGATACCAAGGGAACATTTGATGTAAAGATGGGCACACTGAAAGATAGAAATGGTACGGACCTAACAGAAGCAGAAGATATTAAGAAGAGCTGGCAAGAATACACAGAAAAACTACAAAAATACCTTCACGACCCAGATAATCACAATAGTATGATCATTCACCTAGAGCCAGACATTCTGGAATGTGAAGTCAAGTGGGCCTTAGGAAGCATCACTATAAACAAAGCTAGTGGAGATGATGGAATTCCAGTTAAGCTATTTCAAATCCTAAAAGATGATGCTGTTAATGTGCTGCACTCAACATGCCTGCTGATTTGGAAAACTCAGCAGAGGCCACAGGACCGGAAAATATCAGTTTTCACTGCAATCTCAAAGAAAGGCAATGCCAAAGAATGTTCCAACTACCATACAATTCCACTCATCTCACACGCCTACAAAGTAATACTCAAAATTTTCTAAGCCAGTCTTCAACAGTATGTGAACCCTGAATTTCTAGATGTTCAAGCTGGAATTTGAAAAGGTCGAGGAGCCAGAGATCAAGTTGCCAACATCCGCTGGATCATTGAAAAAGCAAGAGAGTTCCAGAAAAACATCTACTTCTGCTTTATTGACTATGCCAAAATCCTCGACTGTGTGGATCACAACAAACAGTGAAAAATTCTTAAAGAGATGGGAATACCAGACCACCTAACCTGCCTCCTGATTAATCTCTATGCAGGTCAAGAAGCAACAGTTAGAACTGGACATGTAACAACAGACTGGTTCCAAATTGGGAAAGGAGTATGCAAGGCTGTATATTGTCACCCTGTTTATTTAACTTATATGCATAGTACATCATGGGAAATGCCCAGCTGGATGAAGCACAAGCTGGAATCAAGACTGCCGGGAGAAATATCAATAACCTCAGATAAGCAAATGATACCACCCTTATGGCAGAAAGCAAAGAAGAACCCAAGAGCCTCTCGATGAAAGTGAAAGAGGAGAGTGAAAAAGCTGGCTTAAAATTCAACATTCAGAAAACTAAGATCACAGCATCCAGTCCCATAACTTCATGGCAAATAAATGGGGAGACAATGGAAGTAGTGCGAGACTTTATTTTGGGGGGCTCCAAAATCACTGCAGATGGTGACTGCAGCCTTGAAATTAAAAGATGCTTGCTCTTTGGAAGAAAAGCTATGGTCAACCTAGACTGCATATTAAATAGTAGAGACATAATTTTGCCAAAAAGGTCTGTCTAGTCAAGGCTATGGTTTTTCCAGTACTCATGTATGCATGTGAGAGTTGAACTATAAAGAAAACTGAGCACCAAAGAATTGATGCTTTTGAACTGTTGTGTTGGAGAAGACTGAGAGTCTCTTGGACTGGAAAGAGATCCAACTAGTCCATCTTATAGGAAAGGACTGATACTGAGACTGAAATTCCAATATTTTGGCCACCTGATACAAAGAACTGACTCATTGGAAAAGACTCTGTTCCTGCAAAAGATTGAACGTAGGAAGAGAAGGGGATGACAGAGGATGAGATGGTTGGATGGCATCACTTACTCAAAGGATATGAGTTTGAGTAAACTTTAGGAGTTGGTGATGGACAGGGAAGCCTGGCGTGCTGTGGTCCATGGAGTCACAAAGAGTCAGACATGACCGAGCAACTGAACTGAATTGAACTGAATCATTCAGTCAAAAAATGTAAGACACACAATGATTCAAGAAAATTCCATTTCAATAGTTAAAGCAATTAAGAAAATAAGAGGAATTACTTGGATATCTGAACAATCAGGTGGATAATAGTCATGATTAATATGTTAAAGTATCTAGCAGAAAAAATAAACCACATACAGGAACAGGTAAAATTTATGGAGAGAAAGAAATTATGTTTAAAAGGTTGAGAGCATGCTAGTGAAAAAGAAAAAACAATCAAAGGTAAAGATTTCCTTCTCTGTACTTATCAGAAGATCTGATACTATTGAAAAATAGCCAGTGAATAAGATAGGTTTAAAAAAATCCAAAATAAAAAGTAAATAGATATGAAAGAGAGAGAGGGAAAAGAAAGGAAGAAAAAGTGCAGGAAGAAATGAAAGGAGGAGGGAGGAAGGGAAAGAAAGAAGAAAAGAAAAAAAAGAGAGAGAACAGGGCAGCCAAGAACCATGATCAATATCAATATCATCAATTGACCTAATATGCATGTATCACAGATCATCTTCCAAAAGAAGACAGAGAGAGTATGATAGAATACATATTTAAAGAGGTAATGGCTGGGAAATTTTTAAAATTAAAGGAAGTAAACAAACCACAGATCTAAGATTCAAAAGTGTCACACACACACACACACACGTGTGTGTGTGTGTATCTGTGTGTGTGTGTATACACTCTTGCCTGGAGGATCCTAGGGATGGCGGAGCCTGGTGGACTGCCATCTATGGGGTCACACAGAGTTGGACACGACTGAAGTGACCTAGCAGCATATATATATATATATATATGTATATACCCACATATATATTATAGTTTAACTGCTTAAACCTCCCTATAAAGAAAATAAAATACCTTGAGGGCAGAGAAAAGAGAAACATTACATGTAAAGAAACAAAGATAAGAATACAGCAAAGAAGGCAATGGAGTAACATCTTAAAAGCCTTTAAAGATATAGAAATTGTCAACCCGTAACTGTATACCAAATAAAGTTATCTTTCTGAAGTAAAAACAAATTTGTTTTTTCTTTTCATACCAACAACTCCAGAGGGAATTCTTTACCAGAAGACCTGTGCTAGAAGCATTAAAGGAAGTTCTTTAGGCAAAAGGTTTAGTACTGTAAAAACTAGATTTATACAAAATAAAGTGAAAGTGAAAGTCGCTCAGTCGTGAGTGAAAGTGAAAGTCACTCAGTCATGTCTGACTCTTTGCGAACCCCATGGACTATACATTTCATGGAATTCTCCAGGCCAGAATACTGGAATGGGTAGCCATTCCCTTCTCCAGGGGATCTTCCCTACCCAGGGATCAAATCCAGGTGTCCAATATTGCAGGTGGATTCTTCATCAGTTGAGCCACAAGGGGAGCCCACAAAGTAAAATGGAAGACTAAAAATGGTAAAAATGAGTATAAATATAAAACATTTTTTATCTTACTCACTTTAGAAGATAGTTGAAGATAACTGACACGGTAGCCAAGAATACTCAATGGGAAAAGGATAGTATCTTAAACAAATGGTGTTGAGAAAACTATATTCACATGCGCAATAATTTGAAATTATTACTGTAATTCATATGCAGATATTGGATCCCTTTCATAAACCACTCACAAAAACTAATTTGAAATAGTTTAAAGACTTAAACATAAGACCTAAAATCTTAAAACTCCCAGAAGGAAATACAGGGAAAAATGCTTCTCAAAGTACATCTTGGCAAAAATTTTTCTGATATTACAAAAAAGCACAAGCCACAAAAGCAAAAATAAATATGTGGGACTACATCAAACTAAGCTTCTGCACAGAAAAGAAACAATCAACAAAATAAAAACAAAAAGACAAACTAAGAAATGAAAGATAATATCTACAAACCATCTATCTGATAAAAGGTTAATATCCAAAGTATACAGGAAACTCAGACAACTAAATAGTAAACAAACAAACAAAACAACAATAATCCAGTTACGAAACAGGCAGAGGAACTAAATAGGCATTTTTCCAAAGAATATATATAAATTAACAACAAGTATGTGAAGAAATGTTCAAAATCACTAATTATCAGGGAAATGTGAATTAAAACCACAATGAGATATTACCTTATAAGTTTTAGAACAGCATTTATCAGAAACAAAAAAGATTAGTGTTGCTGAGGATGTGGAGAAAAGCGAACCCTTGTGCACTGTTGTGGGAATGTAAGTTGGTAGAGCCACGTGGAAAACAGTATGAAGGTTCTTCAAAAAATTAAAAATAGAACTATCGATATGATCCAGCAGTCCACTTCTGGGTAAATATCCAGTGGAAATAAAGTCAGGATCTCGAAGAGCTATCTGCACGTCCGTGTTCAATGAAATGTTATTTACAGTAGCCAAGATACCAAAACAACTTGAATGTCCATAATGGATGAATGAGTCATGAAGATTACAGTGAATACTATTTTACTATATACTTGAAAGTTGCTAAGAGTAGACCTTAAATGTTCTCACTATAAAAAACTAATTATGTGAGGTAATAGAAGTGTTAACTAACTCTACTCTGGTAATCATTTCTCAATATAAAAACATATCAAATCATCACAATATACACCTTAAACACATGTTTTATACCAATCATATCTCAATAAATCTGGAAAAAAATTACATATAGAGTGGTATGCTTTAAAAAACAGTAAATGACATATAAGGTACTAGGGAAAGTATAAAATGTACTCTTTCAAGAATCTTGGCTGTAAAGTAAAGGAGAAAGGTAGATGGATCAGAATGAGAAAGGAATCAATTGCCTTTTTTTGGCCTTAGTTAAGAAGAAATTTGAATATGTTGAAGACAACTGTTGAAAATATTAGTGAGAGAAAATAATTAAAGGTGGGAGAGAAAATGTGCCGGGGCTAGTTTTAGTTGGAAGACATGTGGTTCAGACCCATAGTGGAAGAATTAGTCAGTGATGGACGGACATGTCTTCTGTGGAAACAAAGGCAGTGAGTGTGGATATGCACACAGATGACTATACTTGTGTACCTTATAGGGCTGAATATTTAGATAGCACCCTGCTGCCTCCTTAAAGTTTTGATTTTAAATGTTCTATAGCTTTTATAAAGTAAGTCTTGAAAAGCTGAAAACAAAATGGAGCTGCTGGGTAACAACTGCATAATAATATAATAAAAATAATGATAGGCATTCTATTCTCAGAAGGTAAAGATCTAAGGAGATGAGACCTTTTTTATCATCTGATACCCATCAAAACCAAACATATACTATTTATCTGACAAATAAATTTCTGTAATTTAAAAAAATATTGAAAAAAATAAATGGTTTTACGTACTTTGAGCATGAACATCATAATGTAAATATATATATATACATTTTATCTTAAGTTTTAAAGTCTCTCTTCCCAGTTGAATAAGATACTTGTGGGTAAGGTGTGATAAAAATACACCAAAACTCTACTATGTAACAGGTATTTTTAATATCTTTCTCCATAACCTGATTTCCTTTCCAGATTTTTTAAATGAAGAATGACATATCATGGTTATGACACAATGAGGTAAGACTTCAAAATGCAAGTGGGTGTTAGGCAGGAGAATACTGCTAACAAACAAAAAAAAAATGTAGGTTGGAGTCCCACACATCATTTTTAAAAGTCATGTCTATTACTCTCAATCACTTATTGCTAAAAATAAAATATCACAGAATATAAAGTGTCAGAGAGGCAGTCAAGAGACTTCCCTCAGATTTTTCATTGCATAAAATTAATTGGTTCAATTGAAGTTGGAGGATTGTCTAGGGGTTTCTGATAAATGCTCTTTAAAAACCTTGTAGCAGTAGGTTTTGAAGTGAGAGGGAAATCTATTTATTAGCACAAGCTGTTCCATTGGAGGCATTTATAATTTGGTCAAACTAATTCCAGAAACAAATGTTCACATCAGAAGTTGCATGCATTGCCAATAAAATAAATGTGAGATAGAACTAGTGCACAGAGAGAATGTTATATAATTTATTTTTTAGGTGAGATCAGAAACTCACAGTAAATCTATTTTCCTTGTTATGGTGCAGAGTACATATAAGACTCTCATCCTAGTCTCTGAGTCTCTGTGAGGGGAATTATCATACCATTTTCCCTGTGAATAGAATTTGATAAGAAACATGTTGTTTGTTTTCAATTGTTATACCAATGACAGTCTGTGAAAATTCCAAGATAAATCACAGGACAAGAAAAAGTTGGGAGAGTCATACTTCCACCCTTTCATCAGTAGTTTAGACTATATCATACTACAGTATCTAAAATTAAAACCCTAGCGTGTACTATCACTATGACAGCATGAGTTGATCAAGTTTGGTGGTGATGCAATGAATGGACCTCAGTGCAGGGCTCACCTGACCCAAGTGTGTACCTTAGCATTAATACTTTTGAGTCAAATTGGCCAAGTTACATATTTGCATAAATGGAAATAATGAAAATGTCCTTCATCAATAGTGTGTTGAATGAATTACACAAGAAAATGCATGTTATAAGCGAAATCTGTATATTTGAGAGATGTATAAAACTTTAAGGAATGTTTATTGTTGGGTAAGAGCAGGCAAAGCTCAAAGCTGCTCCAGAGAGCAGGGCTGACAGTGAGTATTTGGAAATCTTTCTTAGTCTTGATTTGGAACGTTTTTTCATCAGTCAGAACAGTTTGTTAACAGCTTCAGTTCTGTGTATTTTTTAAAAATTGCTTAGCAAAATAACATCAATGCTTTTAAAGAGCAGATTTCCTATTTTAATAACATGCTAGGACTTAATGAACCACAATGACTAAATATGACTGATCACTATCATATTCATATGCTGTTGTGGGTGACTATCTAAATAAAGCTTATTCACGAGGACAAAGAGAACTGCATGTCTTGCTTGTCAGAACCTCACACTATAGTGGGAATGGAGCAGGAAGCACAGCCAGCCAGGTTCACTAACTCAAACTGAGAACTGGGAAATAACAAGGGCACAGATGTACTTTGTTTCCTAATAGAAATTGGGCATCTGTAACCAAATATTGATAATTTTTTTAAACATTAAAAATTTTCCCCCACACTCTTCTTTTATATGTGACTGTTTTTTCAAAATGTTTGTCAATGGATGTTACAAGATATAATGGGAAAAAATTAAAATCCACAGCATTTCAGTGCTTCTATCTATAAAAACACAGAGATATATTCTCCCCCGTCCTTCTACATACACCCTCTACAGAAAGGTTATGCGTTGGCTATGAATGTGTTCCCACTCAAAGATACTGCTGCAGTGAAACAGTTAACTGTCTTCAGAGATATGTTTCAAANCCCTGCATCTATTAAACACAATTTGATGAACTTGGTATTTGAAATTTTTGTTGTAGTTGTTCAGTCCCCAAGTTGTGTCTGACTTTTCACAACTTCATGGACTGTAGCATGCCAGGCTTCCCTGTCTCTCACCATCTCTCGGAGTTTGTCCAAGTTCAAGTCTGCTGAATCAGTGATGGCATTCAACTATCACATTCTCTGTCACCCTCTTCTCCTTCTGCCTTCAATCTTTCCCAGCATCAGGGTTTTTTCCAATGAGTCAGCTTTTCCCATTATATGGCCAAAGTAGTGAAACATCAGCTTCTGCATTAGTCTTTCCAAAGAGTATTTGGGGTTAATTTCCTTTAAGATTCACTGGTTTGATATCCTTGCTCTACAAGGGACTCTCAGGAGTCTTCTCCAGCACCACAGTTGAAATACACCTATTAACAAGCTTAAATACACCTATTAAATCTTTGGGGCTTCTCAAGTGGTGCAATAGAAAGAGTCCACTCGTCAGTACAGGAGACTTAAGAGGTTTGATCCCTGGGTCGGGAAGATCCCTTGGGTCGGGAAGATCCCTTGGGTCGGGAAGATCCCTTGGGTCGGGAAGANAGCTTAAATACACCTATTAAATCTTTGGGGCTTCTCAAGTGGTGCAATAGAAAGAGTCCACTCGTCAGTACAGGAGACTTAAGAGGTTTGATCCCTGGGTCGGGAAGATCCCTTGGGTCGGGAAGATCCCTTGGGTCGGGAAGATCCCTTGGGTCGGGAAGATCCCCTGGAGTAGGAAATGGCAACCCACTTCAGTATTCTTGATCGGAAAATTTCATGGAGAGAGGAGCCTGGTAGGTTACAGTCCATGGGGTAGCAGAGTCAGACATGACTGAGCACACACACACACATACACACACACACAGACATTTTACTGACTCTGATAATCTTTGCCTTTTAATTAGAGTGCTTATTAAATTAATGTGTAACATAATATTGGGAACAGTTGGAATTATATGTACCATTTTGTTATTGATTTTCTGATCATAATATTTGCTTTCATTTTTTTCCTGTTCTTGTTANACACACACACACAGACATTTTACTGACTCTGATAATCTTTGCCTTTTAATTAGAGTGCTTATTAAATTAATGTGTAACATAATATTGGGAACAGTTGGAATTATATGTACCATTTTGTTATTGATTTTCTGATCATAATATTTGCTTTCATTTTTTTTCCTGTTCTTGTTACTTTTGTAGTTTTTATTTTTAAAACTCACATTGTAATATATCTACTAACTTTAATTATGTGTTTTTAGTATCCTATTATTTTCCTGGAAATGCCCACATATATTCTTAACTTATTTAAGTCTATATAGACAGTTAAGTATTGTTGATTTTCAAAGACTTTAGAATATGGCAACTGCTTTTACTTTCTTCTAACTTTTTTGTTTTATTCTTGGATATTACATTTGTATATCCAACATTATATAAAGGCATTTACTATATATATCATATTATATAGACTATATATCCCATAAAGTTATTTTTGTTTTTAAAAATTAACATTTCACTCACATATTTTCTATTGCTCTTGTTTCCTTTCAGAATCTTAATGACTTCTCTGTAGGAAGAATGCCCTTCAGTATTTTCTTTAATGTAATTCTACTGCTTCTAAATTACATCAATATTTCTTTTGCTATTATCTAAATCTTTACTTTTTATCATTTTTGAATAATATTTTCAATGATTACAGAATTCTAGGCCAGAGGACTTTATTCCCTCCCATCAGTACTTTGAAGATATCATTCATTGTACTTTGCTTTATCTTTTGTGTTCAAAGTTATTTTCTGTTTTTACTGTTCTTTAAATGTAATGTACCATTTTCTTCTGGCTGATTCAAGGTTCTTTTAATATTTGTTTTTCAGCATTGCGCTTTTATAAGCTAAAATATTTTGTTTAGTCTTTTAACTTTGTTTAGGGTCACAAAGTTTTTGAATATGTGATTTGATGTCTTTGAACAATTTGGGGAAAATTCTCAGCCATTATCTTTTCAAATACATTTTTTAATCCCATTCTTTCTGTCGCTTCTTCTTGGACTCCATTTACACATATGTTAGACATGAAAAATTGTATTGGTTTTGCATTATGTTCCATCCTTTGATTTTCCTATTCTTTAGTCTGGATATTTTCTTCTGATATATCAGGACCATTAATTCTGTCACTAATTTTCTATTTGTTGTTTATATTCTGGTGTTAAACTGATTCATTTAATTATTAAATTCATTCACTTTCCATTTCAGAATTTCTACTTGATTCTTTTTTTATTTCTGCATATCTGCCAAAAATTCTCCACCTCGTCATTTATTTTAATCATATTTATTTTTTGATCCCTGATTATTTTTCTCCAGATCTGTTTTAAAGCTTTCATTTTAGTATCATGATTGTTTCCTCCCAAGGCTAGTTTATTTCTTTTATATATTTCTTTTTTGGTTTTATTCCATTTTTCTAATATAGATTCTCAAATAATTTCCTCAGAAAAGGTGGATACAAAATAAAATTTACAGATTCTTACATGTCTAAAAATATCACTTTTGCTTTCACCCTAGATCAATACTTCAGTTGAGTCTCAAAAATTCTGTCTAAAAGTTATCAACATACAGCATTGCTAATAGAAAGTATGAAACAGGTGAGTATTTTTGTTTGTTTTTATAGGTGAGTTAAGGATATGTGCGTGAAGGCCACCTGGGGCAGCTGTTCAAAAAGACATCAATTTGTCCCATGTCTTTTTGAAGTTTTCAAGTTTTTAGTCTTTCTTGTCTTTACTCAGGAAGCTAGGCTTCTGACGCCACTGAAATTTCACTGTGCATATCATGAAAAATGGCTCTTTGGCTCTGTTTTATCTTTCAACTTGTCATCATGTCCTTAATTGTCTTTAGTCTTCCAGAAATGTATTTGTCTCTCTCCTTTCCACTCCTTAATTAACCCTGTCTCATGATTCATGTCATTGTTTAAGGTTTATATGTATTTTTTTAAGTTCTTATTTCTATACATCACCAGAAGAATGAAAAGTGAATGAGTATCATACATGTACTCTCTTGAGTCAGAACTCCATACCACTTTTAGTATGAATAAATGAGCAGGTAAATGGAAGGACATTTCATTTATTTCACAAATTAACTGTAATATCATCATGACATATGTCAACTTTAGCCTTCAGGATTTTTCATTCTTTTCCTTATGCTACTTTGTTTTCCATTTTTGGAAATTTAATGAGTACAGGTTAAATAAAATGATTGCGACCTGACACTTTCTATGCCTACATTTTTTTCCCACAGTTCAGACCAGGAGCTTGTGTTTTCTAAAGAAGTTGGGATAAAAAGCATTGACCAGAGATTCACCAGCATAATTATAATTTTTTGAATCTCTATAAATTCTTCAATAGAGATGAACTTCAATGCCTTTAATGACTGGCACCATAGAATTGAAAGAGCTTCAAAAACCAGTCATCAATCATGCATGGCAATTCTTTACCCAGACACATGTTAAAGGATTTAACGGGTTCTTAAGATGTGTACACCATGAAACTTCTAGGTTTGATTTTAAAAAGCTCACTAGGATATAATTAACTCAGAACTTAGAGCCTTGTACATAATTTAGAGGCAATTACAGTTCAAGGAAATAATAAACCAACTTTTCAAATTCAAACAGAAAGCAGTCTGAAAAAATAGAATTAATCACTGGCAATTACTGAGTTAAAGTTTCTAACTTATTACCTAAAATCCTCCCATATAATCATGCATTCAACTTTAACTGAGCCAGTAATTGTAATCATAATTAAAGCTGTGCAGACATTAAAAACTCAGAAGACCATGAAACTATTTCAAAAAAATAACTGTTTCAACTTTCCAACCCTCAAAGTTGTAATATAGTTTACATCCTAGGTATATCTTACAAATTTGAAGCTTGTGACAATTTTAAAACAAGATATAGTTTTATATAATTATGTAACATATAATTTTGATTTTTAGACAAAATACAATTTTGTACAATTTTGGAAAACAGGTTTGAAAAATCAGTAATAAAAATCCCATTTGTTCTTTCAAGTGTCCTTTAGAATATTATTTGGATATTTAATTGCATCTTAGAGCAACCAGTATGCTACCTACAAACAGTCTGCTATGTCTCACTAATAGGCCTGGAGTTAGACTGTTTCAGTAACTGCTACACTTGAAAATAATAAAAATAATTTCAGACCTTTCATTACATTTAAACTAGCTTAGCTGATTAGTCTAAAAATATGGAAATTTTACTATATCTATCTTTAGTAACTTTAAAGCCATCTTTCACATAAATACTCATTTAAGACTATAAAATGACATTTTTTCCTGTAATCCAATGATGAGGAAAACTAAAAAGCTTCAAGATAATTCGTGAGGATTTATTCATAAAGAGAGAACAATTATTTCCTTTTAAATAAAAGTCAATTCCACGACAACTGTAAACTGAAGAAGTCAGCATCCTTGCCTGAGTCTTAGCTTCTGTGCAAGTAAAGCTCCAGAGCAGGTACATCTAAAATGCTGCCACCCAGCAATGGAGACTCAGACATAAACAACAGAGTTGTAGACACAGTGGGGTAAGGAGAGTGCATCACGAATGGAGAGTAGCATGGACACATATGTAGTACCATACGTAAAACAGATAACCAGTGGGAAGTTGCCATATGACGCAGGGAGCTCAGCCTGGTGCTCTGTAATGACCTAGAGGGGTGGAATGGGGTGGGAGGTGGGAAGGAGGTTTAAGAGGGAGGGGACACATGTATACCTATGGCTGATTCATGTTAATGTGTGACAGAGACCAACACGATATTGTAACGCTATTATCCTTCAATGAAAAATAAAATAAAATACTGCCATCACATCTGCACATTCTTTTCTTTTCTGTTATTCTACAAATCTTCCTCAGTTGAATTTTGGAAGGTTCCTTTCTGATTATCATAACAAGAAAACATTAAAAAAAATTTAACAATGAAATTGTCCATATATAAAAAATAGCCCAAACATGAAATGAAAAGATACTGGAAAAGTAAACTATTTAATATTATGATAGTATTCAGCATATTGTAGACATCAGCAAATTTCTCCAGAATGAGAACAGAAAACCTCAACATAAAGAATGCGATTAACTTATTTAAAAGGCCAAATAACAATAACAACAATAACACTACCTTAAAATCAATCTGTAGAACTATGACTGAGAAGATTTAGGAAATGTCTCAGTCTAATAAAGAAAGATCAAGTTGTTTTCTTCTGACTTAATAGTCATAGAAATGTCAATCTAAGTAAAAATTTGAAAAAAGAAAACAATAAATACACAAATAAGTTGCCTGTGTATTGTCTAGCAAAAGATACGTTATCACCAAAATCACGACTGGGTCAGGACAATTCATGGGGAGGTAATGTGTCTATTGTCGTTTTGTTCATAAAGTGAAGACGGCTGAATCCTAATATCCATGACTAGCCTACTGTCACCAGTTACAAACATTATCCAATTACACCCTTTGCTCTGACTTCATGACTAACAAATACATTTTCTATAATATTTGCTTTTCATATAGACTATCCTATGAAAGAGAAGATGTGCAAATAAAAATATAAACTGTCATATACATTGTATAGTTAAATCTCTCATTTTAAGCCAATAAATTAGGACTCTTGTTTTTACAGCCATGTCTTGTGAGTCTAGTTATGGAAAACCAATATTCCCAAATAAGCTTAATTTAAATATCACCAAAATTTGTTTTTCTTGACCTGCAAGCCTAAGATACGCGTGCATGCTAAGTAGTGTCCAACTCTTTGAGACACCATGGACTGTAGCCCACCAGGATCTTCTGTCCATGGAATTTTTCAAGCAAGAATACTGGAGTGGGTTGCCATTTCCTTTTCCAGGGGATCTTTCCCGCTCAGGGTTTGAACGTGCATCTCTTGTGTCTCCTGCATTGGCAGGTGGACTAAGAATTTACACCTGAATTATCATCTTTTAAGACTCAAATACAGAAATCATTTGGACTCCTTGTCAATATTGTAGACATGTATGTGAAAGTCACTCAGTTGATCCAACTCTTTGTGACCCCAGGAACTATCCAGTCCATGGAATTCTCCAGGCCAGAATACTGGAGTAGGTAAGCGTTCTCTTTTTTCCAGGGATCTTTCCAACCCAGGGATCGAACCTAGGTTTCCTGAATTGCAAGTGGATTCTTTACCAGCTGAGCCACCAGGGAAGCCCAAGAATACCTGAGTGGGTAGCCTATACCTTCTCCAGCAGATCTTTCTGACCCAGGAATCGAACTGGGGTCACCTGCATTGCAGGCAGATTCTTTACCAGCTGAGCTACCAGGGAAACCCATAGATATGTATATTAGCCTTTAAATTCCATAAGTATGAAATGGTATTCCATTGTGTAACTGAGTGTACACTCTTGAACTTACATCATTTATTGTTTGTTTATTTAGAAATATTCATTGAGGGATTATACAACTGGGTCAGGCATCATGCAAATCCATGAAATGCAGAACCAGATTTTGTTACACACATTGACATTCTATATCTAGCAGGTCTGACCTATTGAGCATGTACTATGTCAGGCATTGTTCTCAGAACTCTTGTGACTATTGTTCCATTTAATCTACAAAATCACTCAATAGATATTTTCATTCTATTTTCTTTTAAGATGAAGAAACAGAATGATAAAGTTTAAAAGTTTAAGTAACTTCTCAGAATCATACAACTGGGATGCAAAGTTAGAGGCAGAGTTCATATAAGTTTATGGATTCCCCTGGTAAGAAAGAGAAAAATTAATTACACAAACATACAAATGTAGGGGTTTCCCCATGGTTCAGTGGTAAAGAATCTGCCTGTCGATGCAGGAGACACAGGAGATGCTGGTTTGATCCCTGGGTCAGGAAGAGCCAGTGGAGGAGGAAATAGCAACCTATTTCCGTTTTCTTACCTGGAAATTTCTACAGACAGAGATCTGTGGTAGGCTACAGTCCATGGAGTTGCAAAGACTCAGACACGACTGAGTGATTAAGCACACACACATACATTTAAATGTAAGTTAGTCCATCGAAAGACAATTTATAATGATATATGAGAATGGTGTGAAATAAGACTGGATATGGAGGCAGGGAACACATCATGAAGAATTTTTGTATCATGTTAAGGACAAACCAGGTAAGAGTTTTACCAAAGAAGATAGGCTTTTTTAAAAAGATCACTTTAGTTGCAAAGTAGAGAACAGAATTAAGAGTCTGGGTGGATGAAGAGAAACCATTTAGAAGGAATTTTAAGAATCCAATGTGCAAAGACTAGAGGTGGTGGGGATATGGAGAAATGGACTGTTTCCCAGCACCAGGACATAGTATCAACAGAACTCACGGCATGTGGAGGACAATTTCTAGGAATCTGACTTGTTCAGCTGAATGGATGGTACAGCCGTTACCAGAGACACAGAAACATAGAAAATAATCACATCTTTGAAACTATGTTCACACATCCTTCCTAATATCACACTTCTTACATGTGTCAAACCACAGCCAATCGTTTCTCCACTTTCTGACAGCCACAGTGTGTAATTCAGTTAAGTCTTCTTTAGTCTCACTATATAGGTCTGCTGCTGCTGTTGCTAAGTCACTTCAGTCATGTCCGACCCTGTGTGACCCCATAGACAGCAGCCCACCAGGCTCCTCTGTCCCTGGGATTCCTTACTAAAAGGATACAGGGAGATGATCTCTCTGTCTAGAATACTATTCCCATTTGTCCCTTCCTGAACTCCTCCTCTTTCTTTTCTTTGCCACTAGATTTTTCTTATTAAAACAAAACAAAACAAAACACTTTTTTTTTTTTTAGAACAATTTTAGGTTCACAATAAAATTGAGAGACAGGTACAGAGATTTCCCATATATTCCCCAATGGTACACATGTAAACTTCCCCCAGTATCAGTATTTCCTATCAGAGTGATACATTTGTTACAATTGATGAAATCACATCGACAAAGCATAATCACCAGAAGTCCTTAGTGTGCATTATGGTTTACTCTTGGTGTTGTAGAGTCTATGGGTTTGGACAAGTGTACAATGCATCCAACACAACAGCCTCATAAAGAGTATTCCACTGCCCTAACAACCCTCTGAGCTACACCTATGCATCCCTCCCCTCACTCTTGGCAACCACTGAACTTTCTCCTGTCTCCATAGTTTTACCTTTTCCCCGTTGTCATATAATTGGAATCATGCAGTATGTAGCCTTTTCAGATTTGTTTCTTTCACTTAGTACCGTACATTTACGTTTCCCCCATGTATGTTTGTGACTTGATAGCTCACTTCTTTTTAATGTTGAATAAGATTGCATTTTTTGATATATGAACATTCACTTATCTATCCTCCCACTTTAAGACATTTTGGTTGATTCTAAACTTTGGCGATTACGAATAAATCTGCTATAAACATTCATGTGCAGATTCTTGTGTCCATATAAGTTATCAACTCTTTGGGTAATTGCCAAGCAGTGCAATTGCTGGTTTGTGTGGCAAGAACATATAATATATGTATTATAATATAAGAAATGGTCAAACTGTCTTTCAAAATGGCTGTACCACCCAGTTGATTTTTAATCACATTCATACAGCCAGTATTTCTTAAAGACTTAATATTTGCAGTTATTGTACACTTGAGATCCAGACCATTATTCAAGATTCTGTTTAATAGCACCTTCTTCAGGAAATTTCAGCTCTCTTAACTCTGCCTTCTTTGCAGCCCCTCAGACATTTCATTCAACCTATTTTATAAGATTACTTCATTTATTTTGAATTCTAACTGAATTGTTGGTTACCTGCTCCCTGACTCCATGTTTAAAGATGGGGTATTTGTGTCTCTATTTACCTCATGCCAAACATAATTTATATTGTATATAATAGAGACTGCATTAGGTTGTAGTACTATACCAATTACAGATCCATAGTAGCAAAACAATGCGTGGGTAAGTATGCAGTTAAATCTATCGTTTCTCCAGTAGTCATGTATGGATATAAAAGTTGGACCATAAAGAAGGCTGAATGCCAAAGAATTGATGCTTTTGAACTCTGGTGTGAGAGAAGGCTCTTGAGAGTTTCTTGAACTGCAAGGAGATAAAAACTGTCAGTCCTAAAGGAAATCAACTCTGAATATTCATTGAAAGAACTGCTGAAGCTGAAGCTCCAATACTTTGATCACCTGATGCAAAGAAATGACTCGTTGGAAGAGATCCTGATGCTGGGAAAGATTGAGGGCAGGAGAAAGGGGCGACAGAGGAAAAGATGGTTACATATGGTTAGATAGCATCACTGACTCAGTAGACATGAATCGGAGCAAACTTCAGGACTTAGTGAAGGACAGGGGAGCCTGGCATGCTGCAGTCTATGGGTCATAAAGAGTTGGGCAAGACTTAGTAATTGTACAATAACAAAAGTATACAGATTCCTAATAAAAAATATTTAGCTGGTTATCCATATAAATATATTAGAAATCATTACAAAGAAATTATAATTATAAAAATTGCAATTGTAGAAATTAAATATGTACTTTTTTTCTAACATCTTTTGTTTTTTAATGTTCCAAATATTTCCATAACACTGGTTAAGTGGCTACATTTTGTAGTGACTCAGGGAGGCATTCAACTAATGCAGAAAAGCTTACTTCAATGAGGGAGAAAAGACCTTAATCTTCATTTCAGATCTATGCCCTACATTTTCCAGTAGCAATAATGACTGCCTTTATGGCAGCTGTTTTGTATGGTTTCATCATTTCATCTTGAGGCGTACAGTTCCTTGGAAACCTAAGAACTAAAATATATTTCCTGAAAACTATGAAAACATTAATCAAAACTAAATCATCCATAAGAGTTGTAACATGTGCCTGGGCACTAGAACTATCTCTGGTCTCTGAAAAGAATGATCAGTTACATTAGTTATTCATCATTAGCCCAGAGGAATCCTACCCGAGTGTTCTCATAGCTCATTTAAGTGGAGCACAGGCAAATCAGAGAAGGCTGTCAAGGACACAGTTTCTGCAGTTTTACATTGTTTGACTCTGTTGTGAATGAAGCCATGGCACTTTGAAAAATCAGCCCACTAATGGGATGAATCCTGAAACTAATACGAGGTCAGGTTGGGGGTCAGTGGATGGAATGCAGTGGATGTGGTTCAGTTCAATTCAGTCACTCAGTTGTGTCCGACTCTTGGCGACCCCATGGACTGAAGCACTCCAGGTTTCCCTGTCCATCACCAACTCCTGAGCTTGCTCAAACTCATGTCCATCAAGTCGGTGATGCCATCTCATCCTCTGTCATCCCTTTCTCCTCCTGCTTTCAGTCTTTCCCAGCATCAGGTTCTTTCCCAATTAGTCAGTTCTTCATATCAGTGGCCAAAGTATTAGTATTAGAGTTTTAGCTTCAGCATGAGTCCTTCCAATGAATATTCAGGGTCGATTTCCTTTAGGATTGACAGGTTTGATCTCCTTGCAATCCAAGGTACTCTCAAGAGTGTTCTCTAACACCACAGTTCAAAAGCATCAATTCTTCAGCATTCAGCCTTATCTATGGTCCAACTCTCACATCTATACATGTCTATTGGAAAAACCATAGCTTTGACTAGACAGACCTTTGTTGATAAAGTAATGTCTCTGCTTTTTAATATGCTGTCTAGGTTGACCATAGCTTTTCTTCCAAGGAGCAAGCATCTTTTAATTTCATGGCTTCAGTTATCATCTGCAGTGATTTTGGAGCCCAAGAAAATAAAGTCTCTCATTGCTTTCATTGTCTCCACATTTATTTGCCATGAAGAGATGGGAACAGATGCCATGATCTTAGTTTTCTGAATGTTGAGTTTTGAGCCAACTTTTTCTTGCTCCTCTTTCACTTTCATCAAGAGGCTTTTGAGGTCTTCTTTGCTTTCTTCCATAATGGTGGTATCATCTGCATATCTTAGGTTATTTATTTTTCTCCTGGCGATCTTGATTCAAGCTTGTGCTTCATCCAGCCCAGCATTTCACATGATGTACTCTGTATATAAGTTAAATAAACAGAGTGCCAATATACAGCCTTGATGTACTCCTTTTCCTATTTGGAACCAGTCTGTTGTTCCATGTCCAGTTCTAACTGTTGCCTCTTGACATGCATACAGATTTGTCAGGAAGCAGATCAAGTGGGCTGGATTCTCATCTCTAAGAATTTTCTACTTTTTTTTTTTTTTGGTGATCCTCACAGTCAAACACTTTGGCATAGTCAATAAAGCAGAAATAGATGTTTTTCTGAAACTCTCTTGCTTTTTCAATGATCTAATAGATCATCAATGGATCATTGGCAATTTGATCTCTGGTTTCTCTTCTTTTTGTAAGTCCAACTTGAATATCTGGAAATTCACAGTTCACATACTGTTGAAGCCTGTCTTGGAGAATTTTGACCATTACTTTGCTAGTGTGTGAGATGAGTGCAATTGTGCGGTAGTTTGAACATTCTTTGGCATTGCCTTTCTTTGGGATTAGAATGAAAACTGACCTTTTCCAGTCTTGTGGCCACTCTTGAGTTTTCCAAATTTGCTGGCATAATGAGTGCACCACTTTAACAGCACCATCTTTTAGGATTTGAAATAGTTCAAGTATTGGATGTGGTACAGAGAATAGAAAATATGACTTTTACATAAATCTCACTTTCTAATTTAATGACCTTGGGCAAGTTCTCTAATCTCACTGTGCCTCCATTAATTCCTCCATAAAGTGGGAATAGTAATAGTTCCTACCTCTGAGTGTGGTTGCAGGATCTTATGTGTTAACACTGGCAAATTACTTTGGGTGCGTGGAAACTATCAGTAAGTACTGCTTTTATTATGTGCACATAGTCATGTCCAACTCTTTGCAGCCCTATGGACTGTTGCCTGCCAGGCTTCTGTGCCCATGGGATTTTCTAGGCAAGAATACTGGAATGGGTTGCCACTTCCTACTTCAAGGGATCTTTCTCACCCAAGGATTGAACCAGTGTCTCCTGCATCTCCTGCATTGGCAAGTAGACTCTACCACTAGCACCACCTGGGAAGCCCTACTGTTTGTTTACAGTGGTTGTCATTTCCTTGAGATGCTTCCAGTTCAATTTGGTTTTCTACAATCGCTAGTCCATGCAGGGTCTACAGTGGTGGGGAAACCAGAATGGCTCCTCTGCTCTTTCAATTCATCTCTCCCATGGGTCCTCGGTAAGTTACAGTCCTTATATTGCCTATTTTTCATGTCTGTTCTGGGCAGAGTGGGACATGTCCTGCCATTCATTACAAAACAAGCCTTCTATGAATGTCTTCTCTTCTCTTTAAGCTCTTTTCTTCCAACCCCCTAGTCTCCTATCTTTTTCTCCTCATTTCCTGATATGAAGTGATGTTCACTTGGCTCCATTGGGTTCCAATCTGCCTGATAGGCATGGGGGATGGGAGTAGAGTGGGCAAGTGAAGATAAATGAGAAGATTGTCTCCATTGTCAAGTTGGGCTTTCTCTTACTGTTCCTAAAAGTTATCTCTGTCTCTTCCTCGTCTTGAATTTATTATTCTAGCTTCAGGGTCAGCCAGGATTCCAAAAAATGGTTCTAAGGAAAGGAGGATGTTAAACAGCAAGAAACTCTCCTTCTACAAATCACAAACGATCATGTAAAATCCAAATTAAATCAGCCCACTTCCTGTAGAAAACACACTCAGAACTTCTCAGAGTATTTAAGAGAAATTCCAAACTCCACACTATGGCCAATCAGACCCGGCAAAATCTGGCCTCTGCCTACTGTTCCCACCTCATCTGTCACCACTCTCCCCTCCTCTTCACATCACCAGCCTTCCTCAGTTTCTGAACAGTTTAATCTCATTGCTGCTTCCATGCATATACCTGAAACCATCTTCCCTCACTTATTTCCCCAAATAATGCCCTTATCTTCTTTAGATTTCAGCTTGATTGTCACTTTCATTGCAAAGCCTTTCCTTTCCTGACTTTGCTACCTAAACTAAAGTTTTATGCATTTTCATAACATCATGCATTTCTCTTGGGAGCATTAGTCATCATTTTAAATTACATATTTATTGTTTTGAAAGAATTCTAAAATCAACCCCTTGCAGTAGGCTCTTCATGGACCATATCTGTCTTGCTTACTGCTATATCCCCTTGGATTCATGTGCCTATTTATTAAATAAATGTTTCTATGAATTCATAGCATGGAAAACACCTAAATGCATGGTGTAGATGTAATATGAACTTTATGAGAGAAGATATTTTGTCTGTCATAATTGGTTGTATAGCTCTAATACCTAGAACAGGACCTGGTCTATCATAGGTATTTAATAAAAATTTTAAATTAATAAATGTAACTATATTATTAGGATTATTATCATTATATGGAAATGAAATCTATTTTCCTAAGGCACCCTTCTATGGATTCTATCCCCATTTACATAATAAAAAAATCTAGTTACCCACCACCATGACATGTTAAAAACAATTTGATCCTTCAGAGAATTAACTAGGGACAAAGCCCAAAATTGCCTTGCATTGAGAGGCAACTTGGGATTGTTGCCTTTTTTCAGTCTTATTTGGAATGTCCAGTTTTGCATAATATTTTTCACATAATTTGGCATTGTCGGCTTTTATTACCAATGTCTTTCTCTGAAGAAAGCTGAGTATTTGCATTAAGCCATGAATAGAGAAAGAGTCAGGACCTTGTCATTTCCCTGCCCATCAGTCCCTATCCTCAGGCTCTATTAGGTGATTACAGCTGCCTATGTCCTGTATCTGTGAGTCTGAGCCTCTTTACGTCTCGCTTTCTTGATTTTGCCTTATATAATCCTACTGCTTTTAGGTTGCTCACACTGAATTAGCTAATTTGGCCTGCTTAAGGCTTTTATTGACACCAGCATTTGTCTTTTTGAACTCTGTTCTGGCTTTTCCAACTTGGTTTTATTATATCTTGTTAATTTCTAATTTCCCTTTGGGGTATCTTGGAGTTTGAGACTGGGGACAGGAGACAAGAAGGAACCATAATTGCAATGATGTGAGTGGTGGGAAGATGATATATATTTTTTAAATGATATATTTTAAAAGATTAATTTAGACGTTCAAGTACCTCAAACCCTTTCCTGATTGGATTGTCACATAAGAGTGAAAGTCACTCAGTTGTGTCCAACTCTTTGTGACCCCATGGACTACACAGTCCATGTTATTCTCCAGGCCAGAAAACTGAAGTGGGTAGCTCATCCCCTTTCCTAGGGAATCTTCCCAACCCAGGGATTGAACCCAGTTCTCCCACATTGCAAGCAGATTCTTTACCAGCTGCGCCACCAGGGAAGCCTGAACAGGGGAGACACAGGAGAAAAAGACCCCTTTGGGATACAAAATTATGGAAGAGAATAAAAGCTGGTGAGAAATGAAGATCATCTGTTTGTTTAGTTCCTCCAGGGCAGAAAGACCATATATTACTTTAGTTATGTATCCTGAGCACTTAGCATATTATTCAGTTAATACCAGGCATAAACAAATGTTTCTTGTAGAATGTGTTAGTAAAGATACATATAGGGCAGCAGCATCAACATAAATCTGCAATGGATTAGTGTCAGTACGTACTTGCTTTCCATCAGAATTATATTGTGACTAAGCAGTTATCGTAATCTAAGTATATGAGAAAAACAGGCAAGCAATATTCAGAAGGTTGTTTTACCATTATTTCAGACATGACTGAAGTGGCTAAACATGCATTCTATAGCAGAAAAGTAAGTGGATATGAGTGAGATAGATCAAACCAGCTCATGAATGGCTAAATCCTCAGAAAAATCTCCCAGGGTTGTAGGGAGGATTAATTATATGAATTCATTTATAGCACTTAGAAAAGGACAGCCGTAAATGCTCAATGTATGTTATTAGAAATGCCAGTTACTCTTTGTATTATTTGTAGAGCTTTTTAAGAATTTATATTCCTGATTTTGATATTCAGGACTCATTAAGTTCAGGTTCAAGGAGTCATTGTTTTAAAAGCTCCTCTGTGGATTCTAAAGCAAGTCTTTGAAATGCCCCTTCTATGTCCCAAGGAGCCTGTTGGCTAACAGAGTGACAAGGACATGGCTGGGGAACTCTGTTCTCTTGTATACCAGTCCTGGAGCCAGAAGGAGATGGGAGCCATATTCCTTTTCATGTCCTGTGTAACCAGTCGTAAACCCCGGTGCTTAGTGTGTCTCAGAGTTGGACAGTCATAGTGTTTAAGGGCATTGTCATTCATCTCACTTCAGACTCCAAGTTTAGATCCTGGAAAAGAAATTAACAACATTTTCTATTCTGGATAGTGTGAGCCTGAAAGACAGTGTGCTTAAAGAAAGATATCCAAATGCTAACTGTCCTTAGTGCTTTATAAGTATTTCCAATTCAACATGTAAAAAAAGGAATTTCATGCTCTCTTATCTTGATTTTCTTACATTATTTTCTTGGTTTAATGGCCTATAATTCAACAAGTATCCAAACATAGAAATTTAGGGTTTATTTTGATCTACTCTATATTCTTCACTGCCAAACAGTAGATATTAATATAGATACAGAGCTATAGCTGAATATATATGAATATGATATATATATATATATATGTGTGTATATCTATGAATATAGACATATCCATACGGATAGCTTAGGAAACAGTCCCATGTCTCTTTGACTGTCACACTGTCCGCTATACCCCATCACTTTCCTGCCCTCCCATTGATTTTTTCATGCCTAAAGGATAAAGTGCATACATCCTGGTATAGACCGAAAGAATCTCCACAGCATACTGGGAAACAATATACTGAACAGTTAAGCAACTGGGCTTTGGAATCCCACAGAACTGGGCTGAATTATGGCTTCATCCCTTACTAGCTGTGTGATCTTGCAGAAGTAATTTTTCTATGGCTCAGCCTCTTCACTCATCAAATGGAGATGTTAATAACGTCCTTATGAAGCACTTAAGATTATTAAATTATATATGACGCTTATCACACCTAGCAGAGTAAGTGCTAAGTAAATGGTAGTACTGGTCAATGATATTGCCATGCTAGTTTCAGTAACATAGTCTATCTCCAATTTACCTTTTAAGGCCTATCTTTCCACCCCTCCTCCACTTTCCCATGTCTCTCCACTTCTGTCTGTCCTCTGCACTACAATCACATTGGACTGCTCACCACTCTTTGAACGTGACTCTGTACATGATCTGATTTCTTGTATTTTGCCTCTTCAGAATCTATTATTCATCTTAAAGACTTGCTTCAAACTGCACCTCTTCTCTGAAGCCCTTTAAAGATTTTCTTCTTTATAACAACACTCAGTTCACATTTCCATTATAGGCATCCTTATACCAAAAAAAAAAAAGAAAGAAAGAAAGAAAAGTAGAGTGCTGCCAGGGATGCTCTATTTAATCAAAGAGTAAATAAACTATAAGTGGAAAGAAATGTAATCACTTCAAAAATAAAATACTCGGTAGAACTGCAAGAATTTCTGTTACAATTCAGGAGAGTAAAGACCTCTAAGTAAAATAATGAATAGGCATGAATTATTCACATTATTTTTACTAAAACTTAAAAATAAATTATCCCCACTGCAGTTTCTTTTGGGGATCTGTGTGTAACGGTGTAGGTTTCTCTGGTGGCTCAATGGTAAAGAAATCAGCCTTCCAATGCAGGAGGCTCAGGTCCCATTCCTGGGTTGGAAAGATACCTTGGAGAAGGAAATGGCAACCCATTTCCATATTCTTGCCTGGAAAATCCCATGAACAGAGGAGCCTGGCCGGCTACAGTCCATGAGGTCACAGAGAGTCAGACATGATTTAGCGACTAAACAACACCAATAAAATGGTGGGCAGAGACAGTTGCCACCTATAGCAGCCATTTATACATGCTGCAGTACGTCCCTGCTCAAGCTCCACCCCAAAGAAAGCAACTGTCAAGGGGTGATGTTATTGGTCCCACCAGGCTATTGGTCCATATAGCGGTGAGCCCCTTCCCCTTGTCCTCCTCTGTATAACAAGATTTTGAATCCAGTCTGGGACAAGAAGAGTTTTTTTGAGACTCTAGTCTGCCATCTTCTCTGCTGGCTTTCTGATTACACTCATTCTTCCTTGCCCCAGCAACTCATCTCCCTGGCAAGTTGTGCAGCAACCAGAGCAAGCTTGGGCTTGGTAACGTGTCTTGGAATCTGACTCATCAATAAATAGTTACTCTTCAAATACTATCTGCAAGACACTTTTCCAAGTTCTAATCAGTGCATTAACGGCACTATGCCTAATAAAACCACATCCTGTCACATTACGCTGACAGATGGTTTTCCTGTAGGAAATGAGGACCATCAATAGCATTCTTCATAGATACAGATTTTGGATAATGGTAATATGTCAGCAGATATATTAATATTTTTTTTTCACTTTGGTGGCATGATATCATAATTTAGCATTAATGACACAGTTTGAACTCAGTAAGCTATTCTTTAAAATCCTTACTTACAAGTAATTGACAACAATTTTGAGCAGACATTCTGCTTAGTTGTTGGCCATCTGTAGCAGTGGATGGAGCAATCTCAGAGATGTATGGTGCTGTTTCTCCCTCCGCTTGTACTGGTGGTGATTGGCTTCAGGAAACCAGCAGTGGTGAGCACTAATTAGTATTATTCCCCATGGCAGATAGGATCTTCTCAGCCACTCAGCAGAAGTATACCTTTGAGCAGTTCTACTACGGACACATCTCCCCTCAAGTATCATCCTAATATAAATCTTTTCCTTCTTCCCTTCACTTCTACTCTCCTTTCTTCCTTCCCTCTCTCTTCCCTCCTTCCCTCCCTCCCTTTCAATTTTTAACAGAAAAGAAATATCTAGAAATTTTTAAATTAAATTATGTTTAAGGTGACTAAAGGCCATTTTCTCTTTTATTGTCAATTTGGGGGAGAGGAAGAATATTTCAAAAGGTTTCCATACAGTGAATTTTTTTAATGGGCAAGGATGCAGAAGCAATTTGACATGTTTTAGGAAAATTGATCAGAAGCTAACTGTGGCCTCCAAAAAAGACTCGAGTTTTTTAGATTGTTAGATTTACATAGTATAATACAGTGACTCTGAAAGCTTCTTGTTCTACAATCTACTGTAACTGGAGGTTTATGGTCAGCGGCACAGTTGCTTTAGAATGGCCCACAGCACATGATGGTATAAATATCTATTTCTCCCACTGTATTTACTTAAAATAATAATAGCTCTGTTTGAAAATTATTTGTTTTGTGCTAAAGAAATATATCAGATACTTAATATGTATGATCTTTTAAAATAATTAATACAGGTCCACTAAGAGAGGCTGAAGCTCCCTAACCTAGAACCTGGCCAAGGTCACAGGCCTAGTAAGTAATGGTACTGAGTTTAAAACCCAGAGATATTGGAATCCAAATTTCTTACTTCTCTTCTGGGCTTTCTGCCACCTATGATGAAGGGAATTTTACTCTTTTCTAAAAGGATTTTAAATTTTTCACTTTGAAGAGATCTACTTTTTGGTGGTTTGTGATAGCTGAAATCCATTTCTTTCCCCATGGATATTTTCCTGACACCAATTTTTAGGAAATAGAGATTAAGGATAGAATATAAATCAACCAGTTCTACTTCAATGAATAGAATTTTTTAAGATCTATACTTGCTTTTTTATGTCTTTTGTTTATGAGAAAGCAATGGCTCTTTTATTCACAATTTAGATTTTGTATTTTTCATCATGTGATAAGGTAGAATTCTAGGAACTTATCCTAAACGGGCTTCAAGCAAAGAGTCTTTTGCAGTCCAAAATTAACAAATAATTATGGATGATGATAATAATGATGTTTTGATGAGATGACACCAGAAAGAACTTTTTTGAATACATTATTTTTAAATGCCTTGATATAACTACCCTTTTTAGTACTGTAACAATTCTAAAGCAAGGTATTACTATTTGTTTTTTATAGAAGAAAACTAATTCATCAGTAAAATGACTTGTCCAGAATCAGGCTAATAAGAGGCAGAATTGGAATCTGAATCAAGGTGTATCAAACATCAAAGGTTCTCTTTCTATAATACTAAATGGCCCATCCAAAGAAAAGGGAAAAGTAGTCAATCAGTAGAAAAGCAGTGCCTTCAGCTACAGATAACAGAAACTCAACCATGATGACTCAACCAAATCATGATTTGTTGTTTGCATAAACAGTTGAAACAATAAACTCAACCATGATGACTCAACCAAATCATGATTTGTTATTTACATAAGCAGTTGAAACCATCCAGCACTGGTATGGCTGCTCAAGGATCTCATGGCAGAATGGGGCCTCCAATAACATCTGATCTGCTCTCCTTAGTCTCTGGCTTCAATTCCCTTGATTGCAGATGTGACTCCTTCCTACTGATCATCAATCCTTTACTCCAAAGACGTGGTAAAATGTGAAGGGCAAAAGACTCTTATGAGCTAAATTGATCCTATTTTATCAAGAAAATAGTAGGTGTGCAGCAGCGCTACCTGGAGCATACATGCTCAGTCTTGTCCAGCTCTTTGTGACCCTATGGACTGTAGCCCTCCAGACTCCTGTCCATGGGATTTTCCAGGCAAGAATAACGGAGTGGGTTGCCATTTCCTCCTCCAAGGGAGCTTCCAGACCCAGGGATCAAACCTACATCTCCTGCAGCTCCTGCATTGTCAGGCAGATTTTTTTACTATTGTGCCATCTGGGAATCCCTGTTACCTTGTGACTTCCACTTACTAGGACAGTATTGTATGAGCACCCTTTATTATAAGGGTACTTGGGGAATTGATATGGATTTTAGCTGCATACATTGACACCATGAACCAAGTGGAGTTCTATGAAAAAACAAGGATAGATTTTTGCCAGGCAGAAGTATTTGGCACCAAAACTATAGCTGGGAAAATGAGAACTGGAGCTCAATAAAACACTGAAGGAGATTTATGAAGTCAGAAAGAGATGATTAATTATTTCTCATCAAATAATATATTGGGCAACAAGATAAAAGGGATCGTAAGGGAGCTGATTACTCAAACACTTGAGTACATTCTCTGTTAACCTCCCTCTTGGTCTAATTATTTAGATACCAAAGAGCAGTATCCTCTGACAGCTGGACAATCCCATTTACGCTGCAAGAAAAAGGCCACTTAGGACATTCAAATTACAGCATAAAGATTCAATTGGGAAAAATGGTCTCTTGGTATTTAGGGTGATTTCAGAAGGATTCTATGGCCCTATCCATACCCGAATCTTCGATAAATAAACATATCAATGCTGGAGACCCCAGACATTTTGAGAAAGAAATCACTTCCATGATGCTTTGGGATTCAAACATTTGTGCCTCTGAGCATGAAAGAGAAAGAAATGAAAAGAAACTTTCAGATGACAGAGTTCATTTAATCAATTCTTGCTAAGTTAGGTCTAGTTACATTGGTAATCCGCTGAGCCTTCAAACTTAAGACATGTTGAATACTGCCTGTTGATGAAAATAAGTCCCTTTCTTTTCCTCTCCAGCAGAGATCTAGAAGTTATTCTTTGTGAGATCCATGGATGTATGTGAATCTCTACAGGTAAGAGAAGTTGATGAGAGGAAATTAGTGTCTCTTCCCACCTCAGCATTAGGTTTAACAACATAGAAAGAACATGTGTTATAGCATGTGTACTAAAATTGGAAGGTTTACACAGTCCAGTGCAAGAAGCACTTGCAAATTCTAAAGTTTTCCACATTTTCCCAAGATTTCTTTGTGAAACACTGTTTGACCCTGTACTCCCAGAGAATTTGCTACATCCCTGTATTAATATATGCTTCACTATATTTAATTGTGAATGGACATATTTGTCTTTTCCATAAGATTGTGAGTTTCTTGAACTCAGAAGTACTATATAGGAAACTAACTTGAAAACAGCATACAAGGGACATGGGGAACTTCCATCTCTAGAATCTTTAAAGGAAAAATTTTTGTTTATATGTGGAATCTAGAAAAACGGCACAGATGAACTTATTTGCAAAGCAGAAATAGAAACACAGGTGTAGCAAACAAATGTGTGGATACCAAGGAGGGAAGAAGATGGGATGAATTGGGATATTGGAATTGATGTATATACACTGCTATGTATAAAATAGGTAACTATTTTACAACACAGGGAACTCTACTCAGTGCTCTATGGTGATCTAAATGGAAAGGAGATCTGAAAAAGAGGGGATATTTGCATACATATAACTGACTCACTTTGCTGTATAGTAGAAACTAACAATATTGTAAAGCAACTATATTCCAATAAAGATTTTTAAACAATAGTTGTCTGGTCATAGAAATGTATAGAGACAAGTTGTTAAGTCAAATGACACCTTCAAGACTCCCAGATCCAAAAGTCTGCTTTAAAAGGAATGTCTTTAAAAATAGAATCAGAAAGCATCTATTCAGTTATCTGGAATAAAATACAATTTCATTTTCTCTCTACTTCTTAATTGGCTCTTGCTAAAAGTATATTTAAATTCTTAGTCTCAATAAAGCTGTAATGGTAATCATAAAAAATTTGAGTATTTATATCTCATTTCATAACTGTAAAACTACTGCCCAAATCCTACTTATTTCTATAGGCCAAAACAGCTACTACATTAGCAATATCTACTCTGGTAATCATCACTAATAGCTTTTAACAGGACTAAGAGTTGAAATACCACCATTGCATGTGGCTGGATACACAGAGTAATATTAGAAGAAATGTGTTAAATCTATAATACATTTACTTGAAGAGATTAATACCAAAGTCCACTCTTAGAAAGGAATAGAAAAGAGCTCAAACTTCTTCTGAGGGTTGTGAATACAGGTATCTATAAAATGATGCCCCCAAGAACTTAGAAATGAGACAGTAAGACTGGCTTTGAGAGTAAAACTGAGAGATCAAAGAAGAGCAGAAATATGCATCATTGTTTCAAAGGGAGAGAATGACTCACAAGCCTGCAGGGCATGAGGAAGGCCAGATTAACAGTATAAACATTTCGAAAGAGAGAATATTTTACTCAAAGAGGATTTGTCAGTTATAGAAGCACAGAAAAGTTAGAACCTGGAGGTCTTGGTTTATGTAAGCATCAATTCTTAGCTAGGTTGTTCTTAGCTTATTTTGTAAATTTAGTAAGGCAAGAAAATACACTCACCATCATTTTAAATGATCACTAAGTGTTGCTCTGCTATATATTTCTGCTTTGTGCACTTTAACTTAAAATGAGTTCTTCTGATGAAGGTCTATCTTGTTCACTGTGATAAAGCCAGTGCCCAGCATGGTGCCAAACACAGTGGATGCTCAGTACTTTTTTCAACTGAGTTAATAGTCCTAAGATTTGACAAGGGAGAGCCAATGAGCCTTTGAGTCCAAGATTCCGGAACGCAGAGCTAGAACTAACTGGGAAGGATCTTCAGCAACCCAATTTTATTGGATCAAACATGAACTAACTGGGGAGGATCTTCAGCAACCCAATTTTATTGGATCAAACAGCTAAATTTCTGTCTTCAGAATGTCAAAAAAACAGTCACAACCTGAAAGATGAGAATTACATATTTCGTGGGAATTTTTAGGACTTCAAGCCTGGGAGACAGCATCTCAAGTAACCCTGAGAGAACTGCTCTGAGGAGGCAAAGGAGGAACTAGGTTATATAAAAGCTTACAACAAAGGGCAGGTAGCCTGAATATCAAAAGATTACTGTTAATTGTAGCTCAGCTGGTAAAGATCTGCCTGCAATGCAGGAGACCTGAGTTTGATCCCTGGGTTGGGAAGATCCCCTGGAGAAGGGAAAGGCTACCCACTGCAGTATTCTGGCCTGGAGAATTCCATGGGTTTTATGGTACAAGGGGTCACAAAGAGCTAGACACAACTGAATGACTTTCACTTTCACTTTTCACTTTCAAAGGAAACCAGATATTCCAAGTTTAGGAATTTAGCATCTTTTTATGTAAGGGAAGATGCTACCATCTAGGCTCACTGAAATGACTCTTTTCATTTGCATCTCAGCTATCTGGGCTAGAATCCTGAGTTTTTCACATCCTGAGCTCCTCAGTGTTCTGATTCTGTTAAAGTGCTGTACTCAATATGCCAGCAAATTTGGAAAACTCAGCAATGGTCACAGAACTGGAAAAGGTCAGTTTTCATTCCAATCCCAAAGAAAGGTAATGCCAAAGAATGTTCAAACTACTACACAATTGCACTCATTTCACACACTGGCAAAGTAATGCTCAAAATTCTTCAAGCTAGGCTTCAACAGTACATGAACCAAGAAATTCCAGATGTTCAAACTGGACTTAGAACAGGTATCTGCTGGATCATACAAAAAGCAAAAGAATTCCAGAAAAATATCTACTTCTGCCTCATTGACTATGCTAAAGCCTTTGACTGTGTGAAACACAGCAAACTGTAGAACATTCTTCAAGAGATTGGAATATCAGACCACCTTACCTGCTGCCTGAGAAAGCTGTATGCAGGTCAAGAAGCAACAGTTAGAACCGGACATGGAACAAAGGACTGACTCCAAATTGGGAAAGGAGTACGTCAAGGCTGTATACTGTCACTCTGCTTATTTAAGTTATATGCAGAATACATTATGCAAAATGCTAGGCTGGATGAAGTACAAGCTGGAATCAAGATTGCAGGGAAAATATCGATAACCTCAAATATGCATATGACACCACCTTTATGGAAGAAAGGGAAGAACTAAACAGCTTCTTGATGAAGGTGAAAGAGGAGAGTGAAAAAGCTGGCTTTAAACTCAGTGTTCAAAATATGAAGATCATGGCCTCTAGCTTCATCACTTCATGGAAAATAGATGGGAAAACAATGGAAACAGTGACAGACTTTATTTTGGGGGCTCCAAAATCACTGCAGATGGTGACTGCAGCCATGAAATTAAAAGACACTTGCTCCTTGGAATAAAAGCTATGACCAATATAGATAGCATATTAAAAAGCAGAGACATCACTTTGTCAACAAAGGTCCATGTAGTCAAAGATATGATTTTTCCAGTAGTCACGTATGGATGTAAGAGTTGGACTGTAAAGAATACTGAGCACCAAAGAACTGATGCTTTTGAACTGTGGTGTGGAAGGAGACTCCAGAGAGTCCCTTGGACTACAGGGAGATCCAACCAGTCAATCCTAGAGGAAATCACTCCTGAATATTTACTGGAAGGACTAATGCTGTAGCCAAAGTTCCAATACTTTGGTCACCTGATGAGAAGAGCTGACTCATTAGAAAAGACCCTGATGCTGGGAAAGATTGAAGACAGGAGAAGGGGACAACAGAGGACAAGATGGTTGGATGGCATCACCAACTCAATGGACATGAGTTTGAGCAAGCTCCAGGAGATGGTCAATGACAGGAAAACCTGGTGTGCCGTAGTCTGTGGGTTGGCCAAGAATCAAGAATACACCGGACTGAGCAACTGAATACCGCCACCACCACCATAGGGAGTGGCTGCAGTCTGCTGGCTGCCAGATTGCAGGTATGGTTCTCCTTCCTGGGTACACTTAGGGCTGAGAAATTCACATTTGGAGGGCAGAATCACTGATAACTTGACATCCTTGTCCATTTCTTGAGAAAAAGTGTCTAACCAAAATAGAAGCAGGAAAAAGGGAAAGGGTTTTTTTTTGTTGTTGTTTGTTTTTTACAAATTGGAGGTTTGTGGCAACCCTACATTGTCAGATGGTGGTAGTTTTTTGGTTTATTTTTTCAGCAATAAAGTATTTTCAAATTAAGATATGTACAATTTTTAGACATAATTCTATTGCAAACTTAATAGACTATAGTTTATTGTTTTATTTGTCATGGGAAACAAAAAGAAATTCACATGACTTGCTGTATTGTTCTTTATTGAAGTGGTCTCTGGAACAAAACCAATAATATCTCCAAGGTATGCCTTTATCTGGTTCATGCTTTACTTATTTATTCTTAATCCAATATGATGGTCTATGCCTTTTGGTTGAATATTTAGGCCATTTATAACATAGGTGGTAAGGGTTTAAGTCTATCTTGCTATTTGTTTTCTATTTATCCATTTTGCTTGTTTTTCACTTTTATTTTACAGCTTTCTTCTGGATTAAGTAAATTTTATAATTTTATTGTATATCTTTGCTTGCTTATTGCAATAACTATTGCTATTTTACTCATTGCCTAGAGCTCACAGAATGCAACTTGTCAAAATTTAACCTCAGGTGATATTATACTACCTCACATATAAGAACCTTATAACAGTAACCTTGATTTCTCTCCTCCCAACATTTTTATTATTGTTGTCATACATATACTTTCTACACATTATAAATACCACAGTATTTTGTTATTACTTTTGCTTTAAAAATAAATTTTATTTTACAATTTTTGATGCTATTCATCCGTTGTATGTATTCAGATTCTCATCTCGCATGATTTTCTTCTGCTTGATGAACGTCCTTTATTTCTTATAGTGTGAGCCTGATAGTGATGAATTATTTTAGCTTTAGTATGTCTGCAAAAGTATATTGTCATCATTTTTGAAAAATATTTTTGCTTGGTTAGGAGTTCTTTGCTGTCAGTTTTTATTTTCTGTACTTTAAAGTAGTTGCTTGACTGTTTTCTAGTTTTTACTGGTTTTGATAGGAAGTTTGCTGTCTCCATTATATTTATTCTAAATGTAATGTGTCTTTTCCAGCTTCTTTCATTTTTTTGACCACTATTTTTACTCAATTTTATTACCATGACTTTGGTAAAATTTTCTTCAAGTTTCTTGTTCTTGGGTTTTGTTGAGCTCCTCGAATCTGTGAGTTTATAATTTTATCAGTTTTTAAAATATTTCAGCCATCATTTCTTCAAATATATTTTCTGCTTCACTACCTTCTTTCAGAGATTACAATTACATCTATAGGTTGTTTTAATTTTCCCTACATTTCACTGATTTGTAAGATGCTCTGTCCACTTTGTATGTTTGCTTTCCCTATATGTTTCATTTCAATGGTTTCTATCCTTATGTACTCATGGTCACTAAATATTTTTTCTTGAATGTATAATCTGCCACTAATTTCATTCTGTCTATTTACCTTTCATCTCAAATATTGTCATTTGCAACTCTAGAAGTTTTATGTGTATCTACTTTTATATCTTTTATTTTTTTTCCACTTAGCCTATTCAATCATTTCCCTAGCTTCATGAATGTCTAGTGTTCAATTACATAATTATTTTGTCTTTGTCTACTATTTCTGCCACCTGTGTCATTTGGGGTCTCTTCTCTTCTCTCCTCTCTCCTCTGACACTCTGCCTTATGGACTCTAACCATCTTTATCTCCCCAAGCCTTCACTCAGGCTCGTCAGCAAAGTCTGTCATGCTCTTCTTGGGCCCCCCACACTGTGCATCGCCCTGGAAACTTTCTTAAGAAAGTAGTAATCAGAGAGCTCATCTAGCTTAATTACTGTCTCTTAGAGATCAGTGTGCTTTGTTGTCTATTGTCCACTGTTTTGAGAATCATTGTTTTATAATATTTTTCCCATTTTAATTTTGCTTCTGTTTTAGTAATTCAGGTGGGAGGGTAAATCGTGTCCACGTAATTCCAGGTAGGCAGAAAACAGAAATCTGAATCTGAATTTTTTTTCTTTTTGGTCTTTTAACCATCATTTTAAGTTTTAAATATATGTCAAAAAATGTTAGTGACACCAATTATTTGCCAGACACTGTACTAGGTACTAGAGATACAGCAGTTAATAAAGTAGCCAAATATCAATTTTTTTCATGGAGAAATGCCTGCCTTTTTTGAAGAAATGACTGATTCTTGAAACACTGTTAAAAATTTTGTACCCCCTTTCAACATGTGTTGGGAAGTTCCTCATACTACCATATAATTCTCCCACATCAGCTGGGTATCCTACAATTCAGCTCAATTCTGACACCATATACCTGAACATAGATTCATATATCAAGTATTAAAGTCTCACTCCTATAAGACTACCCCCTCCACCATTTCAGACACCAATCACAAATCCAGATTGTAACTTGTGCTTCTGACCAACCTACTATGGGAGGTTCCGATGACTGCTTCCTGGTTAATTTGCTAGAGTAGCTCATACGTTTCAGAGAAACATTTTACTTACTAGCTTGTTGATTGGTTATAAAAGGATATAACTCAGGAACAGCCACATGGAGGAGAGGCATAAGGTAAGGTTTGGGGAAAGGATGTGGAGCATCCAGGACCTCTCCAAGTGGGCTGCTCTCCCAGCACCTCCACATGTTCACAAACCCAGAAGTTCTCTGAATGCTCTCCATTTGGATTTTTACAGAGGTTTCATTACCCAGGCACGATTTATTAAACCACTGACCATTGGTAACTGAACTCTATCTCCAGCCACTTTCCCCTCTCTGGAGGCCATAGATGAGGGGGAACGTTTCCACTCTCTAATTACATTGCTGCTTCCTCTGGAGACAAGCCCCTTTCCTTAGGTGACCTGTGACCAAGGAGCATTCAAAAAACAACTCCATTAACATAACCAAAGACACCTTTATAGCTTTCATCAGTTAGGAAACATCAAGGGTTTTAAGAACTCTGTCCCAGAAACAGGACAAAAACCAAATATATGCTTCTTCTTATAAATCACAAAACCACACCTCTGTTACAGAGAAAGCAAGACATCTACTGTAATCATGTCAAAAACTTTCAGGAGCCAACTGAAGAAGTTTCCCGTTGCCAAAATACTAATTGAATAATAACTAATAATAATGATATTTAAGTGCTAATTGAAAAAAACTATAATGTATCATCAGAAGATATTAAGAAGAGGTGGCGAGAATACACAGAACTGTACAAAAAAGATCTTCATGACCAAGATAATCACGATGGTATGATCACTCACCTAGAGCCAGACATCCTGGAATGTGAAGTCAAGTGGGCCTTAGAAAGCATCACTATGAACAAAGCTAGTGGAGGTGANCCCCCGTCCCTGGGATTCTCCAGGAAAGAACACTGTTCTATACATTTATAATGATATTAAGAAAATAATTAATTAGTCTTCTTTGAATGGCATCTTTGAGAGATGCTATGAAATTAAATCACTCTTTTGATAACTAGGAAATATGGAGAAAAATGTAAATATTTTTCCTCCCTTTTCTAGAAACAAATAGTAAAAATATAAGAAGTTTTTCTAAGATGATTATTTCAACTAATAGAATTAAAATATTGATATTTTTCCAAGCCTAATGAAATATTCCCTCTAGTTGATGAATATTGATAACTACTAACATCTCCCACTAAAACTAAGAACCATATATTATGGGTCCCTGCTGGAATACTACCTAAGAACTATTCTTGTCAAAGTCTCAAATACAACTCTGCCTTCGAACTGTCGGGCTGGAGAAGACTCTTGAGAATCTTTTGGACAGCAAAGAGATCTAACCAGTCAATCCTAAAGGAAATTACCCCTCAATATTCATTGGAAGGACTGATGCTGAAGCTAAAGCTCCAATACCTCGGCCACCTGATGTGAAGAGTCAACTCATTGGAAAAGACCATGATGCTAGGAAAGATTGAAAGCAGGAGGTGAAGGGGATGACAGAGGATGAGATGGTTGGATGGCATCACTGATTCAATGGACATAAATTTGAGCACACTCCGGGAAATGGTAAAGGACAGGGAAGCCTGGTGTGCTGCAGTCCATGAGGTCACATGATATGACTGAGAACCTGAACAACAACAAAGTTTCTATACTTAACTACCAAACTCACAGAAAATATAGAAAACAAAAACATATTGAACAATACCATAGAGACACAGGCAGAAAATCAAGATTGTGGGAAACTTACAAGGCAAACATCCTGGTTTAGTCAACAAATAAACAGCATGGAGGTAGGAGGAACCTATGTAATTAAGAGATATATAAGGAAATGGAAGTCTTCAGAAGATGCAAACTTTGAATTACTCTATCTTGGGGCAAAAGTAGGATCTTCTTAAACTTATTAGCACTGGTCAGTTTAAGCCAAAGAACTTAAAAGGTTTCTAGGCCTTATACCAAGAACTGGTCTGGGGGAAAGGAAGGCAGTGGGACATAGAGGAATTTTAACAGAGTTTGTTAGGTTCCTTTCTGTCTACCACACCTAGTTCACCCTAGAATTATCAATGATGATAGCTGCCCTCCTGGAACAGGACAGAGATCCACACTCTGTTAGGCACCTATGGAGAAGATCAAAGTTTCCTCCTTTTCTTTTAGGTCTTTTGTTTTCAGCTCAAAGTAATTTGGATGACAAATAGACATTTTTGGGGTGGCAAATTTTGTTCCCCTATACCTTCAAGCTTTCCCCATCATGACTACACACTTCATAAATTATTTGCTGTCTTTCTTTTCCCACAGGGGTTAGTATCTTAAACATAAAAAGCATTCAGTAATTATTATTTTGTTGTTGTTCAGTCACTAAGTTGTGTCCAACTCTTTGCAACCCCATGAACTGCAACACACCAGGCTTCCCTGTCATTTACTATCTCCTAGAGTTTGCTCAAACTCACGTCCATTGAGTCAATGATTCCAACCAACCATTTTGTCCTCTGTTGTCCCCTTCTACTCCTGCTCTTAATCTTTTCCAGTATCACGGTATTTTTCCTATGAGTTGGCTCTTCACATCAGGTGGCCAAAGCATTGGAGCTTCAGCTTCAGCACCAGTTCTTTCAAAGAATATTCAGGGTTGATTTTCTTTATCATTGCTTAATTTGTTGTAAAACTCTGTAGTTAAGAGTTATAGAACTCCTTGAATCTGGTGAGGCATTTTATTGATAGCTAATGGTAATGAAATCAATGTCATTCAATTAAAATTTTCAGGGATCACCTACTACAAACAAATCCTATGGTGTTAAATTTAATAGCAAAATAAATAACTATAATCTCTGCCCTGAAGGATCCCACCAGATAATAGAAAACATGGAAACACTAAAAGAGGGAGATAAAAAAGCTGTGCAAAAATGGAGATGATGGAGGGAGAAAGAGAGAGATGATTCCCAAGGGTAAATCTAAGAAGGCATCATTCAGTGGACAGTGGGTGTCATTGCTCACAACCCTGAACGATGGACAGGACTTCAGTATCTGGGCAAAGATCTGCAGGCCAGCAGTGAATGAGGATAATTTCAGAGGAATAATTCTTTTCCTATGATTCTGTAATGTATGATTCTACCTCCTATCTACTTTATTTATTTAAAATACAAAAAAGCAAGGATAATATTTCTCCCTTTTTGTAATTTGTTGCAGTAATATTTTTTATTTTCATGGTAATATAATGATATTTTAGACTGTCATTAATTTTTTGTGTGTGCAAATACCACAACACTTGAGCCAAGGGTGACATTTGCTCTTTTGACATTTAGTAGTCAGCCATCCAGAAAAAGACAGTTTGCATCATTAAATGTTGCCTTTTGAAGCACTCAGTAGGGAATGGGGGCAGAAACCCTACATTAATATGAAGAATGAACCATCAAACATATCTCAATTTTTGAAGTAACTTTTTTTTACAATTTAAATATATGTTTTGTGCTTTATTTTTATTTCTCTGTGGTATTATACAATCCTTCAGAATGTACTGTAATTCACTTAATCGCTGGTATATTCTAAGAAGCCTTTCTGGGAATTCTTAACAGAAGCAGCATCAAGTGGGTGCTAGGAACACTGTGGCTTGCTTTATAATTTATAGTGTAGGTGTAAATCCTTTCTCTTAAGAACAGCACAAAAGTGCCATTTAATTCACTACAGGAACATTTAAATTAGGTACATTTATATTTTAAAATAACATTTTGTATTTTCCTCGTTATACTCAAGTGAACTGTTCACCTAAAGAACAGAACATGTATAATATATAATCAGTGTAACACCACATAATGACAATTGTATAATAAATAAGAACAATGCTGTTAATTAAGATCTTGATTGAGACCAGAATTACAGCTAGTGAAATATCTCACGGTGTCTCTAGGCCATCTGGTTCAAATTGTCAATATTAATCTCTTAAGCTCTCTTTCAAAAGATGGGTCCACACTGGCAGAGCCTGGGAAATCAAATAGGAGAGAAAGAACAAACAGTTTCTGTTAATATGCCTGTACTTTCAGATCTTAGAGAGAAGCTGAGAAGTATGTTTTTACAGAGCCATGAAGGATGACGAAGAGAGTCACATTTGCGGGAAGTAGATAAGTGTGAGTGTAGCAAGGGTGGCAAGTAAATGACAAACATCTCTGTGGCAGGAAATACACAGGTAGGGGTTTGTGGTTAAAGCCAGAAGCAGCAAAATGTATAGGCAGGGCTACTTCAAGCGGAGCCTGGTGTGTTGCAGTCTATGGGGTTGCAAAGAGTCTAAAACAACACCACCACCACTTCAGGTGAGGAGGTGTGGCCTCAGAGATGTGGCAGACTGTTTTACGAGCATTTCTTCAGCTATGCTTTTTTCTATGAAGGAATAATATTGGAACAAATCAAATGTTTAATATTCAGGGTTTGAACTGCAACACTTTCAATTAGGTGGTGATTAAAGGTTGAAAATAAAATTGAAAAATCTTATCCAGCCTAAGTAAAAACCACAGACACTCAAATACAACATTAAAAAGTAGAAAGTCTGTTTTGATGTGTCGCTGTATTTATTTCTCATTCCCATACTTATTGTGACATTTCCAATTGTCAGGTACTACTGTAAGTACTAAGGATAGGGCTTCTCTGCTCTTCAATTCAGGGGACACTGGTCCAATCCCTGCACCAAGAAGATTCCACATGCCGTGAGCAACTACACCCATGCACCACAACTACTCAGCCCACATACATGTCTAGAGCCTGGACTCCGTAACAAGAGAAGCCATCAGAATAGGAAGCCTGTGTACCGTAATTAGAGAGAAGCCCCTGCTCTCCACAACTAGAGAAAGCCCCCACACAGCAACCAAGACCCAGTACAGCCATAAATCAATAAATACTATGGATATAGCAGAGATTGAGATGAAGACCCCGATTTTTTTTGGAGCTGGTTTTCTGTTAAGGTAGGGAAGAGAATCTCCTCTTGTCCATGAGATTTCCCAGGCAGGAATACTGGAGTGGATAGCCATTTCCTTCTCCAGAGTATCTTTCAAACCCAAGGACTGAACTCCGGTCTCCTGAATTATAGGTGGATAATTTACTAACTGAGCCACCAAGGAAGCAATCAGAAGGCCTACCGAAGAATATTTGCTGATCAATGAAATGCCGCTGCTTTTTATTCTAAGCAACAAGGTGCATGGTAGAAGTTAGTTTGGGCATGAAATGAAATACTAGTTTGTATAAGTAAATATGTAGAAAAGACAGTTGGATATGTTAGTCCAAGTTTAGAGAAAACAACAAAGTTGAAGATAAATGATTGAGAGCCAAAAATATGTAGACGATACTGAAAGGCCATGGGATAGGATGAGCTTACATGAAGAAAGAGAACAGTTAAAGAAGAGGGCCAAGCACTAAGCCAAGGGGGTAAGTCAATATTTCAAGAGTAGGAGGAGAAAAAGGAGCCCAGCTCAAGCAGTGATGGTGAGGCAGGAGGGTGCAACATGATGAAGCCAAAGAATCAACTACAGAGTCTGGTAGGATGGCGGCTTAGAGACGGCAATGGCACCCCACGCCGGTACTCTTGCCTGGAAAATCCCATGGATGGAGGAGGCTGGTAGGCTGCAGTCCATGGGGTCGCAAAGAGTCTGACATGACTGGGCAACTTGACTTTCACTTTTCACATTCATGCATTGGAGAAGGAAATGGCAACCCACTCCAGTGTTCTTGCCTGGAGAATCTCAGGGACGGGGGAGCCTGGTGGGCTGCCATCTATGGGGTCGCACAGAGTCGGACATGACTGAAGCGACTTGGCGGCGGCGGCAGCAGCAGCAGCAGCAGCAGGATGGCAGCTATTGCTGCTGAACTTAATGAAAGCTGTTTGGGGGCACCTCTGGGGATGCAAGCCTGGGTAAAGTGGGTGGAGAGGATGTGGAAATAAAGAAGTAGAAAGAGGACGTGCAGATAATTGTTCCCAGGACAGTGGGTATAAAAAAGCAGAGAGAGAAAAAAAAGGAAAAAAAAAAAAAAAACAGTAGATGGAAGGAGGAAGACATAATGTCAAGGGACTGTTCTTTATTTCATTGTTTTATTGTTTCTTTCAAAACAGTTAATATTAAGGCTTGTGCATATGCCAAAGACAGTAACCCAGTAGTGAGGATGAAATTAATGCTGCAGGAGAGAGAGGGATAATTGCAGAAGCAAAGACCTTGAGGAACTGAGAAGGGATGACCCTAATTTCCTCAGTGATACACTAAGTATTTGTTTACTGTAACTCTTAGCTAAAGCCATTGGATAGAGTGATTCTAATTTAATTGTTCTGGGCTGGATCCTGGGCCTCGATATATTATTTTAAAGCTCCCCAGTTACTTCTAATATGCAGCCAGGGCAGAAAAGCAGTAATCTAAACAGAAGTGTTTTGTGCTTATCATTTTGGGGGCTTTCCTTCCTAGCTTGATGACATCTCTATCTGTCGCCAGCAGTCTACTGTTTAGTCGTGCATGAACTCTATATAAATAGACTCACACTGGCTATATTCTGTGTGTCTTGCTTTCTTTTGGTTTCCTTTGTGTTTATGAGATTCATCCATGATGTGTGCGGTTCCAGCTCATTCATTGTCACTACTCTAAGTGTCCCAGAAGATGAAGACATGTAATTTCTCCATTTCCATGTTTAACGGGTATGGAAAGCACTCTTCAGTTTTTGATGATTGCAAATCACATTGCTATGAGCATTCTTAAGTATATAATTGATTCACTATCACAATTGTTTGCTGGGAAGGGAGACTATAAACTGATATAACTAGTTTGGAAAATAATTTGACATTATGTATTTGTTTTTCAAAAACAGTAATTATATTTTACATTCAGTTCTGTAATTGCATATCACATACTATATTTTGAAATTGTTTTGAAAAGCAAATGATTTACATTTGGTTGTAGTTCAATTTGACCTTCCTCTTCATAATTTCTCTTATTATGATTACACTTAAAAGAATTATCCACCATTAAATAGCAATTCAAAATTTACCTAGAGCTTTCTTGGTTCCATTTATTTTATACTTAGCTTTTTAATATACCTGAAAATTTGTATTAAATAAAGCTGAAAGACAGATTACAAATTGGCAAAATAAATTACAATAAGAAATTAATAGCCAAAGACAATGAGAGGAAAATCTACTAATAAAAGTGACTTGAGACATGAACAGATAATTTACAAAAGAGATACAATTGCTAATTAAATATGAGGACAGTGTTCAAACTCAGTAATTAAAGAAAATGTAAACTGTTTACAAAATAATAGTTTTCACAGTTGTCAATATTTTAAAATAATAATATCTTAAGTCAGTCATTTTCAAACACTGTCAGTAGTGTTTATCAGTACCAATTCTTGGAAAACAATTTGATAACATATATCAAGAGCCATGAATGGGGAAGAAAAGCCATAATTATATCCCTAAGAATCTATTGTAAGGAAATAGTTTAAAATGTGGATGAAGATACTTATTTAAGGATGTCCACTGAAGTGTTATTTATAATAGAAAAAGGATAAAAAGGCTTGAAATACTGTAAATGCCTTCAAACAGGGCAAGCATTAAATTAGTTGCTTCTTCATACAATGGAATAGTATTAGTTATTGAAAACATGTTTCCAAGGGATGATGACATGGGAAAATGCTAAAAACTGAGAATAAAAGATAGTCATGTAATACCTGTGATCTCTATTTTATGAAATGTTGTTTCCGTCTATCTTGCTGCCCAGCTCGCTCACTCTCCCTCCCTCCTGTCCTTCCTACTCTGTCCAAAACATAGAGTGGTTCTCTCTAGATGAAAGGAGAGGAAGTGAATTCTTTTCTTTCTAGTTTGTGTTTACATACCTTTAAAATGCTATTAAGATGTTTCTCTGTGTTTCATTTAGTTGAAAAGAAAATTTGAGCTCCTAAAATACAGCAGGTTAAGTGCTGAGAATAAAGTCATCCTGGCTTGATTTGCTCAGTTTTACTCTGTAAACACACATCCTTTTCTGAGTGCTAAGATCTGGCAAGTCAACCTCTGTTCCTCATTGTCTGCTTTGGTCTTTTCTTATTTTGAACCCTCTATCCAACTTTCCAACAACTATCAACAGCAGGCATGATGATCACGTATAGGAGAGCTGATGGATATGCTTCCGACATTGCCAGTTAATGTTGCACAAAGCAGAGAGAAAGAGAAGTATAACAAAAAAGTAGTCCAGCTGCAGCACGCTGAACACACAACTTGAGAAGACTGTGTAAATGAGCGAACCACCAGGACTTTGGGGATGGCCAGGGGTGTACTGAGCAAATGCAGAGGCCACAGGGAGTCTCTTCTGATTAGTGTTAACTCTGACCACTGGTTCTTCTTGAAAGTTAAAATTGGCTTAGTCACGTCCAACTCTTTGCAACCACATGGACTATACAGTTCATGGAATTCTCCAGGCCAGAATGCTGGAGTGGGTAGACTACCCCTTCTCCAGCAGTTCTTCCTGACCCAGGAATAGAACCAGGGCAGATTGGAGGCAGATTCACCAACTGAGCTATCAGGAAAGCTCTGAGACCTTGTCATCTCTAAAATGGGGGTGTGACAACTTCCCTTCCAGAGACATTATGAAGTTAAATGAGAGCGACTTAAGCAGAATACCTGCACAACAGTAGGTAATAAATGAATGCTGCTATAATTACTTTCACCACTTCATATCCTCAAGCAGAGAACTCAAGGCGTGTCTCCTGATTGAGACAGTTTAGACCTTTTAGCTAAGACATTATAAATGATGAGATGAAGTCACAGTGTTGATTTCTCAAACAGAATGTATCGATTCTCTCTTGTAACGACATCCTTTTTTTGCAATAATTTTGGTTTTTTTTAATGCTATGTTATTGACACACTGATTTTGTGAGATGAATATTGATGCTGCAAATCTTGCTCCATTCTTTAAAGTGTAACTAACCATTTTATTTTAATCTGATGCTTTCAAGGTGCCAGTAAGCATGAGTAAAATGCTAGCATTTTTCTTTGGAGACTGGGAAAAATAACCTGTGCCAAGGAATTTACTTGAGGTTTAAAGGAGAAGCATGTAGCTTGAACTGCAAGTTCTTTTCTCCTTTTTGCACACAGAGAAAAATGTCAGGTCTGTAATGGAACTGGCAAAAGACTGGAGCTGGTTCTGGGCCATCGTGAAGGAAACGTTTCCTCAGGCAAGTGAAGCAGAATTATGGAAGGGGGTTAGCTTAGGTCTGATTTGCATACAGACCCTAGGAGGAAGGCAAAGCAGGACTGCAGTGGATGCATCAAAATGGATCACAGAGAGATTTGGAAACTGTCTTTGTCCTGATGGGAACATGAACAAGAGTCATGAGTGAGGAGGGCACATCTCAACTCTGAGCTGGCAGGGATGATCAAAAAGGCCAAGCATGGGGAGAAGGCACACACTCTGGCTCTTGATCAGTAATGGCAGTAATCAGTGTACAGTGATGGCACAGCCTCCGCTGATAGTGTGAGTCTGCCACGTTTCTGCACACCTCCTCAAATGATCCTCAGGACAATGCCCTTGGTTCAGCATCGGAGAGTCTTCCCCAGGGAAAATAACCTCGAGGGCAAAATCAGTCCTCAACAACCAGAGCCTTCCTGACTGTGCCCTTTTGTCCCGTTTGAAGTGCTTCCTCTTTGTCTTCCTTCAGGGCCATAGTCTCAACCCACCTGGATAAAACTTGGGCTCATAAAGGAGAGAGTCATGTGCATCCAGATATCCATTTCTACCTCCTTCAGGAAAGAAGGCTGTCAAAGTCTTCATCACCCGATTAGAGAGATCAGTAAATAATTTTGGAAAATGGAAGATCAGCACCTGGTAGGATATCCATTACAGCCCAGTCTCCTATTTAAAGGCTTTCATGAACACTCCTATTTCAAAACTATCTCTGCCCCAAACCTGTCAGTCATTAGGAGTCTGATTGCCTTTCAGTTGAAGACATTGCAGCAGCTGCTGCTGCTGCTGCTGCTGCTAAGTTGCCTCAGTTGTGTCTGACTCTGTGCGACCCCATAGATGACAGCCCACCAGGCTCTGCCATCCCGGGGATTCTCCAGGCAAGAACACTGGAGTGGGTTGCTATTTCCTTCTCCAATGCATGAAAATGAAAAGTGAAAATGAGGTCGCTCAGTCCTGTCTGACTCTTCGCGGCCCCATGGACTGTAGCCTACCAGGCTTTTCTGTCCATGGGATTTTCCAGGCAAGAGTACTAGAGTGGGATGCCATCACCTTCTCCGTGAAGACACTGACTCTCCCATAAAAGAATGCATCAAACCACCATCACTCAGCCCCACCCTAGCATGATATATCATTCCTTTAGCAAACTCATAACCAGCAGAGGAAGTTGTGCCAGAAAAAGAATAGAAAGAAAGATACAGAACCACAGGTCTCACCTTGGCGATATGGTCAGATTAACTGGGGAAGGGTAAAAATCATATAGTTTCCTGACTCCATTCCAGACCTACTGAATCGCCAATTTTTATGGTTGGCTTCTAGAATCTTCATTTGTAAAAATGATCTCTGGAAAATTTAATGCACAGTTCAGTTTTGGGGAGATCAACATGGTGTAAAAGACCCTGAGTAAACCCTGTAGCAGCTAGACGACCACAAGCTTACTGCTTTATAATTCAACCTAAGTCCTGCAGTTTTCAGCATTCAAGAGGTGGGGCAAGGCTATCTGATGTTTGATATCAGTACAAGGTAGAGTTGGGCATCTCAGGACACCTTATCTGGAGGCCCTACTCCCATGGACATGGGCAAGAGAGAGAAACCACAGACACTGAACCTTATACTGATTCCAAATCTGCAAGGTGCTTAAATAAAAAGAACACTATTAGAAAAGGCAAAAAATCAAGCGAAATCAAGCAAAACTATCTCAATATTCTTCAGGTAGAAGGGGTTGACTTTGTGGTATTTCTACTCAATGGAAATAACTTCATGTAATCCTAAATAAGTACGTTTATAAGCCTAAAAGATGACATACTACATTATAAATTGAAAAATAAACATGACATACAACATGACAAAATTGCACATATAAACATGCACACAGATAGAGATTATGAACAAATCTTTAAAAAATATTATAAAATGTTCATTATGGCTATTTCTCAGTAAGGAGATTATAAGTAATTACTGCTGCTTGCTTTCCATTATTTTCTGACTTACTTGCAAGGAACATGCATTATTTGTTAAACTTTAAAAACACGAAAGTACCACAAAGACACAATGTTCTCAGCATCTTTCCCAACTATCACAATAGCTTCTGCTCAAACCTCTCCACCTTTGATCTTATAACGTTTCAATATAACTTTGATGATATCTCAAACGCAGATCAAATTGTTTCCATCCTTTGCAACTTCAGTGACTTCTTATTAGTTACCAAAAAAAGTCCTGTTCCTACGTAGGTCATTTGCGTCTCCTCATGGCCTTTCTCCAGGTTTGTTTCTCAGTCCATCCCTCCATGATCTTAGTGTTCTAATGCTATGAGAGCACTCCAGGGCTACATGTGAGCTCAGTCACTAAGTCCTGCCTGACACTTTTGCAATCCCTTGGACTATAGCCCTGCAGGCTCCTTCCTCTGTCTATGGGATTTTCTAGGCAGGAATACTAGAGTAGGTGGCCACTTCTTTCTCCAGGGGATCTTCACCACCCAGGGATTGAACCCTCATCTCCTGCGTTGGTAGGTGGATTCTTTACCATTGAACCACCTGAGAAGCCCAGCACACAAAGTATTTTTAAAGCTGGATGCCTTTTCTACCTTTTCTTCTCAACTTTTTCTATCATACTCACTTTTCAATGACAGCTGAGAAATTACTACCTCCATCAGGCCTCCCATTGATATCCCCAGAATTAATGGCTCTTCCACTACACCTACATTCCACATTGGCTGAACCTCTACGTATTGCCTATTTTTATTCTTTCTTGTAGATTTGCTTCCACTGGGAAATGAAGGCTCCTGGAGCAAAGTCATATTCTTGTTTCACCTTGGGATCTTTTATAGGTTCCAGCTCAGTGTATTGCGCACTGCACTCACTAATAGAAAAAACACATTGAAGTGACTTGCAAAAAAGCCTGAAATGTTAATAATTCATTTAACAATACACTTCTTGAAATCTATAGGTTTGGAGAAATTTAATCACCCCAATGTAGCTGGTAGTAATGTAAAATTGCTCAATCTCTCTGGAAGTAGTTTGGCAGTTCTCACAAACCCAAAATGCAAATACTATGTGATTTAGCAGTTGCAGTCCTGGCATTCAATGCAGAGAAATGAAAACTTAAGTTCACACAAAAACCTTCTATTAGCCCTGTTTTCTGCTTCTGATGTTTTGACGTCTGGGGCCTTGCTGACTAGCAGTTGACTGCCTCTCTGGTGGTTGGTTAATGGTTTGTAGATTCCTCCTAAGACCAAAACACTCTCCCTGGAGCCTCGCTTTCATATGCAAAGGAACTAATCCAAAAACCAAACCCCCAGTGTGGTGGTCTGCTTCGTGGCAGCTCTCAAAATTCTTAGACCTTAATCTCCTGCCCTAATCACCCCAAAGTCAGCCATCCGGCAGCCTTTGTACCCTAGAACTTACTGAAACTATTTAAATTAGCCAACTCTAACTGGATGTGCTTGCTTAAGCTTACTTTTCCCACTCTTTCTCTTGAAAACTATCATAAAGGTCTTCCTGCAGCTTCTCTGCACTCTCTTTCTGCCTTCCACTGAGCTTGCTATTATCTTGGGTGACCCTGAATGGCATGGGATGCTCTCTTCCTCTTAGAACTGTGAGTAATAAACTATCTTTTCAATGACAATGTCTTCTGATCTGTTGGCCTCATCATACATGAATAAAATGAAACCCAGGTATGTTATGATGCAAATCTGTGCGTAACAGTTCATAACAGTTTTATTTGTAATAACTCAAAACTGCAAATAACTCAGATATCCTTCAAAAAGTAGATGGTTAAATAGTCTGTACTATATCCAGACTATAGAATATTACTCAGCAATAAAAAGGAACAAACTATTGATACACACAACAACTTGGCTGAATTTTCAAAGAATTATGTTGGTGAAAAAAAAGTCAATCCGAAAAGCTTACTTCAAGATTCCATTTTTAATAGAATTTTGAAATGACAAAATTGTAAAAAAAAAAAAAACAAAACAAAACCAGATTGGTGGTTGTCAAGGTCAAGCATGGAAGATAGGGCAGGAAGTATTAGTATATTTTAGTAAATAAGATTATCTATCCAAAGTCACCCACCTGCCTGCTAAATTCTGCTCCCTGCTATAACACACGTTTCTAGACCAAACGATAGCTATGCAGTCACCACATACACATGATAAAATATTTCCTGTCATATGTCTTCATAGGGCAGGAAGAAGAAATATGATGAAAATTATACACAGATCATCTGACGTTGAGGAAAACTTAAGAAGCACAGTAAAACACAGACACGACTAACAGTATCAAAGTGATTATTTATTATACATTTACTTTAGAAGGAATCATTGGTGATGAGATTAATATATCCAACCAAAGACTTTAATTACCAAGGGAAGTAATCACCATAACTGTAAATCAAGAGACCAAGTAAGGCCATGATGCAGAGGGAGTTACTGACAATAACCAAGGGCAAAATTACGTACAAGGAGACTATGCTTACACATCCAACACTCCATCAAAGCCATGTTCAAGGCAAAATGTGTGATTGTAGGTATCAATCAAAACACATCCAAATGAACACTAGATGATTAAAATATGAAAAAAATAATAGAAGCTAGCTGCAGGAAGCGGAGCTAAGGTCACCAAACAATCCTATGAAACGGGAGCCTGAAGCGTGTGGAGGGTACCAGGATGGGGCTGCTGCTGAGAAGATTTGTTTTCTGAAATAGGAAGGATGAAGGCCTCGGGAGGCCTTCCCTCAATTACTGGAAGGTGAGGGAAGTTCATGGCAATCAGCAGAACACTGAACAAAATGTATGGAGAGGTGGACAATAAATGATCCCCACTTTATTCACTGTTAATGAGACAGAAATGGGAAGTGGGTGCAGGAGGAGTAATGGAAACTAAGTTCATTTGTTCCCCTTCTCCTAGGAGGGGATTTCTCTGTTAATTCTGACATACAACATTGTAAGAAGTTTCCACCTCTTTCAGATAACAACTACAGAGACAAACACCTACACTGAGTATGAAAGGAGGGAAGTCTGTGACCATTCGGGGCAGAAATTAGGTGACTTGTTGGAAATTCTGCTGGTTCAAGTGGGTGATGTGAGCGTGGCGGTGGTAATGCTGATTAAGAAAAAATCTCTCTTGGGCTTCAGTTCCCTCCTACAGTCTATTATACCAAAGCAATATCAATTCAGAGAGATAAGTAAATGTTGTTAAGAGCTATTTTACAGTGGGTTTTGGCTACTATTAACACAGGGATGTTTGGCTCTCTTGGGAGATTTTCTGGATAAAGTCAGGTCCCCATGGTGTATTAGTCAGTGAGGGTTGTTACAACAAAGTACCACAAATTATGTGGCTTAAACAAAAGAAATTCATTGTCCCATGGTTGTGGAGGCCAAAAGAAGCCCAAAATAAAGGTATTGACGAGCCTGCTCATTCTGAGGTCTAAGAGGCAAGGATCTGTTTGCTCTCGCTCCTTGGCTCATAGATGTCTGTCTCCTCCTTGTGTCTCTGCATATCATCTTCCTTCTATGTGTGCCTCTGTGCCTAAACTTTCCCCCACTTTTTAAGGGCATCAGTCATACTGGATTAAACCCTATCTAAGTAACCTCACTTTAAGTTTGAATGTACTTGTACAGGCCCTATCAACAAATAAGGTCACATTCTGAGGTCTTAAGGGTTAGGACTTCAGCACAGGAATTTGATGGGCATAAAACATGTGAAACCATAGACGAGGCATTGACAATTATTTAGGCGCTTTATATCCTAGATGGTTTACAATGTTGAAGAAGATGACCTTGTTGTTTAGTGTCTGACTCTCTGCAACGCCATGGACTGTAGCCCATCAGGCTCCTCTGTCCATGGGATTTCCCAGGCAAGAATACTGGAGTGGGTTGATATTTCCTTCTCCAGGGGATCTTCCTGACCCAGGGATCAAACCTGAGTTTCCTGCATTGGCAGACAGATTCTTTACCACTGAGTCACCAGGGAGGCCCAAAGATAACCTACTTGATAATTAAAAAAAAAAAAAAAAAGACTCAAAAATTGGAGACAGAAGAGATTTAAACTATTTTAATTCTATTGGAGATAGGCAACCAAGTTACTGTCCAATTAGACACCCTTCAAAGCTAAAGACACCAGATTGGGCAGAGTTTAGAGTCGGGAAGGGAAGATAAAGTAGTCTTGTGAGTGGGGCCATTTAAATATTTTAATACATAGATGTTTTTACTTCTACATATGAATGTAGAAAAACAATATCTTGGATCCTTTCCTATCCCATAAGTGCCAGGTGGAATCTTCCATTTCTGGAAGACTGGCCAGTAGAACAGTAGGTGAATGACATATATGTTGCATCCTAACCCACCTTTAGTGACAAGGTACTCCTCTAGTGATACCCAAACTCTCCTGTTTTTTGCTACCAGTAGGTGGACTGGGATTTTATACAAGTGACCCTTCCCAAAGGTTTCATTCAGATAATGCCCCACTGGCTGTAGAGAATCAAAAGCATCAGTCACAACGGCTCTGACTGCCCCTGGCAGGTAGGGGGGGGAGTGATATTATTAACAAAACAATATTCAGGAGCATACTTACCAAATAAAGTTTTTTGAGATTAAGTGAGCAGATTTACAATGCTCAAATCCCTCTGGGGGTCAAGGAAAAATTGTCTTCAAACTGCCGCCTGCCAAAGAGAAGCTCAGCACCTTGCTGTACTCTTTGCTACCGAGACAGCACATGCCTCATCCGGGCATTCGACTTGGTCTTTTATGTCATCCAACTTGCAGGTGATATTTTTTGAAAGGGGCCCAGGCAAGAGGCTATGTGGGAAGCTGTTCAGCAAGCTGTGGTACACTTTCCACCTTTGAAGCCCCATAGTCCTGTGACCTCTTGGAAAGAAAAAAACATCTGCAACTGAAGATTTCACCAACAAGAGTCACAGACAAAGGGAGACAGTCTCCATGTGGATGATCCCCTCGGGGCCATCTCCATAAGCGAGCCACATCTGCTGCTTTAGAAGCTAAGTATCAGTTTCTGTCTGGGCTTTCCTGGAGTGCTAACATTTGAATACACGACAAACGGAAATCACACCCATCCAGCCTGATACTCTCATTTTGGGGTGGTTGAACTTGGACTCCATAGCAAGCAGGTTGGGCAGGGTCCTACAAGCATCCTGGCCAAATGGAAATGGTACCAGTGCTATCTTGGCTTTATATGAAAAAGTAGCAGCTCTCTTTTTGAGGGAAATTTTTTCTTATAAAAATGGGCCTACTTCACTATTAGTTCAGCTAAGGTCAAACATGATGATACCCACTGGTCTACTCTGCCAATTCCACTGTAGCACTCGCTGTGGAACTCTAGGTCCTTCTCAGAACTCTAGACAATCATCTCCTGGAGGAAGCTTGTTGTATTTTTACTGACTCCTGCTTTGTTACCAGTAACCTAATATTTCATCTGCCCCTGGGAAAACTAAGACTAGCAGGGTAAAAATACTCCTCTTTGTCGCCAGGCACTGTGGAAACAAATTACAGCTGCTGATCAAGTGTGTGGGTCACTCAGGTAGATGCTCATAGTAAACACGTGCTCTCTGATGAGACTGACTGGCAGACGCATCCCAAATGCTACAACCTGACCATCATCAGACTGGACCTGGAAAGACATCTATCACCATAGACTGAGCACACACTGAAGGACATTCTGTTTCTGGTAGAGAAGCTGCCACTCTTTGCTTGACTTTGGACACATTTCAAAATTGATCTGTTTGCCCTGTGATGAGGAAATCCACATGACATGGGATATTGCCCTGCTTGCCCTGGGATGCTGAATATAGGACTTTTGACTCTCTTTCAAGGTTATTGTGGTGTTTCACTACATTTAATACTTTTTATCCACCTGTTTCACACTCATAATGGCATTTTTTTGATGAGTAGAGTGCTTCCCAAGTGGTGTAGTGGTAAAGAACCCGCCTGCCAATGCAGCAGATGCAAGAGCTATGGGTATAATCCATGGGTGGGGAAGATCCCCTGCAGAAGGAAATGGCACCCCACTCCAGCATTCTTGCCTGGAAAATTCCATGGACAGAGGAGTCTGGTAGGCTACAGTCCATGGAGTGGCAAAGAGTAGCATATGACTGAGCACAGCACAGCACAGCACAGAGTACTGACATTTGATGAAGTTCAATTTGTGAATGTTTCACGATCAGTGCTTTTGCTGTATTGCTTACTCAACAGTTTTTGATTACAAAAACACCAGTTTTGTATGGCTCACCAAAATTAATAAGGTCCAACCATATTAACATATGTCCCACACATTAATTCATTTAATTTTCACTATAATCTATCAAGATATGCTAAGGTGCTTCAGTTGTGTCCCCATTTTACAGATGAAGAAACTGAAGAAAGAGATTAAGTGACTTTCCTCTAAAGTCACACAGTTAACTAATGACAGTGAGATTTAAAACACAACCAGTCTGGCTCTGAAGGCTGTGCTCAATAATGATGCTATTACACATAGACAGATGTATATCTACTACACATTCTAGCTGGCCCCAAAGTTATTGCCTTGTACCTCTCTCCCTCTAGTCTATGTGCTCCTTTAAAGAAAAAGTCCTTGTTTGTTCTTTCTAACCCTTGTATCCAGCACCTTGTACATGGTGATGTCAATAATAATTGAGGAATGAATAGATAATCAAACGGAGAGGTTCCCACCAGTGCCATCAAGAGGGATGGCCAGTTGGACATTCAGGGACAATGGTCATGTTCTTTCAGCCTTGATGTATCTGCATAGCGTACCCACTGACCTTTAAACATACATCTGGTTTTATGGAACTCTACCCTTCTGACCTGTCCTCTTTAATTAAAGTATTTAATATCATAATATACATACTCATAAGTAATATGGTAATTGCAAGTGGAGATCTCTCTGACCATTATGGCTAAAGAAAATCCTATTGTAAAAAATTATAGGTATTAAAAAAAAATCTCTCAAGGATAGAAAAATGGTGCATATAAAGGATTACAAAAATTAGGTGTTATTTTCCCAATTCTACTGGAGAACCATTTCTACTCCCACAAAAATAATATGCATATCTACAATTATATCCTCAAATAACTGTTATAACCACATATAGTTCATATATCTATATAATACTGTTATGTTTATAAATACAGTGCAACTCAGCCACAAATATACTTGCTTGTGGCATATTTAAAATATTATTTTTATTATATTCATCAAATAGATTTGGAAGAATCTCATCTCTCTTTATAATTTAACAATGCCATTATTTGAAAAAGTTAGCCTTATTCACTCTTGGCATTTTGTATGCTATCCTGGCATACTTACTCAGGTGAGAAAACTTGTGAGAGAGTCTCTAGGCAGTTCAGTGACAATGCAGATGAGTTATATTATATTTTTTTGTAATTAGCATTCACAAAATCAGAAACATCCTGTAAATACAGTCAAGGTATAAAACTTCTTCCCAGATTTAAGACTTCTAAATAAATCACTTATAATTTGTGCCTAAGTTGAATGACCATTGTGATTTACCAGTTCTAACTCATGTCAGCTCTGGTGCAGAGGATATTTTGCAGAAATTTTAGCTTTGCTATATAACTTTAATATCACTATAAGTGGGAATTGCTGAAGCCAGATCTGATTACTCTACAATAACATAATTTTATTTGTTCTTAGTTCTACCCATGAAGGTATTTTACAACTATTTGATCTGATTTAAAATAAAACCCTTATCCTAACTTTCTAATTTTTATTTAGCTTTGAGAGAACAATTTCTTTACCACATAGGTAGCATGTAGATAAATATATGTTTCTATAAATAACAACTGGAAGAACATGTAGGAAATGTTTTTCAGAACCTAATTCATTATTTTTCATCCTACTTGGGCCCTTTAAAGAAAAGTGCCTTGAAAATTCCAGATGGTCTTATGATTATTATAGCCATTTAAATTATTAGTAGTAATATATCATATTAATTGCTCTTAATGAGGATAATAAATAATTACAATAGTAATAATAAAAATTAATTGCCATTCATAGAATAAGTTGCATTTTGTAATGTTTCTGGATAGGGACAGTTAGTAACACCATTTACTTTTCCCAGAATGCAATATAAAACATAATTTTGATTACAGTATTAGAATATCCTATAACCAAAACTTGTACATGCACAATGTACCACCAGCCACACTCAGAGGTTATATTTTATGAATGTTGGCTAAAAGGAAAATGTACAAATATCGTGCTGTACTATACTTTCACCCAAAATTCAGAATGATAATGACAATGGAAAATCACCAGAAATATAGGGTACAGAGAGGTGTATGGAATTTCAGGATTTATACATTAAAGAATCTGTGAAACTCTTGACTGACTTCTTATTTTAAAATGCACTTATTGAAAATATAATTTGTAACAACAATAATAATAAAAACTACCTGAAAACTAAAGTCTTGGACCAGACAGCTTCACTAGGTTATAAATATACAAAAGAGAAATTGTATCAATCCTTCTCAAACTCCTCCAAAAACCTGAAAAGGAGGAAACACTCTCAAGTCATTCTATGATGCGGCCATCACCCTGATACCAAACCAGATAAAACCACTATTAGAAAAGAAATTAACAAGCTAATATCTTTGATGACTATAGATGCAAAAATTCTTAACAAAATATTAGGAAACTGAACCCAACCACACAAAAAAGATCATATATCATGATTGAAATGAATTCACCCCAGGGTCACAAATGTGGTCAACACTGCATATTGATCAATGTGATACACAACATTAAAAAAAGAAAAGAAAAAAACCATATGATCATCTCAATAGATGCAGAAAAGCACCTGATCAAATTGAACATCCATTCATGATAAAAATTCTTACCAAAGTGGGTATAGAGGGAACACATAAAAGTGAAAGTGTTAGTCACTCAGTTGTGTCTAACTTTGCGTATCCATGAACCCGCCAGGGTCCTCTGTCTATGGAATTCTCCAGGCAAGAATACTGGATGGGGTAGCCATTCCCTTCTCCAGGGGATCTTCCCAACCTAGGGATTGAACCCAGGTCTCCTTCTTTGCAGGTAGATTCTTTCCCATCTGAGCCACCAGGGAAACCTATAGAGGGAACATATCTAAACATAATAAAAGCTATTTATAACAAAACCACAGTCAATATAATAATCAATGGTGAAAAGCTGAATGCCTTCCCACTAAAACTTGGAAGAGAACAAGGATGCCTTTCTCACCACTTCTGCATTCAAGATAGTATTGGCAGTCTTAGCCACAGCAATCAGATAAGAAAAAGAAAAAAAAAAAAAAAAAGAAAGAAAGAAATCAAAGGTACCCAAATTAAAAGGGAAGAGGCAAAATCAATGTTTTACAGCTGACGTGATACTATATTTTGAAACCCATAAAGACTCCACACAAAAACTACTAGGACTGATAAATGAATTCAGTAAGGCAGCAGGATACAAGATTAACATACAGAAATATGTTCATTACTTTACACATTTAACAACTAAATGTCAGAAAGGGAAGGGAAAAAAAAAGTCCATTTAAAGCCTCATTAAACAAAATGACCAAGGTGGTGAACAATTTCTATGATGAGAACTATAAAACATTGATAAAGGAAATCAAAGATTATTTAAAGAAATGAAAACATATCCCATGCTCTTGAATAGAAAGAATTAATATTGTTAAAATGGCCATAGTAACCAAAGCAATCTACAGGTTTAATGTGGTCTCTAATCAAATTACCCATGACAGTTTTCACACAACATGAACAAATAATCCTAAAATTTATATGGAACTATAAGTGTGTTAGTTGTTCTGTTGTGTAAATCACATGTAAATCAATGAAATTAGAACACTTCTTCACATGATACATAAAAATAAATTCAAAATAGTGTAAAAATTTAAATATAAGACATGACAGGATAAAACTCCTAGAAAAGAACAGAGGCAAAATATTCACTGACATCAGTCAGTTCAGTCGTTCAGTCTTATCTGACTCTTCATGACCCCATGGAATGTGAAACACCAGACTTCCCTGTCCAACACCAACTGCCAGAGCCTACTCACACTCATGTCCATGAAGTCAGTGATGCCATCCAACGATCTCATCCTCTGCCCCCTCCTTCTCCTTCAATCTTTCCCACCATCAGAATCTTTTCCAATCAGTCGGTTTTTCACGTTAAGTGGCCAAAGTATCAGAGTTTCAGCTTCAGCATCAGTCCTTCCAATGAATATTCAGGACTGATTCCCTTTCAGGATTCACTGGTTTGATCTCCTTGCAGTCCAAGGGACTCTCAAGAGTCTTCTCCAACATCACAGTTCAAAAGCATCAATTCTTTGGTACTCAGCTTTCTTCATAGTCCAACTCTTACATCTGTACATGACTACTAGAAAAACCATAGCTTTGACTAGATGACCTTTGTTGATAAAATAATGTCTCTGTTTTTTAATATGCTGTCTAGGTTGGTCATAACTTTTCTTCCAAGGAGTAAGCATCTTTTAATTTCATGGCTGCAGTCACCATCTGCAGTGATTTTGGAGCCCCCCCCCAAAAAAAAGTCTGTCACTGTTTTCATTGTTTCCCCATCTATTTGCCATGAAGTGTGGGACCAGATGCCATGATCTAAGTTTTCTTAATGTTGAGTTTTAAGGCAACTTTTTCACTCTCCTCTTTCATTTTCATCAAGAGGCTCTTTAGTTCTTCTTTGCTTTCTGCCATAAGGGTGGTGTCATCTGCANGGTGACAATATACAGCCTTGATGTACTCCTTTTCCTATTTGGAACCAGTTTGTTGTTCCATGTCTAGTTAAGTGCAATAGAATCAGCATAACACAGAGAAACTGGACCAGTTCATTCATTCCATAGTATCTAATACTGTGTACCTCTAAGTTTACTGAGAAAATATTCTAAGATGATGATATGCTGTGCAAGGTTTTCATAGAATGAAAAAATACTGAATTTGGGGAATAAAGAGTAGGAATCAAAATTCTGGGTTTTTTAGTCCATGAATGCAAGCAACTTAGAGTCTCTGAACTTCATTTTTTAATGAAATAAAATAAATATTACCTTTCNTAGTATCTAATACTGTGTACCTCTAAGTTTACTGAGAAAATATTCTAAGATGATGATATGCTGTGCAAGGTTTTCATAGAATGAAAAAATACTGAATTTGGGGAATAAAGAGTAGGAATCAAAATTCTGGGTTTTTTAGTCCATGAATGCAAGCAACTTAGAGTCTCTGAACTTCATTTTTTAATGAAATAAAATAAATATTACCTTTCCTGTCTCTGTAAAAGGGTGGCAGTGAAGAAGCCTAACAGCACTGGAGAAAACTCTCTGCAAAAAAAAATAATAATAATACAAATACAAATAAAAAATTAAAGGAAGACACATTCCACTCTCACTCTGTAAGGGACTTCAAGTTTCCAGTTAATAAGCAGGACTGAAACTGCTGGAAAGTGAGATTGGAAACAAAAAATCAGGAATCCACAAATAGATTTAGAAGTTGCAGAAAAGCAAGATGCTTTTATGATGTGACTTTAAATGCGCCACAATAACTCCTCTGATTAAAATCAAAATAATGAAAGAGGACCTTGTCTTCTTACTAATACTCCAAGTCCCCAAAATGAACTAATTTCATAACAGAAGTGCAAACTTCAATGAGAGCAAGCAGAAGGGAGGTAGAATTGGGAAAAGCTTTTCTTAGAACTGGCTTCTTGGCTGAAGGTATGAGAAAAGAATTGGCATGAGAAAATTAAATACCTCAGAAAGGAATATATAAAATATAGGATTATGATAGAAAGGGAAAATAAGAGTTTGAGAAAATTTATTGCTTTACTAATAAGCATCTCTACTTTATTTTTTTGAACATCTTAGGAGGATAACTATCATTTTTTCCAAGATAGACTCACAGTTAATTTTCACACAGGTAAAAGCAACTCACACCATCTCAGTTTCAATGTTGTTCATATGTAAACCTGTTGCTATCACAAACCAGTTGACGATTCATGGAATTTCTCCTTAGTGGCCCAAATGCAAGTGTCCTGATTTCTACACTTATATAACAATTTTTTGCTGAGTTGCCAGATTTTTATACCTCCTTGCCTTTCAATTTCACATATAAATTTTCTTGGATAAACAGAAAAGCCCTAGAGGATTTTCCTTGTTCTCGACTGCTTCAAGAAAATAGAATTTTAAAATAGCTATAGTTTGTCCAATGGAGAGAGAGAGAGAGAGACAGAGAGATAACTTTCAAACAGTTACAGCTCTTCTAAATATCCTAGCAGCATACTCGTTATCTGCATTAAAGAAAAAAAAAAAAAAAAGCAGAGCAAATAGAACTTACATCCATCTGAGGTAACACATTTCATTATATTTTATTATCCCCAAATCAATTCCTAAAGCAATGTGTGAATTAAAATGTTTTATCCAGCATTTTCAAGAAACCAATTTAAAATTACACAGCTTATAACAAATTGCCAGAAATATTGCAAGCAGCCATTAATTTACTCTAAACCAATTAAATTCTACATTAATACATGCAGTAATATACATGTACTTGTTTCTAACTTCCTTTTGTAATTACGCATGGATACAAGGCATAGACTGACTTGACAAAAAGAATTTTAATCCTCTTGTTTGATCTTTTCTTGTCCTCTCTGGCCCCTACTGCTAAGTGGCAAAAGTCACTTTGACCAGCATCACCTTCCTTTTTCATTTATAAGAGAAATTTCTCTTAAGCAGTCATCTATACTATGTAGTGAGTTTCTAGGTGTCCTGAGATTGCCTTTTGTTTAGGAATCATTTCATCCTGAAATCCATGGGGAGGGACTCCAAGAAGGTTAACGAAAAGTACATAGTAAGTGNCTTTGACCAGCATCACCTTCCTTTTTCATTTATAAGAGAAATTTCTCTTAAGCAGTCATCTATACTATGTAGTGAGTTTCTAGGTGTCCTGAGATTGCCTTTTGTTTAGGAATCATTTCATCCTGAAATCCATGGGGAGGGACTCCAAGAAGGTTAATGAAAAGTACATAGTAAGTGTTCCAGAACCTAAGGTCAACAATATGGGAAAAACAAATGCAAATTGCAATAGTTCATAGTCAAGATCAGTTATATGTTAGGCTACTCCAGGGAAAAATAACCAATAGATTAAATTACTCATCCACATTTTTTCAGACACATCTAGAAATAGTGTTTAATCTGGGCACTACACAGCCAACCAAGTTGACAAATAAAATTAGTCATCACACTTTCACCCCTGGTCAACCTGGCACCCATACGTATCCTTTAAAAACATACTTAATATCCAAATAAAGACAATAACAAGATCAAATGTATGCATAACTTGATATAACTATCCTTCATAAGACTAAAAGTCCAATAATTCCTTGCCCAGAAGAGGGGATAAATTTGTTGAGTGACGTTTACTGTTCTCCTTGATATCTCATAACCTAAATGTTATAATGTGAAATTAGCAATACTTAAATGCTATGACACAGAGCCAGTGCATCTTATGTTACATGATAAGGGAATGAAAGAAAAAAAATAAGTATTTCTACACACATACCACACGCACAAATGTATTCATGGCAAAATAAGAAGGAATTACTAAGGATATTCTAGTCATTTCTCTATCTGTTCATGTAACCATAGCTGGTATTTATAAGTACCTTCTTCCACTACTCATACTGAATTCCCTTTACCTTCATCAAGTATCTCAGTTGGTCATGGTTGTTTATTTCGTGATGTGACTCAAACTTTCATTCCTAAGGGTCTGGGCCATTGTAGTCCTACCTGGGCTGAGGTGTTACAGTTTCCACTGACCTTAATTACAAAGAATGGTAATACTAAGAGATGACCTAAGGCATTCTCTGTATTTCATTCACACACTTTGTAACCTTCATGGTAGAGTAATAGCCTAATTTCCCCTTAGTAGGTAGGATCAATCACCAGGGCCACATGTTAACTCCCTTCTTTGCCTTTGAATTTACTTGTCTTTGCCTCCTTTCTTTGAATACCTTCCTTTACATTAAACCAAGGCATGTTATTTTGCCTGCTGATTCAGAGGTACAAAGAGCCTAAGGTGGTCCAGTGATATTCTAAATTCCAGTTCAAGTGAATCATTATTGTGTTTCCTGGTGGGAGGATTTCTCCCTCTGAAACTAAGACCTCTAAACCAGCAGAGTGTAAAGCTGTTTGAATAGGAGTTTGTTGGTGGGTCAGTAGGAGTAATACTGAGTGTTGCCACTCCCATTTCCAACCATTAATTCCAATATACCTGAATCCTGGCCCTAAGAGAAATAGCCCCATATATTGAACATTGATTCAGAACAAAAATAGTCTTCTAGAAAATCTTACCCCAGCCCTGTAAAGTATTACAACCTAGCTGATACTGCAAGTTAGTCTTCAAAAGACCATTCTGCTGCTCTTTTAGGCCAGCTGCTTCACGTGGTGAGGAACATGGTAAGACCAGTGAATCCATGAGCGTGGGCCCATTGCTACACTTCACTGNTAGAAAATCTTACCCCAGCCCTGTAAAGTATTACAACCTAGCTGATACTGCAAGTTAGTCTTCAAAAGACCATTCTGCTGCTCTTTTAGGCCAGCTGCTTCACGTGGTGAGGAACATGGTAAGACCAGTGAATCCATGAGTGTGGGCCCATTGCTACACTTCACTGTGAAGTGAGTTTCTTGATCAGAACCAAGGCTGTGTGGGATTCTATTCTATTCTGTTCTTCAGAATTGGAGAAGGAAATGGCAATCCACTCCAGTACTATTGCCTGGAAAATCCCATGGACAGAGGAGCTTGGTAGACTAATGTCTTCAAAATAGAAGACATTTTATAAGTCTGTGAATGGCAGAGAAATATTGTGTGCAGGGAAGACAGATCTGCAACCAGAATAAGTTTCTATTCTAGTAAGAACAAAATAATGCCCTTCCATAATGAAATCTATCCAATGTAGTCAACCTGCCACTAGGCAGCCAGCTGATCACCCTGGGAACAGCACCATATCAGAAGATCACTATTGGTCTCTCTGCTACTGGGGAATTGGGCACTAGCCTTGCTGGTGGCCAGCTCAGCCTTAGTGAGTGCAAGTCCATGTTGCTGAGTCCATGCAAAACCACCACCGCTGCCACCATGTCCACTTTGTTCCTAAGCCCATTGGATGACGACAAGAGTGGCTGAGGAAAGACAGACTGGCATTAACAAAACAAGTCATCCTACCCACCTGATTTAAAGTTCTCTGCTGATATTGCCCTTTGATGAGCATTCACTTGGAACACAAACATTTTCATGTTTGTTGTCCATTCAGAGAGATCTATCCACATACCTTTACCACATTTTTTGTCACTAATATTCTAATACTTGTCCTTCCAAGTCCCTGACTATCCAGCCAAATCACTGGCCACAGGCCATGAAGCAGTATAAAACCACATGTCAAACTATTCGTCTTTCCAAGCAAAGTGAACAACACAGTGCACTCTCTAAGCTCTAGAAGGAACTGCCACTGAAGCATTTCCCTTCGACCACTGTCCTTCAGGGATGTTCCAGTGAGGGACTAGTGTGCTGCAGCTGTTCATTTTCAGGTGATACCTGCATATTGTGCAGAATCCTCTGTAAATCAGGCCTATGTCTTCTTTTCCTCTGTCAGCTCACCTTAGAGAACTGCTCATGAAGCCACAAGTGCAGGTCAGACAAGAGAAGGCAGTGTGACAGGAATGGGGACCATGGGGCCCGATTCTTCATGTAACTATTTTCTTATGCCTTCAGGGCCTGCTTGGGCCCAATCACATAAATACTACTTCCATTTGATGGCAGACGTTGCCATGCATGCCCAACTTTGTGGCTTGGTGGGTCAAATAACACTCAGTACATGAAGGATAGCTTAGGTTCTGAAGTAATTTGGTGGTCCATTGTTAAGTATTTAGTCTCTGCTAATATCCAGCAGCAGGCCAAGAGCTGCTTCTCAAAAGAAGAGTCAATATCTGCAGATAATGGCAAAATCTTGCTCCAAAATCCTAAACACCTGTGTTATAATTCACCTTTAGGTATGTGAGACCTCTCCATCATGACTTGATCTCTAAAAGGCCTTCATATCTATCATCTAGAGGAAAATATGATGCTGTGACTGATCTAATCAGTGACTGGAAATTACATGAGGATCCCAAATTTTAATTCGCACGCATTTTAAAATCTTATATTGGCACCATACATTACGAAAATTCAAGAAGAATTCTAAAACACAAGAAGTACTGAGATTGTAAATTATTTTTAGGGTAACATTTTAGCTTTTGTCCATCTATAGCATAATTATTAATTAGGATAAATTCTTTTCAGTATTTCATTTGCATATCTCTTGCTTAAATACTGCTCTAGTTTAGTTTTGTTTTATTCTGTTTGGTTTTTTTTTTTTTTTAGTACTCCATNCCCCCCCCCCCACCTCCCACTCCACATCAACTCTCTGGAGGATCCCAAATTTTAATTTGCACACATTTTAAAATCTTATATTGGCACCATCCATTACGAAAATTCAAGAAGAATTCTAAAACACAAGAAGTACTGAGATTGTAAATTATTTTTAGGGTAACATTTTAGCTTTTGTCCATCTACAGCAAAATTATTAATTAGGATAAATTCTTTTCAGTATTTCATTTGCATATCTCTTGCTTAAATTCTGCTCTAGTTTAGTTTTGTTTTATTCTGTTTGTTTTTTTTAGTACTCCATAGCATGTATCTTATTTGCTACTCCTTTTCACTGTTACTTGTAGGAATTCCAGAAAATTATCAGTCTGTGTTTCTTGTCAGTGATTCACATAATCCAAGTTAGCCATACTAGTATTCTCTTTCTGTGTTAATTCTGGATTAGCACACCCTTGGGGCTTTCCTGGTGGCTCAGAGGGTAAAGTGTCTGCCTACACTGTGGGAGACCTGAGTCCAAACCCTAGGTCGGGAAGATCCCCTGGAGAAGGAAATGGCAACCCACTCCAGTACTCTTGCCTGGAAAATCCCGTGGACTAAGAAGCTTGGTAGGCTACAGTCCATGGGGTCGCNCCTGGTGGCTCAGTGGTATAGAATTTGCCTGCCAATGCAGGAGACACAGGTTCAATTCCTGAGTCAGGAGTATGCTCTGGAAAAGGAAATGGCAGCTCACTCCAGTATTCTTGCCTGGGAAATCCCATGGACAGAAGAGCCTGTCAGGCTATGGTCCATGGGGGTCACAAAAGGGATATGTCTTAACAACTAAATAACAACAAACTCCCCAAGCTACGACATCAAAAGTAGGATCTTTACCTAGTGAGCCCATATGAATAAATTCAGTCTGATTCAACTTGATGTTCTTTCTACCATTATCCCACATCCTTGCCTCCATTCCCATACATGTTCCCTATATCTCTATAAATTGGAAAACTTGAGTAGTTCTTTCAGAGTATAATGCATCTTTTTACTGGTCACACATTATACCTCATATTTACAGACCTACCAGGACTTGAGCCTAGTTAAAGTCTAAAAGAGGGGTGATGGGAATGGGTCCTGAGCAGACTATGGTAGAGATTCACCAGAATTTAGTGGTCCTGTGTCCCCAGCTTCATTAGAATCTTCACGCGTGTCCCCATCCCAACAAATAACCCCATTATTTCCCAATAAATGCCCTNTCTTTCAGAGTATAATGCATCTTTTTACTGGTCACACATTATACCTCATATTTACAGACCTACCAGGACTTGAGCCTAGTTAAAGTCTAAAAGAGGGGTGATGGGAATGGGTCCTGAGCAGACTATGGTAGAGATTCACCAGAATTTAGTGGTCCTGTGTCCCCAGCTTCATTAGAATCTTCACGCATGTCCCCATCCCAACAAATAACCCCATTATTTCCCAATAAATGCCCTCACTTCATCAGGAGACACCCTGTGAATCTGAGAGTTCAACTTACATTATAATTCAGTAGTTGCAGGATCTAGTTGCAAATCTACACTTGATTTTCAGCAAATTTCAGCTTTGTACTATAGGAGATAAGGGTCCTTCAGGATATACATAGAAGTTCTTAGGTTATTTATGTAGTGCTTGAGCTAGGAATTTTAATCCCTGAGCTCATCTCTTTGTCACTTCATCAGCTATATTAGAAGCCAATGTCATTATAGTCATTAAATTTCCAAAAATGTTCAAAATTATCATATAAAGTGACACCTAGCTCCTTGCTTCTTATAAGTGATTGATTAGGAATACCCAACGCAAACTAGAGACCCAAGAGAGCTATGGTGCCATTCAGTCTAAGTCTAAATGCCAGAAAATCAGGATAGCCTATATGGTGTAAATTCTAGTCTGAGGGTCAGAAGAGATGAGAGGAAAGGAGAGGAGAGAACAGGAGAAGGGCTATCCCAGCTTAAGCAGTGAGACAGGTAAAAAGAATTAAGAGAGATGAGTTCTTCCTTCCTCCATCTTTTGCTCAGTTCAGGTCTTCAAAGCTTTGGACGATGGCCACCCATATTGAGGAAGGCAACCCGCTTGCTTGAGTCCACTAATTCAAATGCTAACCTTATCTAGATACATCCTTACAGATAACACCCAGAAACACTACTTCATCTGGGCACCCTGTGACCAGTCAAGCTGACACATAAAATTAACGATCACAATTAATATGTCATCCTTAGGTTTACATTTTCAATTATATATAGAAACTGGTCTCCAATCCAGGATATTAATATTCTTCTGAAATTCATTCAAAAATAAAGAATATTGACCAACTGTATCAGAGTTATCACATTAATTTCTAATAGCCTACTAAAAATTCTTATTTGGGTCCAAAACAAGGATATTGAAATTTCTATAAAAAACAGTTTGAGTAAAATTTATTATTCCAAGAAAGTTTCAAGTATTTAGTATAGGGAAATGGAAATAATGGTACTGAGTTTCTACTAGATTCTTTAAGTGAATTTGCCTATGGATTTTTTTTTACCAAAAGAAACTTAGCTAATGAGGAAATATATATTCAGAGTTTCCACAATTTGCCAGTGTCACACACTTGTGGCAAGAGTTGAAATTCAAATCTTTCTCTGATCCCAAGCCTGTGTTCTTTAGAAAATAGAAACCTTCTATGGAATGAGTCACTCTTTCTATCTGGGAAATTTTACTGTCCATACATATAGAGACATCTCGTGCACTTGAGTACAAATACTGCATTCTGCTTTTTTTTTTCCCACGTGATTATAGCAAAAATATTTCTCTATGTTTAAGTTTAGGCTCTAAAATGCTAAATGTTAACATCTTTCTAATGTGTGTTATTGCTAGTTTTTTTTTTAGGCACTATACTTTTTTCAGGCATTTCCCTAATATTAGGCATCTAAATTGCTTCTGAGTTCTTTTTATTATAGATAGGTACAAGTAAGGTATTCATTCCCTTAGATTTTGTTTCTATTGAGCTATTTCTTTAAGATACAGTTTTAGTTGTGAAATTCATGAGGGGAAAGGATAGAAGCAGCTATGTAGCTCTTACTATACACTGCTCTCTTTTTTTCCTCAAACAGATGGACTAATTTAAAATGAAATATTGCTACTTTTAAAAGAAGCCATTGTCAACACTCATATTCTACAATAGGGAGAAAAATATCAAGCTTCAGGAATTTATCACTCCAAGTGTTGCTGTGAATTGCCCTTGAAAAAGATAGTGACAGACCTCCTCCTCTCCCTTGAATTATATTGCATCCCAGAGGACTGAAATGGTCATTAATTTTTAATATTATCTCTTCTCAGTGAAAAGTATAATGAATTTTCCTTACATATTCCTGTAGGATCGAAGTCCTAGAAATTCTGAGATTTCAAGGCATCTATAGTGAGTCTAGAAAATATTAACCAGCTGCTGAGTTCCTGAAGGAGATTATATAGCAGGAATATGAGCAATTATCACCCACATATCAATTACCATAATAAAAACTATGGAGGAGTGTACAATGCTTTCCTGTTTAGACAATACTTTCTCATCTTTTGATCTTGGAGAAGGCAAGGGTTGGGGGAGGGTAAATTACACAGGTTTGGGATTTGTGAGATACAGAGAACTGAATGCCACGAATAAAGCTTGTGTCTATGTCCTTGTTGAAGCTAACAGTCTCAGATTAAAAAGACATCACACGTTTAAAATTAGCTGTATACCAAAGAGGGTGACATTAAATACCTTACAAGTAAAAAATATAATAAATGTCAGAATATGAAATAAGAAAAATTTAATTGTTCTTAACTTGAGTGATCAAGGTAGTTATTATTGCTGAGGTATGGAAACTCCTCTTCAGAAAAGTCATAAGTGATGCATGTCCCAGTTATACTCTGGCCCTTCTCCTATCCTCCCATCATCACCTCAGTGCACCTGATCCAGGCCTTTGGGAGCATCCAAGTGGTTTCCTTTAGGAAGGTCAGCCAAGTTCTGGAATCTCACACTTCCTTGGCCATCTCTGGAAGTAGACTTTTTAGCAACTTGAGAGCATAGGGCTGTGCCCAGTGATCCTCCACCACTCTGTAATAAAAGATTTCTCCTGCATCAAAACCAGCCAACGCCTAAAAACTTTGGTCATGTCTGAGTATGAAAAATATCAAACTATAAGAATGGGCAGTAAAAGTTGCTGCTGACCCAGGAAGAAAACTAAGTGCATCCATTCATTCAATAAATACTTATTGAATACCTGCAAGACATCTGGCACTGGGTGCTTATACACATCATTGAAATATGAAAGAAAAATGTAGCACTTAATTCTGAATATAGGACAGAAAATATTCACATAATTTATCTGCAGTAAGAACAAAGAAAATAACTTACTCCAATCCCCTTATTATGAATATTAAGCAACTAGACTTCTGGTTCAAGATGGTGGAGTAAAAGGACATGTGCTCATTTCCTCCTGCAAGAGCACCAAAAATGCAACTCGCTGTTGAACAGTCATTGGCAGGAGGACACTGGAACCTACCAAAAAAAGATACCCCATGTCCAAAGACAAAGAAGCCACAGGGAGGGGGCAGGAGGGGTGCAATCATGATAAAATCAAATCTGATACCCACTGGGTGGGTGACCCATAAACTGGAAAACAATAATATCAAAGAAGTTCTCCCACTGTCATGAAGGTTCTGAACCCCACGTCAGGCTTCCCAATTAGAGGAATTGACAAGGGGACTGGGAATCTCCAGGGAATCTGATCTTGAAGGCCAGCAGGATATGATTGTAAAAATTCCACAGGACTGGGGGAGGCCAAGGCTCCAGTCTTGGAGGACACAAACAAAATCTTACGCGCACCAAGACCCAGAGGAAAGGAGCAGTGATCCCCCAGGTGACTGCATATCAAGTACCTAAAGCCATCAAAATGACTTACTCCAGGTTGATAGGTAGTTAGGGTCCAAGCCAGATCATAGAAATCAAATCATCTTCTTTGCTAATTCATCATACTCAAAGGTTCCATGAAGACACTTTCATAACTTTTGCCTTGTTGAAATTTTCAATTCTCTTCCCTGAAAGAAATTGTGAAAAATGTCTCTCAATGCAAAAGTATGTCTTGTTATCTTTTTTCTTATTATATTCCATGGTTATAAATTCTTCATTATCTAATATTTATTCTTCAATGAAGCTAACATGAGTAACTCGGTAAACATCTACAGTGTTTCACAAACCATTATAGGGGCTCAAATAATGGAAAAATTATTAAAGCTGTAGTATTCAAGATAGCCACTGGCCAGATGTGGCTAACTGATTTAAATTTTGAATTTAAATCACATAAAATTAGCTATTCAGTTCCTCAGCTGCATTAATTGTGTTTCACATGTTCAGTAGCCACAGGTAGCCAGTGGCTACTGTATTGAACAGTGAAGATATACAACATATCCATCCCTGCAGTTCTATTGCCAAGTGTTGTATTAGAGTAATGAACCCACTTTCCACCCTGCATTGTAAAGAATAAATTAACTTGCAAAAAATTCATCTTTTCCAACACATTCTGCCTTGAGTAATAAGATATTTGCATAAAGATATGCAGGAAGGATTTTACTGAGAAGCAATTCAAGGGAAATACAATCATCTCCTGTTTTCTTGCTTTCCTATGTGCAAAACTGAATGCTTAAATGACATTCTTTAAATGCCACAGATGCTCAAAGTCCTTCTTTCATATGATGAGAGTTTGAAAGCTTTTCCATAAGTCATGTCAAATAGTTTATGGAGAAACAGCATTATTCTTCTGTGGTGGCTCAGCAGTAAAGAACCCGCCTGCAATGCAGCAGATGCTGCAGGAGCCATGGGTTTGATTCCTGTATTGGGAAGATCCCCTAGAGAGGGGAACAGCAACCCATTCCACTGTTCTTGCCTGGAGAATTCCACGGACAGAGGAGCCTGGCAGACTACAGTACAAACGGTTTCAAAAGAGTTGGACATGACTTAGCAAGCAAACAATAAAAACAACAACCAAGCATTACCATTCACCATAATACTTACTCTCTAGCACATATATTAAATATAAAACAAGTAATATATACTAAAGAAAACACATATGATTATTTAGGAAGAAAAGTTATTTTCAAGTGGCTATTCAAATGAAAAAACCATAAGAAGAAAAAGATAATATTTTTGACTATGAATATTAAATTGGGCACATCCTTTTTCCAAAAGTACAGAATTTTGAAGAAAATCATGGAAACCTAAAAATACTTTTATACAATAACATTATAGTTGTAAAAATTTTAGAAAACCTAAATGGCCATCAATATAATACTAACAAAACAAAATATTTACTTCTACAAAAATATCATATTAGATAGACATAAAAGAGAATGACTGAAACAAATGAAAACGTTGTCTTCTTCCAAGAAGGAACAGTATTATTTCACATAAAGGAAATAAAAAGTGTGCATTTACAGAAAAGGAAAGATAACCCTAAGTACTAATATTGGTCAATAGTATTTATTTACCCTGTAAATAAGTAAATAGTATTTATTTACCCTGGTCAATAGTATTTCTTCTGGTTGTCTACCATTCTCTGTTTCTCTCTTGCCCTCTCTCTTGGTCTCTATCTCTGTTTCCTCACCTGTCTTTGCTGATTGCTTTTTTGATATTGAACATGTACTACTACGGCGTGCATGTGTGCATGGTCAGTTGTTTCCAACTCTTTGTGACTCTATGGACTGTAGCCCATCAGACTCCTCTCTGTGGGATTCTCCAGGCAACAATGCTAGAGTGGCTTGCCATTTCCTCACTATTAGTATAATGTAAAATGTATTTTCTTAGAAAAAAATAATGATTTCCCTAACTGGATGCCATTTTAGTACAGAGTTCAAATAACAAATACATGATTGTATAAACAAACAAATAAACAAAAATAAATTTAATTAACTTTCCCAACATGCCTAAAATGCAGTTTTGGGACACTGTTAATAAATGAAATACAGTTTACTTTTGAGTATACTATACCAAACAAGAAGTCCATGGGGTCGCAAAGAGTTAGACACAACTGAGCAACTGAACTGAACTGAATACCAAACAAATCTATAAAGAATCTAGCTTTTACTTAGTTACTAGCCTTCATTAATAGTATAAAAGGGCCAATGACAAGAGCAAGGAGAGTTTAAAAATTAAAAAAAAGGAACTAAGGATATATAGATTTATACTACGGCACTGTATCCTGAGAGAGAGAACTATTCCCCAAGTTTGAGTTTTAATTAGATTTTTAAAACCTTGAAGGTGAAACAAAAACAAACAAAAAAATCAATAATGGTAAACAAAACAGTTTACATGTTCATTAGTCAGGTTACCAGCCTTGTATATCTTTTTAAAAAAATATTTACTGTGCAAATTGCAGACAATAAATGAATTTTCTAAAGAATACCTTTTAAAAGAAACTGAAATATTGTAAATTCTTCTTTCCTTTTACTTTAAACCTTAATGAGATCAGGTTCCTATGGTTATTACAAATTGGGGAGGAAAGAAAGAAGAATAGATGAAGTGAGTGGTGATGGGAGGAAAAGGCCTAAACCATTTCAGTAGAGTAAAGATCAATTTCATTTTAATATAATTTTTAATGGTTGTTCAAACTCCTATAATGCATCTACACAAAAGACTTCAGTTAATGTGTGTGTGTATTTTGAGCAGTTCCCCTCTTTGACCCTCCAGTTTAATTTCCGTTCTTCAAATGAGATGAATGGAGCGTGAAGCAGGTCATATCTCAATGCTGACACATGGGTTGCTGATAGAACTCACAGCCTGGAGAAGAAGCCAGTTTGGAGATTAAATCAAAGCAGCTCTGAATAGATGGGAGGTCAGCCAGGGCCAGCTTTGACATTTGATAGGACCTTGTGATCAATCAGACCTTTCTTCACTTTGGCAGTCTTCCTTATGACAGTGGCCCTAAAAAACAGATGGGCTATGTTAGAGTGCAGGAGAAGCACTGGATTGTGAAAGGAGATAGGTGTCAATATTACCAAAGGGACAACTGTTATTTGAAGCAGCCAGCAAATCAGAAGGCCCTGCTTTGCTGAAATTGCTAAGTTAAAATGTGCCTTCCATGATGTGGAATTTGAGCCTTGAGAATGGTGAGATAATTTTCAACGGCTTTTTAAAATTTCTTACCTCCTATCCATTAAACTGTATACTTTGAACTTTCCTGATATCCTAAAATTAAATTTTAGCCAATCTTTATGAACAATCTGTGTTTCTAGCAAAGCCAAGCTTAGTCTTTGCTGTATTTTCTTGTTTCTTTGTTTTCTGTGGCACACACACACGCACGCGCACACACACACACACACACACACACACACACACATAAACTAACACATGATAACATTTGGAAGAAAGGAATTAGAGGGCATTAATTTGCAGCACTTGCTGGGTGGAGATCTGAACATGGTTTTAGGAAATCCCCATCACATTGCCAAGAGGGTCATGAAAAATGAATAGCCCTGGAGCAGCACTGTGACAGACTGTTTTAGTGAGTGGTAATGGGCCATCTCTAGGATGAAAGGCCATGTTTTATAACTGTGCAGGCAACAGCTATCACACCATTCATTATGCCTGCCTGAATTAAGGGAGATACGTTTTACAGGGGTGGCATGGGAACAAATTATTTTCAGGAGTATCACATCTCTCCCTTCTCTTCACCTACCTCTTCATCATACCCACCCTCATCCTAGTCACAGAAGCACCATTATCCTATTTACACAAGCACATTCTCTGAATTCTACCTGTCATAGAGCATTTCATACTCCAAACTGACCCCTCCAAAATGTCTCACCCCAGTGTACACTGGGATTGGGAAGCTGTAAGGTGGGAGCCTGCCCAAGGAGGGTTTAGATAGGAAAGCATAGCACAAATTCACTTTGCTCCCTCTCCTCTATGAAATGTCTTGTTGGGAGACTTGAGCCAAGATCAGCTTGGCCTTACCTACAATTACTGAGCTAATTTGCAAGGTGAGTTTCCAAAGTGAGATTTTTGTTTGACATGGACTTCAACTTCACAGAGAAGATAGCATTTAGGTCCCATTTTGCTTTTTGGTTACAGTGATTTGTCATTAGCTACACATGCAAAATTGCTCAATCTCTCTGGACAATTTCTAATGAGAAACCAGTTGCACATAATTTTCTCCAAGTTACTTTCCAGCGCTAATACTTTATGATTGATAGTCTATTAAGAAAGAAACAGAACAAAATTTTCTATCAGCAGATTAGATATTCTGATTAAAACACTTTCATAGAATTTGTTGATGAGCTAACAGTAGCAGTATGCAAAATTCTACTTGAAAGAAAAAAGAGTGTTTATATTTATCAGAAGAATTATCATTAGAGTAATCTGTCTATAATACATGATTTAGGCACCTTAAGTTGTTAAGGGAAAAAAAATAAACTTTGTATTTCACACTAGATTCTTGAGGAAAAGATACATACAACATACTTAGATTTTAACCAAATTAACTCAGCTGCCATCTTATACATAGCTGTGATACATAAGTGGTTAAATAAAATAAGGTCTCTACAACAATATTTTCAGGGTCTATGTCACAGGCTTTTCTGAGGAGATGGTAGAGTTACTTTGATAAAATTTTCCAGAGAGAAACATAACACAATCTAGAGACCTTTGGATTATGAAATGCAAGTATATTTATGTGTATGCTTAATTTATGCAAATTGTGCCCTGATTCTGGCCCACAAGAGCTCAGATGTTTGTGAGAATTTAGAGATTATTTACAGAGAGCATTTTGGGGGGAATAATTTTATCACTGAAATGTGACACAAATCTTCCAAAATGGTAATTCTCTCCAGCAAGCTAATCCTTCAAGAGGTTTTGATGTCTCAGAGAGAGCTATGTGTAATCAAAAGACTCCACAAAATACATGTTGGTTTGAATCAATCTCTATAATTCCATTTAACTATTGCCAACTCCAGCGACAGTCACAATTGCCCTGTATCTTGTGCATATCTGATAAAAAAAAAAAAATCAGAAAGACTTGGCAATTGGTAGTTGAGTAGCTAAAAGAGGAAGAAAAAAAAAAAACTGCTGGTGTTTCCCAATTAACTTTCTTTTCAAGTGAAAATTTGAAAAGAAAAAATAAGAAAACTGAAAATGACCTAAAAACTCTGGTATGGTAAGATAAACTTTGGCCTGATCATCACTCTGTTAATGAATTCATAGTCTGAGTATGAGAAAGTTATCCAAAAACACAGGGACTGTATTTTCCAACAACTATTTTTAAAAATTATGCTAAAATTTAAAAGTGAGAGATATATGGAATTCAATTGTAAAAACAATAAGTTTGCTGGAGAATTAGAGGAAAAAGCAATTACAAATAAATAGTTAAGAACTTTAACTAAAATTCCATTTTTAAAAATGGTACTAATGCCAAATTCTTAAAAAAGATTTGCTTTCTCAAGTAGAACAGAAAGTTGTTAATATTATGTCCATTGTATTTTATTTCAATTGTCTTTTAAAAATAACATACAAGTGAGTCAAGGACATTTGTCAGGATGACCCTAAACACGTAAGGCTTATTATAAATGCTCGAACACATGACAGTTTAAAATAAATGCCAGCTCCCTTTTCCCTTGTGAAAAAGAGTGCAGTGATGGTCTTGGATACAGGCTGTTTTGGAGTTTTGGTTCTAGTCAACCCAATGTCTCTATAAACTCTGAGATGGAGTCCTTAGGATCATGTGCTACTGATACTAAAAACCAGTATAACTGTCCAGTTCAAATATCTCCCACATTCTGGACAACATTTAAGATTAGCCAAAGTTTTCTTAGGGGTAGAGGCTATAATCTGGTGACAGTTTATTTCAGCTTGGATAATCNCTAGGATGATCTGGCTCAGAGAAATGAACTCCCACTGATCTAACCACCAATAGTCAGCAAGTTAACTATCAATCTACAACGACAAAAAAGATTTGCCAAAAAAGATATGTTCACATCAGTCAGTCAGACTTTCTTGTATAGGACAATATGCATGGGAAGCTAAATCATAATTAGTAACTTGCTTGAGGTAGCTGGTCTTGCTGTGTGTCATCAAACTGTAAAGGTGAGATGCATTTATCCACACATTTGCATTTGCTTGTCAAAAGGTCTGAGGAATTTGGAAGACTAACAAGAACATTTTTTTCCTTGAGTAGTGGAGATATTCTGACAAATGCTACTTCTTGAAAACTCTTTTTAATGATTTCAGTATAACCATCTCTCTTCATTTAGTACTTACTTCATACAAAAGTATATCATAAAATTGGATAAATTCAAGATTACTACACCACAATCACATTCCAATTCTGCTTTTCTAAGAAGTCTCCATGATTAGAATTTAGGTGTTATCAAGATGTTTCATTTCTATATTTACAGGTGTCTTTTGATTTACCCGAAGTNCTCTCTTCATTTAGTACTTACTTCATACAAAAGTATATCATAAAATTGGATAAATTCAAGATTACTACACCACAATCACATTCCAATTCTGCTTTTCTAAGAAGTCTCCATGATTAGAATTTAGGTGTTATCAAGATGTTTCATTTCTATATTTACAGGTGTCTTTTGATTTACCCGAAGTAGTGTTCATCAAATCTTTTATGTGTAGATTTTACAAGTCCAACTCACTGAAGGTGATACTTTTCACCAATGTTACTACTGCATCCAATACTGACTACATAAGGTCTCCTGTATACCCCTCTTTAGTAATAGAAGTATTGAGCTTCTTTCTGAATAATTCAGGATATGTCTAAATGCATTTTCCATGATGAATTCAGACCTATGTAACTCAGTCACTTCAGAAAATACAGTATGATCACCTAAGAATTTCAGATCTAGACAACTGGATAATTTCCTTTGGAAGGGCAAATGCTTCTCTATTTTAATTCCTTCCTAGCCTTCCAAGGCAAATGGGTCTCTTATACTATTTTCCTAAGCCAAGTAAAGTGGGCCTTTGGCAAAGTTAGCTTTGTTAAGTGATGCTTCCATTTGAATACAAATATAAAAACAATCCTTATGTTTTTCTTTGCCCCTATCATAAGGAAAGATCTATTTACTTCAAATTTTAGTGTAGACTCAGGATTGTGTATGCTGTCTTATTCTGCAGGGATATCCCGACACAAATATCTAATTTCTGATATCTATGTAATTTCTATGAACAACTCAGAACAAATTTTCTAAAACAAAGCCACTATGCAATATTTAAGGATGTATAGTTCTTGCATTAACTATAACTTTTAGGAAAAGTACAGATTATAATTTTTATAAATATTCCATCTAACTATTACATCAAACAAGGTGATACCTTTCCCTCATCACAGTCTGTATTTTATAATCATCCCTAGTACAGTTGTATTATAATTTTTATGAAAGTAAATAATATATAAAAATCCTAACTAAGCAGGAGACAAAAAAAAGAAGAAAAGAACCCCACCCTCATGGTAGCATACTGCTGTTTGGGGGAATAATTTTGTATTTTGCCCATGATGGCTAAATTCCTAAGGAAGTTTCCAGAAGTGGAAACACCACCTCTCATTTTCCATCAAGATGTAAACTAAAAGTGGAGCAACATACAAGAGGCATTACTTATGTGGTATGAGAGTTGGGGCTGTGGGAGTCAGTGACAGGTCAGTATATAGACTCTTCCTCCCTTTAAATTTTCTGGAAGTCCAAAGTAAGTTGTAGTTGCAAATATGAGAAAAATTTCAAAAGCAACTAAACTGTGAAACATGTTATAGTCATTAATCTTGAGTAATTATTTTTAAATGTACCACTTTTTTAATTAACAGCAAAAGAAACAAGACAAACTGTAAACACATGGCCACAAAGCCTTGGTGACGATGCAGTGATGCTTACTACCATCACAACTGTGATTGTTTATGCTCATACTTTCTTATCTTTATACTCCTTGGGTAACAAATCTCACAATTTTTGTCATAATTATGGATAAGTGATCATTATTTTGTGATTTTGTGGTTTTAATCATTATTAAGTGATTTTGTCTCTGTAGCTGTGAGTCCTTAAAAATGAAGTAAAAAAACCAAGATATTTTCTCCCATTCCAACAGTCTCAAACCATTTTCCATTTGTCTCCCACTTCTTTCCTTCTTTCCTTCCTTCTCTCATGCTTCTACATTTTCTTTCACCAAGTTCAGAACTTCTGTAAGAAGTTGGCCACTATTATCTATGTCCAGCATAAGAAACAACTCTGCCATGAAGAAAGGCAGATCCAGACCACGGTGCCTGATAAATTTGCTTGCTGAAGCCCCACCCAATTTAATGGACTTCAATCTTTGCGCAGTTTTTTATACCTCACTACTTCCCTCCCATTAGTGATGCTCTCTGACTTGTCTCTGATTTGGCCATGTGCCTTAGTGGAAGATTTGCAGCCCTGTTACAACACAGTTCTCCAACTGGTTCCAAATCATGAATTATAGCAGTTTTGTTAAGCAAACTAGCACGAGCTTCTAAGACATGAAAATGTATCCTAGAAATCCACAAATATTTCTAGGATACAGAGGGCAAAATTAGGAGAGCATAAGGAATTTGAAAATAATGTAAGAGAAAAAGCACGAGCAAAATAATTCAAATAATAACAATTTGGGGTAACAACCAAAAACATAAATGAAAAGGGAGAGATATTTTTGACCCCTTAACTAATATATCAAAATGTGTCATTTCACATACTCATACTGCGTGTATGGCCTTCTTTTTCTCAGACCCATCAACAGCACAGAATACTTTGTTGATAGTTTTTACTTTATAAATTTCGTTCACTCATCCAAATTTTCTTGATAACAACAACAACAAAAAAGAGAGATAGAGAGAAAACTTAAAGATCTTCTCTTAAATGAGATTCTCATTCCCCTCGGGTTTTCATTGATTTATAATTGCATCGATATTTCACATTTCTTTTAAAACACCGTGTTCTAATGTGCAGGCTGGCAGAGGCTTTCCTTTGTATTTGACATGATGTCCACCAGATCTTCCTATTATAGAGGGAGCTTGGGGTTCAGGGAAAATCAATAGGCAGTTAGCTGCCAGGGAGACAGGGAGATGAAGTCATGTAATGGTGGCCACTGGCAACTGCTGGGGTAGGAATGTCTCAAAAGTCTGAAATAAAGCCACAAGTCTGCAAGTTGTGGAATGAAACCAGTTACATAACTGCTTTCTGGGTTAATTATTCAGTTTCTCTGCCCATATTCTCTGTGGATGAACTGCTCCTCAGAGCAAAGCATTGTCATTTCACTGTGACAATTGCCACTTCACTGACCATCATTTTTGTCGAAAATGGAATGGCCTTTCAGAGAAGCCGTATTTGTTTAAGTTTCTAAGTAGCAAATCCATGGCCTCTGTGATTCACATTGCTTTGCCATCAGTTTTAGACAGTATTTTATTATACATCGAGGCAAAGACAGGCCTCCCCTTTCAGGTCTGCCTTGTCAAAAGCCTGCCTCTCCACGATTTGCAGTGGGTGTACCCTTGTAATGATTCTGCTAGCTACCTCTTCCCTCATCTCTGCCTGAAAAATCAAATCATCTGCTCAAAAGTCAATGAAACGTCCCAAGCTGCTAAGGCAGCTAAACAAATCTGCTAACAATAATAGCCTTACTGAGGAGAAATGTAGAAGAAATTAACTGCGTTCCTTAGAAGGCAATCTGGAAAACAGCATTCAACATCAAAGACCAGCTCTGAAATGCAACCTATGTGCACTGGACAGATCATGCTTAGTGAGTCCATGGCTCACATGTAAACAGATGGCATTCTCCTCACCAACACTCCATGCTGCCGCTCCTGAGGGTGAAATCCTGAGATTAACTGCTTCACAGTGGTTGAGGCTATTGTCTAACAAGTTTCCATTCATCGGGAAGGCAAGGACCTGAGTCTTACTTGGAAAATGTTTTGTGTTAAGGCTTTCAAGCAGCAAACTTACTATCAGGGTTAGAAACAAATGTCTCCTGTGGGAAACAGCCTGACTTGAAATAAAACTGACCAAGGAGAAAGTTATAAATAATATTATTTTAACAGGGTTTTGAGGTACAGCCAAATATTTTGGAATGTTCTCAGTCCAAACAAAACCAGCATATTTCTCATTTTTTCCAACCTCCTGACTGAGACTAGAGATAAATGGAAAGGAAAAAAAGCCCACAGTTGCGAAATGTAAATTTAAAACAAAAATCAATCTGGACAGTCATAAAAACCAGGTGGCAAGCAAAAATTGGGCTTGTTTATGAAGAAATGTACAACACTCTCTAAAACAGGCAATAATTAAGGTACAGTGAAAAGAGCAAAGAATTTGGAGCCAGGAAAAAAGTTTATATCCTAAGTCCATCACTCATAAAATGTGTGCATCTGAGTACATTTCTTAGTTTCTCTGGGCCTCGTTTTCCTCACCTAGAAAACGGCAATGACTTTTATCTGACGTATCTCAGAATTGTTACAAGGATTTAGAGATCAGGAACGGAAGTACCTAGCACAGAACTCAGTATACACAAGACTGTGAAATTTCTATCTTCCACTGCCTCCCGAGTCTCCCCTTCCCTCCTCACCCCCACCAAATACACGGGAAGAACTGAAGCCATCTTGGACCTAAATATATTAAACTGTTTGTTATTAAGAGTAGTGGTGTAGGACTCAAAAAATGCATATGGACTAGAACTCTAGTGAAATGAGTCTGATACTGATTTTGCAACTAGTATTAGATTTGAGAACTGCCTTCAGTTCTCTGGGCTCTCATCTTAATTCTTTTCTGGTTTTGTTTTTAATTTTTATTGGCATATAAATTATTACTAATAAATTTATTTTAATATTCACTATTAATAAATAAATTGTATCGGAGTATAGTTACTCCACTCCAGTATCTTTCNTGAGAACTGCCTTCAGTTCTCTGGGCTCTCATCTTAATTCTTTTCTGGTTTTGTTTTTAATTTTTATTGGCATATAAATTATTACTAATAAATTTATTTTAATATTCACTATTAATAAATAAATTGTATCGGAGTATAGTTACTCCACTCCAGTATCTTTCCTGGAGAATCCCATGGAGGGAGGAGCCTGGTAGGCTACAGTACATGGGGTCGCAAAGAGTCGGACACGACTGAGCGACTTCACTTTCTATAGTTACTTTACAATGTTGTGGTCGTTTCTGCTGTACAGCAAGGTAAATCAGTTATACATATACACATATCCCCTCCTTTTAAGATTTTCTTCCCATTTAGGTCACCACAGAGCACTGAGCAGAGTTCCCTGTGCTATAGCTGCTTCACATTAGTTATCTACTTTACATATAGTAGTGTATATATGTCGATCCCAATCTCCCAGTCCATCCTACCCTCCATTCCCCCTTGGTGTCCGTAAGGTTGCTCTCTACACCTGTTTCTCTGTTTCTGCTTTGCAAGTCAGCTCATCTGTAACATTTTTCTAGATTCCACATATAAATGGTATTATATGACATTTGTTTTTCTCTTTTTGACTTACGTCACTCTTTATGACAGTCTGTAGGTCCATCCACAATTCTGCTAATGGTACAATATTGTTCCTTTTTTATGGCTGAGTAGTATTCTATACCACTATATATATATATATATATACACACACACTATATATATATATGTTACAATATGTGGTATATATATATATTACATCTTCTTCATCCATTCTTCTGTTGATGCATCCTGTTAAGTTGCTTCTATGTACAAGTTATTGTAAGCGGTGCTGCAAGGAACATTGGAGTGCATGTATCTTTTTAATTATGAATTTCTCCAGGTATATACCAAGGAGTGGGATTGCTGGGCCATGTAGTAGTTCTATTTTTAGTTCTTTGAGGAATCTCCATACTGGTCTCCATAGTGGCTGTAACCAGTTTACATTCCCAACAGTATAAGAGGGTTGGTTCCCTTTTCTCTACAACGTCTCCAGCATTTATTGTTTGTAGATTTTTTATGATGGCTATTCTGATGGATGTGAGGTGATAACGAATTGTAGTTTTGATTTACATTTCTCTAATAGTGTTGAGCATCTTTTCATGTGTTTGTTGGCCATCTGTCTGTGTTATTTGGAGAAATATCTATTTAGATCTTCTGTCCAGTTTTTGATTCAGTTGTTTGTTTTTTGTGGATTGAGCTACATGAGCTGTTTGTTATTTTGGAGATTAATCCCCTGTCCATTACTTCACTTGCAAATACTTTCTCCATTCTGTGGGTTATCTTTTCATCTTGCTTATGGTTTCCTTTGCTATGCAAAAGCTTTTAAGCTTGAGTAGGTCCTATTTGTTTATTTTTGTTTCTATTTTCATTACTTTAGGAGATGGGTCAAAAAAGATCTGCTGTGATTTGTCAAGGAGTGTTCTGCCTGTTTTCCTCTAAGAGTTTTATACTGTCTGGCCTCACATTCAGATATTTAATCCATTTTGAGTTTATTTTTGTGTATGCTGTTAGGAAATATTCTAATTTCATTCTTTTACATGGAATTATCCAGTTTTCCCAGCACTGCTTGTGGAAGAAACTGTCTTTTCTATTGTCAATTTTTGCCTCCTTTGTCATAGATTAAGTGGTTGTAGGTGTGTGGGTATATCTTTGGGCTTTCTATCCTGTTCTATTGATCTATATTTGTTTTTGTGCCAGTACAATGAGATCTTAATTACTGTAGTTTTATTAGAACAGAAAGTTTTACAATTTGTATAGAAACACAAAGGATGTCAAATAGCCAAAGCAATCCTGAGAGAGGCAAACAGGAGTCTGGAAAAATCAGTCTCCCTGATTTCAGACTATACTACAAACTTCTCTTGTCTTCAGAGTGAGGCCACCGGAGTAGAAAATCTATACGGAATCTTCCAGTTTTCACATTCAAGGAACTTCAGGGATCTATGCCTATTTGAACCAAGAGTTTTATTTTGTCTTGCTTTGTTTCTATTCTTTCTTGATACGTTGTTTTAAAATGAGTTTTAGAACAGCTAGTATTCAGATTTTTTCTTTGATATGTGGAGATCTCAGTGATGACAAAGTGAGTTTCATTTTCAGAAGTCATTCAATACATGTTTGTGGGATGGTGGGATGAGGACATTACACTAATTAGGATGAAACAGAATTCTGCTATTAATATAAAACCTTGGTTCAATCCTAGTGCATGGCTCCTCCCTAATTATAGCTCATTCGCCCACAACGTCAATTTCTATGGAACATCAGAAGCACTGCTCCTTAATGTTGCCAAATGAAGGAGCAGGTGGTTAAATATCTGCTTCTGAATCATGTTTAGCCATAGTTCATGAACCCATTATTGATTTTATGAAGCTCAAGAAGTTCAGAAATATAATTATCTCTCCAAAAATAAATAAAATAACTACAATCTATCCTTCCCCAATAATTTCCAAGAAAAAAATAAAGCAACTAAACTTACAGGATCTGAGTAGCACATATGTGTTTCCGCTTCTACATCTTTACTCATGTCTGGAATTCCCTACCCTCTTCTCTTTCTAGGTTTGGTAATTATCAGCCTTTTCAAAATATGTGTAAATCTTATACTTCCTTACCTTCTCAGGACTTAGACTAATCCAGTACATCATGGGCAGCATTTAGAGTGCTTTCTTTACTTGATGTTTAAAGTTTCAGTAGATTATATCTAGTCTCTCCTGCGTACTATCTTGTAATATGTGCTAAACTTTAGGATCCAAATGGCATGGCNAAAAAAAAAAAAAAAAGGCATCACAAATGGTCCTTGTGGAGCTCACCGCCTATCTGGAGAGACAAGAAGTGCGCCATGATGCTGTGGTGGGGTAAGAGGTACGCGGGAAGAATCAAGAGAGGCTGTGGATACATGCTGGAGAGCAAGAAGGCAACTCTGAAGAAGTGATAGACTGAAGGGCTGAGTAGGAAGCAGCGTGGAACAAGGAGGCAGGAGAAGAACATTCGGGAGAGAACGTAAAGTCAGAGAGCATCGCAGATGCAGGAGACACTATCCAGCACGGCTGTGGTTGGTGCCTGGGCGCAGGAGCGGAAGCAGTGAGAGCTAGAGCAGGGTCAGACCTTTTCAGGCCTTGTGTGGCCTGAGGGAGAGAAAGCTTCAGAAGGACTTCAGAAGGTGACAGGACTCAACTTCCTTTTTGAGGCGTTTATGGGAGCAGAGTGGACAGTGTATATGAGCAGGGTGAGACGAGAGGCAGAGATGCCAGCAGCGGCTTTGGTAGTAACTCTCACCATCCAAGGACTTGAGTCAACCCAGAGATCACCAATGCGGAGGGCATACAGTTTAAAAGCAGGCACAGGGACTTCCCTGGAATGCAGGGGACTCAGATTTGATCCTTGGATAGGGAACTAGATCCCACACTGCAACCAAGATTCCACATGCCTCAAGGAAGATACCTCGTGCTGCGACTAAGACCTGGCACAGCCAAATGAATAAATAAATGAATAAATATTTCAAAAGAAAAAAAAATCTTCATAAAAAAAATAGGAACAGATGGTCCTTGACTTGCAATTTTTTTATTTTATGATGGTGCAAAAGCAATACATGTTCAGTAGAAACAGTGATTTGAATTTTGAATTTGGATCTTTTTCCCAGGCTTGCAATATATGGTACTCTTCTCTTTTGTGATGCTGGGCAGGGTAGTGATCTGCAGCTCCCAGTCAGCCAGTGATTGTGAGGGGAAACAACTGATATAATCATTCTATAGCCATACAACTAGTTTATCACATTCAGTAAAGTATTCAGTAAATTACATAACACTTTATTATAAAAATGGGCTTTGTAATAGAGAATTTTACCCAATTCTAGGCTAAAATAAGCATTCCAAGTATGTTTAAATTTGGCTAGACTAAGCTGTGATGTTCAGCAGGTTAAGTATAGTAAATGCATTTTTTGTCTTAAGATATTTTCTCCTTATAATGGATTTATCAGGATGTAACCCCATTGTAAGTTAGGGAAGATCTATATATACTAATGTGCTGGTGATTTTAAAAGTTAAATCGCCTTATAAATTTAATCTTCACTTATTCTTAACTCTATCTTTGTTTCATTAGGCAACTGAATACCTGGTCCATGTATCAAAAACTTTTAGTTTTTATGGTTAATTCAGTATTTGGTTTCTTTCTTTCTTTTTTTTTTTATCGATAATGAAAGCTGCAAAGGAGAATCACTGACATACCTGGGATAACTTAAAGGAAGCACCCTGTCAGTTCTTTCAATATTTACTACAGAAGATATTAGAAATGGCATTTTTGGTTGTTAACATTAAACACCAAAGACTCTCGACTTTTACTAGGACTATTATTAAAGGCAACAAAACCAGCAGTAGCAATGTTAATCAAGGGGAAGCTTCCAGATGAGCCATGTCTTTCAATGAGTGAAGTGTTTCTGAGAGTTAAGCACCAGCAATTACAGGGGATGGAGTTACTGAGTTGCAGCTCTGCAACAGAAGGAATAAAATACTCTGTCCAACATAAAACACATATTTGTTATTTTGTCCCCAAAACTTGCTCCTTGGATCCATTTCAAAAATGTGTCACAAAGGACAGATTGTTTTTCTGGCTTACCCTTTCTGTCCAGATGTCACTAAATGTTCACGTGTTCATAGTTTTGCTGTGTACAGAACAGAAGCTGTTCAGAACTTTTTTCGTCTTTATTTTCAGTATGTCCAGATTACTTTTTTTTCACATTCTACTAGGTATAACTGGAATACATTTTTTTCTTCTCAAATACACAATCATATATTAAAAAAAAAATTCAGCAGAAAGTTTTGCAACAGTGGAGAAATTGTAACTGTTTGCTATACATAAATGTTAATGATTTTTTCTTACTCACTAAATGCTATTTGTGTGTAAATGATGCTAGATTCTTTTTTGCCCACCTCAGCATAATCAGAGTGAATTTAATCCTGCTTATCTCTCATGCTGAACAAAGGTCCCATCCATATCCATGTGTGTGTGTGTGTATGTGTGTGTGTGTGTGTAGTGAGTCTGTTTATGGAGATGGGAGGTGATGAGAGTTTATACATCAAAATTATAAGGATAAAAGCCCTCTAAATATTATCTAGATAATTCTAGTGCCTCCCCATCTGGTCTCCTTCTTAATACTTCAGATATCTGAGAATGTATTTCATCCCTCTCAGACTTAATTTTTTTTTTTTTAACTGCATTTTAATGAAACAGCTCAAATACTTGGGACATGTCCACTGTCTTCAATCCACAGTGCTACAGTCCCAAGGTACCTACCATCCAGGAAACACTGTAGGATAATTATAAATATTTATAAAATAAGCCAGATTAAGGGACCTGAGAGAAATACAAAGAAAATTCAAGGAAGAGATTAGCAAAAGTGAGGAGTCATGGTTATCTGCAGGAATTGGGGAAAGCTTCATGAAAGAGTTGACTGTGAACCCTTAAGGATGGGTAAATGTTCTTGGTGGGAATGCAGATGGTTCATAAGAGAGAAGCAGCAAAGACAAACCCAGGAACAAGGATGGAGTGTGCCACACAAGAAGTACCTCAAGTAGGCATCTTTGGCTGTTATGTAGTAGAAGTCAGTGAGACAGTCTGGAGGGAAAGTGGACTCAGAGTATGAGGTTCCAATAAATATCAAGTCAGATGGACATATTTAAGTTAGAAAGATCCACTGAAACATTTTGAGTAAGAAAATGGCTATCAGAACTATATTTAAGAAAAATTTATCAGATAGTTACATGTTTTAAGGACAGGGAAGACATGATATCTTAGGAAACAGAGAAACTAGGAAGTGATCTCTTTAAAAAAAAAAAAAAAGCGGTATCAATTAGGACCTCAGTGAAATAGTGAGAATAGAAAAGAGAAGATAGATGCAAGCTCATTCTTTCTATGTCATGGTCAATGTATGATTTTACTGTGATTGGCAAAGCCATCTCTTTATGTGTGGAAATAAGATGGTCCTTTTCAGTGAGGGTCCATAGTAGACTGTTTCTGAGGCAGATCAGCTGGTTGATGTTGATATATTTTCTGCAAGAGTCAGCCACTCANGCAAGCTCATTCTTTCTATGTCATGGTCAATGTATGATTTTACTGTGATTGGCAAAGCCATCTCTTTATGTGTGGAAATAAGATGGTCCTTTTCAGTGAGGGTCCATAGTAGACTGTTTCTGAGGCAGATCAGCTGGTTGATGTTGATATATTTTCTGCAAGAGTCAGCCACTCATTAGAACTCAGGTATTTACTACAGGGGGAAAAAAAATCTATCTATATATATATATGTATGTATACATATATGCCAATTTTTTCCTTTTATTTGGGGAACTAGAATGAAGTTGGACAATACTATGGAATGTGGAAAGGCAGAAAGTTAATGAAAATTAAGCATCAGAAAGGTTTGATCTTTCAATCAAAGGCCACAATTCAATGGAAACGAGATCCTGGGGCCCAGATGTGAAAGTATTACTCGGCTCACATGTTGAAAGGATGGGCAGAAAGGGAAGCAGAATAGGAAATCTATGCTGGGAAGCATTTAGGGTAATTTTCAATCAACATTTAATAAATACATATCCAGCACTGTGCAAGGTACTATCCAGACCTTACAAAGTTCACAGTCGAGTTTGATGAATTATCACATCAGGGAATGGGGAGAATGTGGCATGAATGAAAGGATTTGAAGCATAGTTGAGTGCTAGAACAGTTTAAAAGTTAAGATATACTGGCTTGGAAGTATTTATCTTTTAAGAGAAAAAGATTCCCAAGGGCATTTTTATTTATCCAATATTTGGAGAGGCATGTTTCATTTTGTTTCCTTTCTGATCAACTCGTCTGACAGAAGGTGGGAGCTGTGGTGGAATTGATAGGACTTGAATGGTGAGAAGGCAGGACCCATTCAAGACGCCAGGAAGTTTTGATCCTGGAAGAGTAATGGGGTGAGAAGGGATATCACAGTGGCTGAGTCCTTCCCCACTAGCTACTCTGCAAAAAGCCCACCCACTAAGGCAATTCACTCCTTTTGTGGGTTCCTATCCCATATAGGCTTCCCAAGTGGCTCAGTGGTAAAGAATTTGCCTGCAATGCAGGAGACACAGGAGACATGGGCTTGATCCATATCGGGAAGATCCCCTGGAGAAAGAAATGGTAACCCGCTCTAGTATTTACATTTGATAGTTGATGGAAAGAAAGGGTAAAAGGAACAATTTAAGGTAAAGTTTCATACATTCATAATTCAAGCCAAGACAGCCATCAGAAAAACCAAAAGAACTGACTTCTCTTTTCATTAACATTCCTTTGCTTCTTTAATCAATTTTCTCTCTCCTTATCTCAAACCCTGCCCTTTCTCATGGTGAGTTCTAGGGACTTGTCCTGTTGCTGAAGTCATAGGCCTTCTTTGACTATCTCATTTTTTCATTTGTAAATGTAAATTAGATCTCTGATTCTTCACTTCTTACACACAGACTTAAAAAGCATATTCCTTTAAATTCTCTGTGTTCTTTTGTAAGAACTGCAGTACAAGGATATTTCAGCCCAAGAAAATATGATATATTTTCATGTTTTTCTGCCTCATAGCACCAACCTAAATATATTACTCTATAGCAGAGGTTTTCAACTTTGGCTGCATATTAGAATAATATTTAAAATTAAAATTCTGATGTATAAGCCATACCAAAGACTAGTTAAATCAGGACCTCTGGGGGTGAAATTCAGGCATCTGTATTCTTAAAGCTCCCCAGGTGATTCTAGGGTACAACCAGGATTAAAAAGCACTGACCAACAGCATCACCTAATTACTTCCCAATTCTGAACTGGCATTTATTTTTATGATTCTTGTGCCCATGCTATGTTCTTAGCATTGAACTTTCTAAAGAATTTTACTTTCTAAACAAAACAGGACGAAACCAAACCTTCACAGACATCAAAACCCAACACAAGTGGCTTCTTGTTTAGAGTCCTCTTTTCTCCCCATCACCAGTGTTGATAAATATCACTTAATTGTTTATCCCTCTCTCTCCCATAATCAACTATGTGAATCTGTTCTTAACACATGAAATATTGAACTTTGAACATTGGATGGTTGTGGACATATATCTTTCCCAAAAGTTATTTAAGCTATTTGAAAATAAGGATCTGGGCACATAGTGAACATTCAATAAATATTTTGAAATCAAAATTAATGTCTCCAAAAATAAAAAATATAAATCAATCTCTGAAAGTGAAAGTGTTAGTCGCAGAATCATGTCCGACTCTTTGCAACCCCCATGGACTGTAGTTCCTCTGTCCATGGAATTCTCCAGGCAAGAATACTGGACTGGGTAGCCATTGCCTTCTCCAGGGCATCTTCTTGATCCAGGGATCAAACTCTGGTCTCCTGCATTGCAGGCAGATTCTTTAACCTCTGAGCCACCAGAAAAGTCCAAATCAACCTATGCCCCTCCCATAAATAGTATGGGTGATGATTTATGCCTTCTACTAAAAATGAGTTCTTTGAAAAGCCATAACACCAGTTCTTATAAAATCGTGGAATGTGATTTACTATTCCTGGCAACAGCTGCTGCTCATCAATGATAACTTCGAAGTCAGTGATAACATAATTCAGCAGACGTGGTAATTCTCAACCTATGCATGATGCCGTATGGGCTTCAATACAGCAATACTTCCTGCTCATACAAAAACACTCCAGGTTTTGTTTTGTAAAACTTCACTTAGATTAAATGAGCATTGGCCAAAGCATATAAAGTCTCCCCAGGATAATGGCTATAGACCAGAACGGGGGGAGGTGTTGGCAGTATAGTGAGAGAGTTAGTTCTGAGTGTAACAGATGCACTGAACTCAGCTCTTCTGGAAGAGACAGCTTAGGTGTGACTAAGGCACCTTCCTGCATTCCGGGTGTCCCTGTCTTTCCTCCCAGCACCCATTTAAACCCTGGATTTAATTTTATCTTAAGGTGCCTGGCTCCACTATCAAATGCAGAGAAACCTGAAGGTAAGTATCATGTTTTACTTATTTTTTCATACATAACATTTCCCTATCACAGTTCTTATCACATATAGCAGGTGCCAAAACATATTTCATAAGTCAATAATTGAACAAAAGGAAGAACCCTGAACTGATCAAGGTAAGTATTAATATGAATAGCTCTGTCTCAAAAATCTCCCTGTCTGTGGCCTGTAGAAAGCAAGCACCAATTCCTGCCAGTCCCACAGAGGCAGTGATTTCAACAAGTGCTTGATTACATAGAACACCTAGGAGAAAAATAATTAAATACATGGTGTCCAATCAAGAAAATATTAGATGCTTGAATAATAATAATACATAAAATTATACAAATTTTAAGTTATATATTTCACTTACTTAAAAATCTTAAGTTACAGTTAACCTATAGGGACAGAACTAGGATATGGCATGAGAGTCATTCACTTTAGGTAAGAAATTTATCTAAAATTGTTTTAGGGGGTGCAAAAACCTTTGCATTCATCTCACATGCTAGTAAAGTAATGCTGAAAATTCTCCAAGCCAGGCTTCAGCAATACGTGAACCGTGAAATTCTTGATGTTGAAGCTGGTTTTAGAAAAGGCAGAGGAACCAGAGATCAAATTGCCAACATCTGCTGGATCATGGAAAAAGCAAGAGAGTTCCTGAATAACATCTATTTCTGCTTTATTGACTATGCCACAGCCTTTGACTGTGTGGATCAC